>CM031240.1:657074037-657674833 GCA_018340775.1 Taxus wallichiana var. yunnanensis
ACTACAAAATCCTCTCTAAACGTAGGGAGAGGATCCAAAAGTTTCTTCTTTTTGTACTCAAACTCTTTGTGGTCCTGAGCACCAAAAATGTACTGCACATCACCCACAAATCCTCAATGCATTCCTTTTAACATGATTTCTTTGATGATCATTTCGGGCCCTTCAAAATTTATCAACTCCATATTTCTCTCGAAATAAAATGTCCACTCCATAAGATTGGCTCCACCAGTCTAATATGTTTTAGTTCCATGGTGAGATCAAACCTTGATGTGTATGTGGACTTGGATGTATCAACTAGATCAACTGGGCTGTTTGGAATTTCATCAAGGAGGAAGAAATTTCATGGAAACTTCCTCGGAATAATATTTTTTATAGCTTTCTCAAGAATAACAAGTCTCTTCTCCATTTCGAAAGCCGGTGAGATATTGGATTTACATCCTTATTGGGCTCATTGACATATGGTGTAGCTTCAAATGTTGGGATTTCACTCTCCATTATTTCGGATTAAAGGATACGGGTGACACAAGTATGGACTTCTTGTTAACAACCCGACCTATAGTAAAGCCAAAACTTTTTCAACTTTTTTGGTCAAATATAATCTTCAAGATGGAAAAGATGATGGAATAAAACTTGAAACATAGAGAAGAAAGGGGTCATCCTAATATGCCTTCGCATCAAATCTAATCACACAATGTTAGGTTTCAATGGTCCGGTAGGCTTAGCTTGATCTTCAATTTTAAATATCATTTTCATAAAATCTTCATTGGGGCCCAAAATATTGAAAATCGACTACAAGGCTTCCAAAGAAATTTCAAAATAATTGTCTCCCAGCTCCAATGCCATCATTGCTTGAAATGAATTTCACTAAGTATTTCATAGTAGGCTTCGATTTTGACACTAGAAGAAGCTTGTAAATCCATGAGAATAAGCTGGTATTTTATAGAGTGTTGGGTCTTAGAAACACTCATGTAGAACATCATGTTGAGATCAATTAAAAATCAATCTAAATGTTTGCACGGGCGAGAAAGGGAAATTTGGATGATGTTTATCAAAAAAGTGATATTTTTGTTCAAGTGAACTTTCACATGAAGGGAAAAAAATATTCACATAAAAATGTCGCAATCATCCAATTCTCGATGAATAGTATCCAAAAAAGGGAAATATAAAATTTAGGCCAAAGGTAAAATGTTTTATGGCCACACAAGGGTGTAAATGTGACAAATTAGGAAAAGATCAAAGAATTTGATGACGCAAAAATAATATCTCACGTATGTCCACGTCTCGCAACAAAAAATAGAGCTAAGTTAATGGTTAATGTAAGAATATTTACAATTGAAATATATTCTCCTTCATTTTGGAAAAACTAGAATTCATTTCCGCGCATTTTAGGATTTCTTTGATAAGATTTTTGGGGGAAATTAAAAATTGGTCCATAAAAATTTTTGTATTAGTATGAGGGTTTGTCCTCATATGATGAGGGGGTAGTTTTTCTTTTATAAGTTGAGAGAAATTGTTTTAACTCTATATTTTCCCATTTCCTTCAATGGGAAACGTATGTACTTTGAGTTTTGGAGTCCTTATGCCAAGGTGGTTACATTGTACATCCATTGGAAATCATTGATGAATGTTTTTGGTATCCTATATGTTGAATAATGATTAATGAGTCATAACTTTTTCTCAGTAATCTTTGTGTTCATTAAATTTATACCTAGTACACTAGATCAATCTCTGGATGTTGTATTCTTTGGTCACCGAATCGATATTGTGATGTAGCATTTACTTTACAATTTTTGATCTGGTTATAGAACACTTGTTTCAATCTTCTTCTTGAATGATTTTTGTCACCTTATAGTACATCTTTGGCGTATGAAAATAAAATTAATGAATATTTTTTAGAACCCTTACATGAGCATTTTTGTTGAGTGTTCTAAATATTTTTAGAAATATTTGTTTTAATTGAGTATCAAATAATGTAAATATTTCTTGGAAGTTTTTATTACTTAATCTCCTATTCACTACATTTCCAAAAATTAGGTTGTCATAGTGATTGTTAATGCATTGTTTCAGAGAATTGACTATCATTTACTCCCCTTTTTCACAAAACAAGCATATCTTACCACCCCACAATCATTACTATAACTATAAGATTTATACACCATACTTTTGTTCTAATCCAAGCATCCTTGAAAATTTGTTTTTTTATCCAAATACCCATTGAATGATGCACAAGAACCACGTTCCATTGCCTTTATTAACCCGTGTGTATATGTAATATTCTTTTGATAACTCTCACGAGTAGATATTGCTTCCATGGCCATACTCAGTCTAGATTGACCCACCATTAAAAAAGCAAGAGGAATAAACTACAAAATATTTTTCCTCCATTTAGGTACCTCATGGGTCCTCTCACTGATCTAGGAAGGACCAAAAGTAGTAGGATCAAGACATCCTATTTGTATGTGCCTCATAATCATCCCAAAATCCTAGTCAAAAATAGATTGTTGGATACATCCTCGCTACAAATGACATATCCCACAAAAATGTCATCCTCTAAGCCATCCTACCACAGAAAGTGTTTTCAAGTCTCTAGGGTGATTTAATGAGTCTTGATTTACTAGACTTGGGAATATGAGACCCAAGTCAATAGGAAGAAAAATTTACTAGTTCTAACATATGAGACTTGGGCCGACAATATCCAAGTCAACAAGTATGTGATTAGATAAGTTTTTAATGAGATCAAAAAACTATGTGATGTTAGAGGAATTTTTTGATGCGAAGAATATGGTGGAATTCATATTCCCCAATACCTTTGTGAATGATTTCCAATGTAGGTGGAATAGAATATTTAGATGATTGGTGCTTTAAAATATTATTTACATCAATATGGCCTTCATCCACAATTGGAATGATGCAATGGGTGAGGATCGATCCATATATGGGAATCCAAGGAATATTGTAGGCTATAGAGAGAAAATATTCAATGTTACTCCTTTCAAGAATTGGATTAATTTATTTGATGATAGATTTGTAATTAAAGCTCAAAATGGTTGTGTGAGGATACCCCTAGGAATACACACTCATGGAGTGCATGCATATGGATGTAATGACATACATGAATCATCATTGACTATTTAATAATTTTATGTAAAACATAAGAATAATCTTCATTAGATAACTATCATGAAACATTATTAAATTCAAGATTGATCGTTTGAGGTATTATGGACATAGAAGGTTGTGTTATTGCAAGTGTCCAAACTTGTTTTTATTGTGTCTCGACAACAAGACTAGGGATGTCGGGCGTAAGATCTAACATTGAAAGGATAGAATCAAGCTCAATAGTGCTTGATGATTGACCCTCTTCTTTAGAGTCTTCATTTGTATCATGGAGTGAAAAGGAGTCTTGAATCATGCTCAAGTTCTCGTTCGATGTTTGAAGATAGTTATCAAAACAATTTCATTTTCTCGACTAAACTAACAAAATAACATCTGAAGGAGAGATTGATTGGTTTTGGTTTAGAGATACTTGACCCTTGTCATCTTGATCTTGTTGAGTTTTATCATGTAAATAATTTTAGACAATGTTCAACTCTTCACTATAAGTTGTAATAGTTGACATGTTTTTTGATTTCAATAGCTTCATTTTCAATTTCTAATTCGATGTCTCCATTGTCAATTAAGTCTTGGATATAATGGCAGAGATTTGAAAAATGATACGTAGAGCAACATTCTATGTGGTGGTATTCACAATATTCAGATTTGTTATACCACTTAGGATTGGGTTCCTATTCAAATAAGGGTCTTGTGATTCGATATTTTATTACTTTATCCTTTGTTAATTGATGAAAGACACTAGAGAGACTTTTTCCTAGGGGTGTAAATGGACGTTTGAATTTATGCGCATTAGTGTTAGGCATTTCTTCAACAAATGAAATGAGATAATTGAAATTAATGTTGTTCAAAGATTGTCCCCGCTTGGGAACTTTTATATTTGTACCATATTTGGGGAATGGATTTAAAAACTAATTTAAATTATTGTTAGGTGTCTTATTTAGTGGTGGTTCTTTAACGTCTATGTCTTCATTATGAATGAGGTCTTGTATGTAATGGTGAAGTTACGTGTATTTTTCTATTTGATGACCATCAATGCGATGAAAATTGCAATATGTATTGGGTTTGTACTAAGATGGCTTAGGTTATCCTTTAATAAAGGGTTTTGTGATAGGATAGGTGATCATATTGGAACTTTCTAGTTGTTGTAAGACACTCAAAAGGGTCTCTCCAAATGTTGTAAATTTTCATTGTTTTTATCATGAGAAGAGGGAGCCTCTTTAATTGGAATAGTGATGGTTTGTTTTCATTTGTTTTGTTTTGTTTTACTATTTTGCAAGTTGTTCACATTGGGGTTGTTTATTACACCATCAGTAACAACATTATGGTTTTGATTGATGCACTTAGGTTTATCTTGATGAGTGTTATTATTAGTCTGATTTTTATCTTTAGAATGAGGTTTGATTAATCCTTTTGCAATGAGGGTACTTTTTTATTTGAGTTCTTTTCTCTATAACCTCCTCAAAATTGTTGAGGTAGTGCATCTGCATGTGAAAGGACAACTCATTGTTAAGGTTTGGTACAAAGATACTGACCATTTGTTTCTCAAGGATCGAACATGGGAACCGACTTGCGATTCCTCTCCATTATTGTAAGAATTGTGCAAAGTTTTTGTTGGTTTTTTGTTTTGTATTACAAAAATCCATCATTGTTATTTTAGATTAAAGTTTAAAGGGAAAATGTTTGAATAATTTCTCTCGAGAGTTCTAGAAAATTGGTGATTGAACCTTTTAGGAGATGTAAGAACCAATCCAAATCTTTACCTTCTAAACTCTTAGGAAAGAAACACAAGAGAAATATATCATTGTATGTCACCTCCTAACATGCCATCAAGAATTCTTTAATATGCTCTTGTGGATTGCTTTTTCCCTTGTATTTGTCGAATTTGGGCGTCTCGAATGATCTTGGGAAGGGTATTCATAGGATGTCCTTATCAAATGGTAAGGACATTGTTATCCAAAATTCACCCTCAAGGTAATTTTGATAACATGCATCAAATTCTTTAGTCCCAAGCAAGTAGATTGATTCAAGGCCTGAAATCATGTTTTTGGGGCCCCCTCGGCTTCTCTCTAACTCTCCCATCCAAGAAGAAATCCCAACAAGTTGAGAAAATGGAAAAAATGTAAAAATAAGGTTGCAGGATTGTTTTAAGGCATTTTGGGTCTGAAGGGTTCGGGTCATATCAGCGCGGGTCATACTGAGGTTTGTCATACCAAGCTTGGGGCCGAAAAAACAAAGAAAATCAGCTACGTCAGACATTTTTGTCCCAGGCGGTCCGGGACCGGGATCGGGACGCGCGGACACGGACCTTGCCGAAGGGGCCGAGAGCAGGGAAAATCATCAAGTTTTTGTTTCACGCGGTTTTGGGACAGTCGGGAAAAAAGTACGCGAGGGATGCGTGGGACATGAATCGGCTGATTTGCCGACAGACAGTCCATTTCGGGCGGTTCGGAGATATTTGTCCCAGGCAGTCACGGGACAGTTGGGACAAAAGTACGCGAGGGACGTGTGGGACGCGAAAAGGTGAAAAAGCCACAAATAGGAACAAGGAAGCCTGAATCGGCCGAAGTAGGAGATTTTCATCCAGGACAGCTTGGGAAAAAGTACGTGAGGGATGCGTGGGACACGAAAAAAGTCAAACACCGAAGGCAAAGAAGAAAAGTCAACGTTTGACCCGTGAACTTCAAACGGCCATAACTTTTGACTCCGAGCTCTGATTTTCACAAAATTGGACTTTCTGGAATGATCAAAATGTCCTCTACACCACAAAAACATATTTGGCTCCAGTCAGTTAATTCTCATTCCCATCAAATGACGAAAACCACAAACCCAAAATAGCTGCTTTTTGCACTCAGAA
Organism: Taxus wallichiana var. yunnanensis; assembly: GCA_018340775.1. Taxonomy (NCBI): domain Eukaryota; kingdom Viridiplantae; phylum Streptophyta; class Pinopsida; order Cupressales; family Taxaceae; genus Taxus; species Taxus wallichiana. The sequence goes on from CM031240.1 coordinate 657,080,006, forward strand.
GGCCATAACATTTGCATTTCTCAACGAAATCACACAAAATTGGTACCGTTGGAATCGTGGCTCCGAGCTTGATGCACAAAATCAAGAAATTTCATATTTTATGAGATATTAATGGATATTTTTATAAAACATGGCCGGGTTCATAATAGTGTTTTATTTGGAAGTTGGGAGTGCAATTAAGAGGTATGGTCACCATTCTTTCTCTTGCAGGCAGCACACAGGATAGTATGGGAGCCTTTTACAAGTAATATATAATCATTTTACTCCATTTAATGCCTCTTACAAGTGGTTGAAGGATAGATTTTAGGATTTCCATTTTCCCTTCTCTTTCTCTTCTCATTTTTCTATAAATTGGAGTGTTGGGCTCATTGTAAAAGGGAGGTAGTTTTTGTAGCAAAGCTCTGCCAAAATTGCTTTGTGAAGTAGATGTGTTATAGGCCCTTGTTGTGGACTCCTTGCATGGTGATCCAGGCCCTTATCTTGTAATAGATTGAACTGTGCATATCATGAAGCAATAAAATATAAGTTTGTGGATGTATCTTCCCCTGTTGTGTTTTCTTGCATTCTTCTTGCCCCTTCAACCTTGATTACAAGAATATTGTGTCTATTATTATGTTCATGCAGGGATCCATTATCATTGTGTATGTTTGAAATATTGTTGTGAATGCATTTTGCTAGATTATGGAGAACTGTCATCACCTCTTCTAGTGTGCACTTTGCTTCTGTATTTCACGCATTTGAAGACTACTCTCACACCCTCCTTTTCTGGTGTATCACCGCTTTAGTGTAGGCTTTCATTTTATGCATTCTCTCTCCCTGGTCCTTGAAATTTAGGTTAGAATAGTTAGTTTCCCCTGCATTAGAGTAGATTGTGGTAGGTAGTTTAGGAGCAAGAACCAGCTTTCTCTGGAGGTCTATCTCAAGTAGCAAGTCCCACAACTTGGAGATAGTACCCATGTTATCCAATCACACCGTGAGTTCAAGTATATGCGCTTGTATAAATATAGGGTGCTGTGATTCATTGATAATAGACATAATTTATCAAAATTGAATTGCTTACATTGTTTTTACATTCCTAAAATTCTATCCTTCGTCATTTTCCATTCTTGAGCAAAAGGTGGATTAGTTTGGGATTGTCGATGTGTGGATTGGTTGTCTCTTTTTATGATTTTGTATTTTTTTAGTCAGCGTCACTCTTTGTCTTTGTTTCATCATTTTTCATGTTATTAGTGACTTTAGAAGCCACCAAATCTAGTTTATTAGTCGGTGCATTGATTTGATATATCAAAGATTGATTTGGCTCGGAGGCAAAATCATTGGATTTTCATTTATTGTCATTCTTAATCCTAGTTGATTCGGCCTCATTGTTCTTATTGGGTTTAGGAGGATTATCCTCATTTATTTTGGGTTGGATTTGTAAATTTTTCAAATACTCATCATCAAAATTTTAAGTAAACTTAACTCCCATTTCAAGGATATGGAGAAGGAATTGGTCTTTTTTTTTGTAAGATCCCCTCAAGGTGTGTGCATTCTTCATAGAATGGTCGTTCATGTTCTTCTTATTCCTCATCAAATATATCTATGTGAAAATTATTTTCTCTTTTACCAAAGAGCTCATAATATCTATATCTTGTTCCCACCATTGTGTATGAAAAAGGGATGGTCTAGAAACTTTTTTGATATGCTTATATTTTTGGCAAAGTGAATGTAAAAAAACACAAGACTAGGAAAATAAATTGATGGACTACTCGACTCTTAAAAAAGTGAATGTTAAGATAGAAGAGTTTAGGGAAAATATGATTGACTACTCAACCCTTAACAAAATTAATGTAAAGATGAAAGATTTTAACGATGAATTTTAGGTACTCAACCCTTGGAAAATTGAAATGCTTCATTGCCTTCCATTCGTTAAGTCTACATGCGTCTACTATCTTCAAAATGATATTACTTTCTAATAACACTTTAAAGAGGGGAAAATGTAGACACCCTAAAAATACATACATATTTGTAGCTTATTTCTATCTGTAGACACAAAATCATGCACTTTAGACATTATTTAGTCTCGATCTCATACTACTATTTAGAAGGTTTTTGAGTGAAGAAAGTACTAATTAACCCTCATCTTTTGGCCATCTTCTCTTATTTTATTTTGTCATTCCTGACCTTTTACACCTATATGCCTAGTCATATTTCATCACTTTGCATTATTTTAGCCTTGATTAGGGTGTACAAGATAGTCTTGGGCACCTGTGGGTGCTCGGTCCCACTAGGGGCGCCCGATCCTTTTTCACTTTCCTGCCACTTTTTGGGCTCTTTCTAGCTATTTGAGATCTTTATATTTTTAGTGGTCAGCCATTTCGGGTTAATTATGAAATTAGATCAAGAGAACCCTATAAATATAAAGTTATGATACCATAATGAGGGACAAAGACTAGTCACTATTATCATCCATCTAGAATTGCATCCATCTATTGCATTAGAGATCACTTGCATCCGCATAGCTCCTTCACAAGGCACAAGGGTAGAACATCTCGCATCACACAAGCATAGAAGGAGGGATTATATTATATTCCATGCACACATTCTACTACATTTTCTACACATATTTATTGCTCATTACTTCACAAAGTGCGAGTGACACAAGAGCACCTAGGGCACACTAGAACTACATTTGGGCCAAAAATGTAGTGTGGTGCTCGATTAGTAATCCCATTGTTGAGGCATCGAGGTTAGTCTAACCCATTCATTTACATTATTATTTTTTAGGGTTTTCATAATCCTCTTTGGTCTTTTGCAGATCTTTTATGCAACTTGTATTATCAACAACAGATGACGTAGTACAACAGATTTGATATGACACACAATGAGGGTTTTGGACCATCTTCCAAACCTGTAAAACCAGTTCTTGAGCTTTTACACACCGGGAACCCATTTTACATACCGATAACCCTTAGGTGCTCCATTCCATCTCTAAGAACTCCAGTCCATATAGACAACCCAAATCCATCCTTTTTGTGGCTTCTGCCGCACGCCCTTTCCTACTTCCGCATTCTCCAACACCTCTAAGACACAATCTCACATACATCTCCTAATCAGTGAGTTTTTCCTCTTCTCTCTTGTACATTAGGGTTTATATTTTCATTATATTAGTTTCTTGGGTCATTTACATACTTCTTTCTTTGCATTTACATGTCCTCCTAGATTAGATTAACTACACATATTCATATTTTAGTTAATCACTATCCACTTAGAATTAATTAAATTAATTCTATCCTACTAGAACACATTCCTTTATAATTAATTCTAATTACATACTCCTAACCCTTTTAGAATTAATTAATTTAATTCTATCATGCATTTTGAATTAATTAAATTAATTCCTACACCCTTTAGCTAATATAATTAAACTTTTATTTATTTAAATGATTAATTATCTCCTCACAATTAATAACTAATTAAATTAGTTATTTAATTAATCTTATTTATCTACTCACACTCCACTCCACTTCTAGACCCATGTAATGGTGGGGGAAATAAGATTACACGTACAAACACCTTCATTGAATAAAACTAAAATAATCATTTCCTCTCAGTAAAATTTGCAACAAGACATACCGAATCCTCTTACTATTCCAAGAAATTGTAATTAAAATCTTGGAGCATGTTCAAACTTAGATCCAGTTCTCATGGCCTCACCCTCAACTATAAAATACATTCCATTCCTTTGTAAATCCATCCTTAGAAGCTTATGCAAATTATAGCCAACTTATGCCAAATTTTCCACCCACATCCTTGTGTACTTGTGCTTGTAGCATTGCAATCCTACATTTGGAGAATTAATCAAGAGCACCCATAATCATTCAAATATTAATATTTTACAAGTCCAAGTGCTTCAAAATCTTCTTGAGGTTTGCAAGAAGGCTGCAATTGAGGTTTTCTCTGTGTTTATTTTCTTACTTTTGCTTGTTTGTAGTTTTCATTGCTTACAATACCCGAATTCATTTCCTTGCAGATCCATGGTATCTTGTTTCAACTCAACATGTATGTACCATGCATGTGTACACCCACATAATTTGGAATATATTTATACACCCACAGGGTAGGTGGTAACACATCAATTAGCACAATACAATTCTTTTCACAACTTTGGAGGTGAGCTAGGAAGAAAGACATCCCTCATAACTCGATATCTTCAAAGGTAGGTTAATCTTAACAAATCAAGTTAAAAGGAAATCCTAATCTTGTGCCATGCTAAGAAGTTATCTCTATGTGCATCCCACCATCTTGATTCCATTCCCTTAATGAATAGACAAGAAGATTTCTCCTTTCACCCTCATCGCGTAGTTGATCCTCCATAACATGCAAGAATGTTTCTGACTTCTCTTCTCTAGTAAACTTTGGTAGCGTGGTATTATGTAATCACCTAACTATATGTGGTTTGATCACTCATGTGACTCTTTCATGACACTCAATACCAACCATTTCATACATGCCATGAGCCCAGTTGTCACAAGAAACACCGGTAGTGTCACCGATATATTTTTCATCTCCCCACTTGAGCATCCATTCCTTCATTGGCTCAACATACTCGGGTCATGTACCATCTATGTATATATTTTTTAAGTTCTTATTCATTTATGGGATCAATGTAGGGTGAAATAGTCATACCATCCTTAGGGATCACTACCCACTCATCTACATTATCAAACTAACATAACACTTATTAAAGTGTAGGTTTGAGATGTTTTCATAGACCAAGGATGGCTAAGTAATGCATGGAAATTTTCCACCTCTTCCGACTCTAGAACCTCAAAATCTCCTCTCGAATGTTTCTCCATGAATTATGATGTTTTCATCCTTCAAAATTCCAATGGGCATGGCCCTTGTTTTTTCAATATACAACACACTTAAGGATGGTTGTAATGGTTGTCTACCCATTCTATTCCAAGCATAAAGGGTAAGGACATTACCTTATGTGCATTTATCAATCAAAATTTACTTACCAACCAACCATCTATAACCACATCCAGGGTAATCTCCTTGTCATATTCATGGTTCTGAGTTGGTAAATTAGCATGTAGGATCTGTCTTTCCCTTTTTGTTCTTATGTGTGACACATTCTCTTGCAATCATTCTCCTGATAGGGGTATGATATTTTCTTTTCTAAGCATCTTGCATACTTCCCTGAGGTCATCAAAATTCTTATTAGGTACTTTGGTCTACTTGGCATTATCCCACACTTATTCCTTGAGTAAAATTATCTCCCCGTATTTCTCTTATTAAGCTCATGGTCTCTTGGAATTCTTAATTTTGTTTCCCTCCATCCAAATACTTAGTTGGCTATAATTTCTTGTCCCATCCGATTAATGGATTTGATCTTCCCTAATCATGTACGTGTGAATATTTTGCACATGTAATAGCTAATATTGGTTGTTGTTCTACCACAACAAAATTCATAGGTGTCACTTTCCCTTCCTAGAGTTCTCAACTTGTATCATTATTGTTCCCTATCCTTCTTGGTATTGCACATGTGTGTGTAGAGGTCTAGGAAATCATCTACTTTGTGCCCCTTTCTACATTATGTGTAATATTGGTTCTTTAGACACTCACATTGATAATGTTCTCGTGATCTAAATATATAGCATGTCCCTCGGTGAACTTTCCTCCATGTATTTTTCCAAGATATCCTCCCCTATAGCCTTCATTTCCATTATTACTTGTGCTCTTGTTTTGTCCCTCATGCACTGGAAATGCTTTTTACACTAGTTTAGCATAACCCTGTCTCACAAGTCTCATGGATATGGTTAATCATCTATAAATTAGTTGTATCATGTGTATGTGTTTCATAAATCTTGCAATAGAGTGACACATTATTTTGGGTCACACACTGAAGAAGTAGAAAATCCCAAACATCGTTATTTTTATGATAAATCACACAAGATGAGAGTAGTGTGTGCACATTCCTACATGGATAGCTATCCTTAGTGTGCCCCTACATTTCGGTATATACACCATAGTCCACTCGAGTGTCATATGTGGAATTAGTAGACAAATTCTCCAATTGTGTTGTAATAGTTGTAATATGTGCTTCAAGGAACGAACTTACACCAAATCTATGCTTCCAACCGCCTATTCACACAATTTTGCCTCCAGGCCTCACACGGGTCTATAAACATTTTATGTGAGAGTACCATTCTAAATGGTGTCCTCAATCTACCCAAAACCATTTTGAGTGTTAACTTTAATGGATGTCATACGAGAGTTTAGATAAAATATTCTTGAATTGTGCATCATATTCCCAGACACTCTTGGATAGTCCATATTTGATCTCCTTGATTTTTTTATGCATTATCGCTCAAACACATGTGTGTGAAATTTGTCTAGAAATGTGGCACACAATGCATCATAGTCCATTGTCATCGATGTGGCTCATACTTCCCATACCAACTATGTGTGTTCCCTTACAATGTGGTCGTGAATTGACTCGCCTTCCTATTTGGAGTTATTATTCCGTCACTCATCCATAAGAATTTGTACTTATGCATGTGCTATAATTCATCTTCCACTCCTTGGTGCTCTAATAAGTAGAGTGATATTTTAAAGAAAAAATAAGGAGGTTATTGTGGTGGTGGGCTACTTCCTTGTCTGGATTGCTTCTTCTTGGGAAGGACCAGATCATGACCTCAAACCTCCACCATGATTACCTCCATTTAGGGAGTACCAAATCCTCCCGAGCCTTCATCCCTTGGAGATCCTATCTACATGCTAGTGGTAGAACTTATTTGTGTGCCAACACTTTTCCCTAGTGTTGTGCCTATTGTAATTTCAACCATATTTTGGATTCTTTCCACAATGCCCGGTTAGCTACTTTATGGTTGGGATATTTATCTAGTTTATTGATTGAGATAAACCCTTTTTACCAAATGCTCTTAAAATATTCCTTTATCTATTGCACATCCTAAGTGATACTAATACGTATATGCATGTATCTCCTACCCAGTGTGGTCATCCCCAATTACCTTCTTGTTCTCCATCACTATGATGAACCTTTATATGAAGTTCTATTCCTAAGGGATAAGGGTCCGGGTGGGTTAAATGTGCACCAATAGTTATTCTCTCTTCACCGGACTCATTTTCATCAAATGTTGAAGTGGTCCTTCACAGGCTGTGCTTACCCAATATCGTAGGGACATGGTCTTGTCATCCCTTACCTCTCAATGGGTTATCATAACCTCTTCTTTGCTCAATTCCTCTCTATCTTAGCAACTTTTCAACTACCATATATTATGCATTTTATATCTATATATTATCTCTTATTCATCCATATCTTCCATTTGGGCCAATGTAATTTTTCCCAATCCCCTTCCTTTCCCCTATGCACAACAGATTTTATCCAATTATTGAGAGATTTTCCAATTCAATTTCAGCCATTAAGATCTTTATCGGAAAATTTTTAAGGAACCCCTTGAAAAAAACTTATAGAAATCATGGTAAATATCCCTGTAACTAGTTTCATAGTTTTGGAAAATGACCATGTAACCTATTCCATTCTTTCGGAGAAAATGGTTCAATATAAAAAAATAGTTGGAAATCAAATGTCGAATCTCCTGTAACTAGTTTGGTGAATACCCTTTGTCAAATTTGACTAGAATAAGGCCCAAAATTTTCATTTCTTACCTTTACTAGTGTCGGGTTCTTTTTCATGTCTTACCTTTACGCTCAAGTTCCCAGAATGTGTGACACTTGGCCACTCGGAGGAACAAGAAAATGACATGTGGCATCTTATGATTGCTCACTGCCACTCTACCTTACCTCGGTGACACCATGGACCAGAAAAATTTATTGAATCGGTTCATTCCATAGGCTTGAAGTTTGTATAATGCATTTACATTGGGAGGCCCATAATCCTTCCACATGGCCATCCGATAAATGTTCTACATCATTTGATATATTAAGATCAATGGAACAAGCTCTATTCTAGGATGAAGGCCTGACAAACTCACATTTAGAATTGAAGTTTCGGAATAGGCCTAGTGAAGTGACAACTATCATCCACTGAATGAAATTTGAAAAGATACTAAATTTGACGTCTACAATGAAATATGTAATCATTTATAGTGATGTGCTACTACTTGCGAGGTGATATTTAACGTCCATTGAAATTTTGTTTCTAGAAGGAATATTGCATGCAATGAAGTTAGAATAGATTCATATAAGTTTTGGACCGTGTAAGACTCAAAATATTCATTTTTCCGAGTAAGTGTCATCCTGTATTTGATTCTTTAAATATTATCTTTTTATAAGTAACATTGTATAAGCCTTCACTTTGAAATATTTCAATATAAGGGTTGACAAATTAGGGTTGAGGGTTTCTAATCCAAAATTCCAAGCATGTCTACTTCCACAGAGTCCAAAATAAAAGTAAAACCCAAATCCCATACACCAAACTACTTAAAACCCTTGGTTTTACTTGATGAATATCATGATATTTATGATCTTGTAATTGGAAAAAGAACTTCACAGCTTAGATACATATCTAAGAATAAGGCAAATGAAAGTAAATGTTTGGACCCATCAAGTAAACTTAAAGGTTGGATAACATGGGGGTTGGATTGGGACGCATGATGCTCCATGAGGTTTTACCCTACCCTGAATTTTTCATTCTATGTGCCTAGAATTACGATGGGAAAAAAATCAATTGTTGCAAATGGAACCAGAGAAGAAATGTTGTCCATTATGGAGGTAAATCTTGGCCATGCATTGGGGTTTGAAAGTAAATATTTAGGAACCATCAGCATAAACCTAGAAACAATTTCTAATGATTATCATGCCACCACTCAAAATGACAGAGATGATTTTTTCAAAAATTAACACTTGATGGAATGGTACCAAAGGGAATCCTTCATATACAATTGAGATGTTTAAATAGTGGGTTAGGAATACCATTTCTATGCTAGTATTTTTCCTTGGATTCAATAGTGATGATCAAGTGGATGTAACCCTCCTCAAAATGGTATACAATATCCATTTCATTTCTCCACCTTGTGCATACATATTTGTTGAGAACATTGCAGAATCTATGCATAAACAATTCTTAACAATAAAAGAAGGCTCTGGCACTAAGACCTTTAGGTTCACTACCTACTTGTGTTATTTAATTCTATGGTGGTTTGGTGAATGGTTTGCAAGAAACAAGCTTGTAATTTAACCCTACAATGATGTTGAGGGCCAGCCAAAAGTGTTGCTTCCATTAACTGAGTGGACCCCTAAGATAAGGATGTTTGATAATCGAAGGGACTACAATCAATTTTTGGACTACTTTTGGACTCCAATTTCAAAAAGTACAATGCCTAGATTTCCTATGACCTGTAGAAATTGCATTCAACTTTGGGATCAGAAATACAGTTAGCTAACTGGTACTTCATGGAGGAATATATTATGCTAAGGTTTTATGGATCAAGAGTACAACCTTACAAATTTCCAATACATGTGACAGAGAGGGTTTTTTCCTTGGAATATATATGGCAGATGGAAAGCATAGATAAATTGTATTTTGTTACTCAACAAAAGAGGATCATATTTCCTTCCTTACCATTTTCATGTGGAGGGTTCACATTTGAGAGAAAAGCATTCAATGTGGCACATGAAATTTTACAAATTTTTAAGTTTGATGTTGACTCTCACTGGTTGTATGACCCATGTGAGGTGATTAAAGCAAGGGTAGTGGAAAACAAGAACTCGCCACTAAAATTCAACATGAAAGTAAACCCCTGCTAGAAAATTTGAAAAACAAGAACTCTTGGGATGAAGTAAAAAAAGTAATGGATGAAATTGTTATTGAGAAAGGAATTATTTTTCAAGAGTTTTCAACACAAATTTTGGATTACCTCCACAAAAATAGGCAGAGGATTTTCAATATGCCAATTTTTATGCAAAATCTGATAAAAAGTCCTCTAAAAACATGCCAAAGCATATAGATCATGAATTGTGAGATAAAAATTAGACAAGGTCAAAAATTACTACCTTTTGGTCTATGAGGCGGGACCTAGGCGATCCAAAAGTTGTTTTAGAGTACGGTTCTATTCCAGAAGATGTAGTTTTTAGCAAATTGTGGAATGAAGCACATCCCACAAAGGCAAGTAGTGATGATGAGACTAACTCTGAGGAATTACACACTCCCCTTGCTAGGGGGATAACTCATATAAACTAAGTATGAATGAAATATTGAAATAAACATATTCTACAGGGGCAATTATAGCTGAAAATATGGGTTTTACTGGTGGTGGTTTGGGTTCAATAGTTTAAGGAATTTGGATTCCACCGCAGGTACATCATAAAAAAGGTTCCGATAGGTTAGGCCATGAAGCTTCACCTTTGAAAAAGGACCATTGCATACAACAACTACAAGTGATAATCTAATGCATTTTTCTCTGAGTCAAATCCTCAACAAACATTTCAACCACACGTTGAAAATCCAAGAGGAGAAGTTGGAAATGAATCTATTAGTATTGTTATTGTTGGCGGTTCTAGTGATGGTGGTAGTAGTGGTTAGAAAGTACCATAGCAACATATTATTCTAAAGAGGAAAATATAGACAGTTGAAGTTCCTACTTGTCCAACAAGGACCCGAGAAGAGGAAAAGACAGGACACATATATAGTTAATTTTGCATATGTTAGCATTTCCTCAAGGCAACTAATTATAGAAGGTGGTGCCACCCTCAACAAATCCATAGGGAAATTCTCCCCAAACTTCAATTAATCCTTCTCCATTCAAGTTGAAGTAGTTCATTCCTACAAACACCTCAAGTTTTGATTACCAAGATGAATTTTCCCAAAAATCAGAAAGATATAAAATAATAAAGAAGCAAATGTTACAGGCTACTATAACTTCAGATATTGTCACAATGAGGGTATTGCCTATATATAACCTAGACACAGATACCATGGAATACATGTATGTTGTGCCCAAAGTTGTAAAACTAGATAATCAAATGGTTTCCAGTGACTATGATGTAACCTCCCATCAATTTGATTTTTTGGAATGAAACCTTGTGACAAAATAAATGTATCAAAAGGAAAAATGATGTGGTATACACAACATTTCTAAAGGAAGATAGAGAGAACAATAAGTTGAATAATAAAATTCAAAAGTTAGAGGTAGACCTAGCAAATGAGAAAGCAAATAGAAAAGTGGCACTTAATAAGATAGGTGAGTTGGAGAGGAGGATAAAATCATCTTCCTCTATGATTGCATTTGTTGTGAATGAACATGAACAAGTGGAACTAGAAGAAGTGAAGAAAAATTTACAGGAAATGACAAGTAAGAATAATATATTAGAACACATTGGGAGAATTACAAGAGGTTCTGAAGGTAGAGAAAGAAAAGGCCAAAAATGGGAACATAGCCTAGAGGAAGAGAGAAAATTCAAGGACATATTGCAGAAGGAAGAGAGAAAAAATGAAATATTGCAACAAGAGCTGGTGAAAGCACAAAATTAAATACAGTCTTCCAACATCAAACTATCCAAATTTTATAAAAAAGGAATTGATTAATATGACGGATAATGTTTGGGGAAATAAACCAAAAAATTGATGATTTGATTAGATTGTTTGAATTCATGGCTGATCTATAGGGAATATCTGATAATCTCCATGAATACGTAACTGGTAGCAAAAAGTGATGGCTTTAAGAGAGGATACAACAAGGAAATTTTTGAAGCTATCTACAAATTCAATGACATGAAATTGGCATCCATAGGAATTCAAAACTAGTTTGATGCCTCAATAAAGGTATCATTTATCATTCGAAGTGTGTGATGCTAGGCGAATCACATGAATTGTTAAATAAGTGTTAAAGAATGTTGTAGGAGCTGTATGGAAAGGTATAGGATTTCAAAAATCTTTGTTTGTCAATTGCTTTTGACAAAACACACCAATTCATTAAGAAGGATGTATTCCAAAAGAACATGAAATAAAAAATGATGTAAGAGAAGAACCAAATTCCTAAGAAGGTAGATGAAACAAACTTTTTTGGCTTCGTTAAACCATTGATAACCTTGTCAGTAAGTTTACATACAACAATAAAGGAAAGATCCACTCTCAGTTATGAATTGCTAACAAAGTTACATATCATTCACTCTGATTTACAACAAATTGTAATTCCAACAAATGAAGATTATACGATGTTACAAAATATGATATAATTAAGAGTAATTTAAATTTGAAAATTGTTCCATTTGTTGCAATCTTCATTTTTTCATACAAGGTATGTCTCAAGCAAGTTGAATGAGGAATAATGATATTTTTTAATTTTCATTTCAATACATAGTGGTTCACAAAACTGACAAACCTTTTATGTTAATGCTTTGTAATTGTAGGTGTATGAGAAACATAAGTGTTTTTTAATATATTATATGAATGATCTATATCATGTGATATCCATCTCATAAGTGTTTTTTAAACAATTTATTTCTATTCTGAAGACAACAAATCAATGCAATGTATTTCAAGTTTCATTCCAAGACTACAAATCGACAAAGTATTTTTTCAAAAATATAAATAAGCAAAAAGATATCATCATACAAATGTACTGAATATTTGAATATATTAATTATCATATGAACATCTATATCATGTGATATCCATAAATGGAAGCTTCCAATTTGATGGTGGATCATCTCTATCATTTGCTTGACCATATATCTGACTCTCACTTTGTTGACAAAAAACTCTGTAATAGGGTCATCTGTTGTATTTGTGGCATTGTTTCAGCCCTCTCCTTTCATTAATCGACTTCCATATTTTCAAATCCATGTCATAGGGAAAGTTATCCACTTCGTACCATGATGTGTAAATTCTCAAATAATTTTCCAAATTTTTTTCAAGCTTGTTTCACAATTTTGACTTTATAAAGGTCAAGGCACTGAAAATTATCTCATCTTCAACTGAACCAAAAATCATTATTTGACATAGATCAGCCAATGACAAAAACTCGGACATGGTTTGCTGCAAAAAATAGTACTTAACCCATTTTTTCCATAGCCGGGTTATTGCTCCACACTCTAAGGGATTATCCAAACATTTTAATTGCTTAATGATTGTAGAGGTGAATTCATGGGATTTATCAATCATATTTCCCTTACTTAAAATACCTATAATATTTGTTCCATTGATATCAACAGGTTTACAAAAATGTTAAATCAAAGTAGTCAACCTCTTGTGGTATTCTTCCTATAAATATATTTCATTTTGAATAGAATTTCAATAGGTAGGATTTACTACATCTATTGCTTCAAGTCAAGCATCCCTTCTAAATCATTCCCTTATTTCTTCTAGTAGGAATACTTTGTAATTTCTCTTAACCTCTCCCTTGTTGATAATACAATGTTATCAAATAGCATCCTGTGACATTTACCTTCTCAACTTTATTGGATACTACTTTAAACATGTGCATCGGTATCTCATATCCACGTACATAAGCACATACTTCCCCAAAAAGTTAAAATTCAAAATCTACTCGCAATTACAATATTTATCAAATCATTCCAACCATCAAAATTTGGACCTTGTAAAATCATATTCATTGACAAACAAATATTATATTGCCAAACAAACTCATTTCCTCAAACTAGAAAAATTAACAATATAGATAGTTATTTCTTGTTCTTGTTTAATTAAATGATGCATTTCATCCAACATGGGAAGGAGACCACACAATGTCAACAATTACTTTATATCACCAAACGATGTATCAAATCATGGGCTTTGTCTCCTTTTATGTGATTCTATCACATCACTCCTAATAAGGATTGATACTCATTGTACACCCTATGAACTCAGTCCGATAATGAGATCCACCTTAGTGTCAATATCATTTAACATTTTACACACATTTTTTAGTCCTGCAAATATGTTGGCGAGAAAATTTTCGAGTGGAAAAACTTGTGGATTTATTGCCAACACTCTAGGAATATAAGTCCCTCTACTTAACCGGTGCAGCTATCATATATGCATGCACATGAAAAGGTGGATTTATGTGGTGGCCTTTCGACCGGGGATCCAATAGGGACACTCCACTAACCCTGCGACAAAGCTTGCAGATACCTGCAAGAGAGGACTTTGTCTAAAAGTGGGAAAGGGAGTGAGAAAAGAGGTAGGGGAACTAATGCTACAGGTAGATAATCAGATTCCTGCGCACACACTAATTAGAAACTTCAACACATACATTCATGAGAAGAAACAACTCTGTAAATAACAATAAGACCAAATAGAATTTATCGATCACAAAGTATCAAGAAACCCCTTAGTTAAAGAAAGCTGGAAACTCCTTCTTGTATTGATTGCTCAAACCAAAGTTGTACATAATGGAGAAATAGAGGAAATTTGAGAATGAGGGGAATGGAAAAATTTGGCTATCTCCTTTATTCTCTCAAGGTACAATATAAGCTTGAGTTTACAAGATCAATCACCAACCCTTTGAAATGGGAATGAAATTACAATTTATAGAAGGAGAGGTGACTTATCGTCTTCCTCATGACCTTTCGAATACATTAATATGACTTAAGAGTGTTCATATTTCACTTTAAATATTTAAGTCCCTTGTATAATAGCAAGGTGACTTAATTTACATTATATTTATAAAGTCATTTAAGTCATATTAAAAAGTGCAACCCTCAACAAAAAAATATGACATTGAAGAGAGAGAGTTTCGTATGAGCAAAGAGAGAGAGAAGAGGAAGAAGAAGAAGAATTATGCCGAAGGATGAGTTGCTACAGTGGACTTGGCTCCATTCTCTGATTGTTCTCCACTTCGTAATCCTAAGAAGGCTTCTGACTCATCCACTTTGGCTTCATATCTCCCTTATAAAAATCAACTTACTATTTTTAGTAAGTATGAGAAATTAGGTCCCCAATCTTCAATTGGATGTTGCGGCTCAGTTTTCCTCTTTCTCCCTGCGTTCCTCATTCCTTTTGGATCAACTTTATATTTTTAGCAGGTGCTCGAGGCACACTTACTATTTTTAGTAAGTGCCAAAAATGTCCGTTCTGGTGGATTCTCAGCTGTAGTGCACCTCCAATGTCTTCATCTTCTTCGCAGGTTCTTCTATCGATGACTTTCCCAAAATAGCAGTTCTTATGTAGTAGACCTGCTATTTTTAGAAATTTTTCCTCTAGGAGTCGGATTGACGTGGAACAAATTTTTTTGATATGGGTTTTTTCCCAATATCCTCCCTCTGAAATTTTGGGCCCACCCGCTTAATAATCTAGGAGATTTTAAAGTTTTAATTTTTAGACTGGTAGTGCTTCTAGGGTACGGCAACCATTAATGGACCTCAAAATTGCAGGTCTGGTTTTCTCCTCTATTTTTGAATAAAATTGTATTTTTGATGTGGGTTTTTTCTTCTGGTGCTTCACGTGTAATCTTACTTCGATTCGCAACCGGTTTGACGGGAAATCCCACTTCTTTCTTCGTTGAGCCGGAAAGGAGATTTCTTCATTGTGGATGCTCTGTCAACATGGGGGAGTTTGAAGGTGTCTTCTTGATGGCCTTGGGTAGAGGAATGAGTAGAAAAATATATCTTGTTGTTTCATGCATCCGTTTGGGAGATTTCTTCAACTTCTCATTTCATGGCTATGGAGTTTTCTCCATTTTCTCCTTCTGTGCTCCGTGCTTCTCCTTCTGTGTTTGATGAGGATTCCTTCTAGGGACCTACATGCTTTCATGGAGTGGGAGGGGAGTGAATTTTTATCATGTCTGGTTTGATTTCTTGCAATGGTGGAGTGATGGAAGAAAGTTACAGAGGAAGTATGGAGGAATGAAGTGCACACACAACTGTTAGAAGTTAGAAGCAAAAAAAGCGGCACTTAGAAAATTTTCAAAAAGTGTAACATCCCCATTTTAAGATACTAGAACAAGGGAATTTTATTTTTTTATACAACATTCTCTTACTCAATTATATAATTCAAACACACGTTCAAGTTTTAGTAATTGTTCTCTCATGTCAATTAATGTAATTTGGATCATACAATTTCTTTTTAAAACCAATGTTCTTTGTTCACATATTTGTAATATGGAACACACATTCAATGCCATTCAATCATATAATAGATACCATATGCTGCTGTAAATGACTCAAAGAACTACCGATCTCCCATTTTATGGCTCAGAGTTTCAACGGTCTCTCATTTCATGACTCGGCGACTTACCGATCCTTCATGTTAATCCATGCATTGTATAATAACTATACAGGATTCTGTTACTGTTTTTGGTTATCAAAGTGATCCATTTAAGAAGCCTATCTGAATATCTATTATTGATATTCATCTGACATCCTGCATCTTAAACTAGGTGATTAGGACAACGCAACCAGCACTTGCGATACTTTGGCCAAAGATTTTCACATGCTTTGCATGATCATATTCCTAGATGTGATACACATCAATGGAATACATCCTTCACCTCACTTTGTCTATTATCTAGAATGGTCTTTCTGGTCTCTTTCACTCCTTCCGTCTAAGGTCAAGCTCTAACCCCAACTAGCAATATGAATGAGTATAGGAAGTTACTCATGGTAACTAAAGGTAAGCAGACATACGGTGTCATCCCTAGGTGAATCTGTGTGTCTAGTTACCTTTAGTCCTCCGGAGTCACTCCGTATATGTGATCACATTCCTATCCCCAACTAAGAATTTAGTATCCAAACATGTAAACTTGATGATTTGATTCGAGAGGGCATTGTAATATGTCAGCTACAACATTGTGTTGGCATGAAGGCCCCACCTTCATGAAGACACCATATCAGAGCTGGCGTGTGCTGAAGGTCCTACGAATCCTCTCATCAAGAAGTACACATCCAGCTCGAGTGTGATCAGATTATAATCTTAATATTTAAGATCAATTTTCAGCAACCCTGCTGATCCCTTAACCTCGTTCTCATTATAGTTGTATGTAGCTAAGAGAGACTTAATTTGTCTTATAGCTTAATATACATCCTCTCCTTCATACCAAAGGGTTGCATATTTTCTTCTTGGTTCTTTTCTTTAATCTTCGGACTAATCAGTCCATTACAGATGAACGTAATAAGTTTAACCTATTAAACTTAACCAATTTTTACCCACAGCTGTAAACAAATTCAGAATTCCATCTTATTAGACATCATTTAAACGAGGTCTAATTCTAAATGAATGTATTCATTTATTCTCCATATCCTTACTTCAGTTAAGGTTGGTTACCAATAGATATGTTTCCCCATATCTAATATTTTCTGAATTTAAACATTCGAGGATATTAATGGAGTCCGAATACAAGGTTCAACTACTCCTATGTTATTTGATATTCCTTAGCTTATAAGCTAATCCCGAATATCATTCAATTAAGAGTTCATATACACCTAAATCCATTTTAATGTCAATTTAAAATTCATATACTCAAGTATGAACTAATTGCACATTCCAACGTAAAAGTTGCATTCGGTAAAGAATAGATGTTATTCCCTTTTAAATATATCCACTATCATTTAAATAATTCCAAATCAAGGAATAATATTATATTCTCAATCTTATTCAACAATATCAAATTGATACAACCATTAAAATATCACACTTTTCCTTGTATTCATCCATAAGTTTTTCAATCTATACAATTACCACCCAAACGACTGGACTTCATTTATATCAAACAACATTACAACTCATAAAGATAGAAGAATGTAATTTCTTCCTTTCTCATTTCCTCGTAGGGGAATAATAGCTATCAAATACAATCCATCCTCAGCTAATCAAAAGAAGTATCAGAAAACAACCAAGTCTTCGTTTATACTCAAGTTCCATCTGCAAAATTTCTTGCATGGGTCGGCCTTCATCAATCCGAGCATATTAAGCACTTGTCATTAAAATGAGGTGCTTTTAATTAACTGTCTCAATAAAAGAACCCTGCTTTTATGAAACGTTAAAATGAACATCATCCAAGAATTAAGTACCGATAAGGATGAACAACATAACAACCCAATCATCTAATTACCCTCCCAATCAGAAAAGAAAGGATTACTGCCCTTTTTCCCAATAATTACTACAAGAAGTAATTTCCTTCAAATAGTTCTAGAATTAACATCTGTGAGAACTAAAACACATATATGCATACTACTGTTCCAATGTAAATGTTGTAATTTCCATTCCCTTACAATAGTTGTGATTTCAAAAGATAGAATTTAACTAAAAGTTTAAACCAAACTACTTTCCTTTCCTTTCATACAACTCATCTGATTTCAAGCAATCAAACGCTGAAGAGAAAAGTAAACAACAATTAAATGCGATGCTTAAACCAAAGCAGTACAAAATTCATTCCATAACAAATATAGATTTCCAACTGTTCGAGAGAAGAAATGAACATTAATTCAATTATCCATCCAACACTCTCTTTCCTTTCATCATAATTGTACTGAGAATTTAATCCAGACGTGATATCAATCAATGATAACAGTCCAAAGAGAAATAAATAAAATCAATAATCGAATACAAGGAAGAAGGATCATATTACCTCTTCTCACTGTCTAACCAAATATCCACTATTTAGAACAGACATAATCCAATAGTATGATTCATTCTGACTATTATATTTCACTCAACAGACTTTCTTGTCCAGATATAAACAAGCAAGAATATACAGCTAGTCTATAAACAACGCTTCATCAAAACAAGCATTTCAACTAGACCTGAACAAATAAGAATGTACAGCTAGCTACGAAATCATGATTCATATCATAATAGTAAAAAGAGTCATTTTTTGAACTTTCAAAGTAAGAATTCCACTTCGGTTCAGTTTTAATGAAACAACAAGAGTTTAGACTGTGAATTGAGTATATTTATATATAAAACATACGTATTTGTTAAAAACAGTCATACCCAGCTTAGTCTGAAATGGTTAAAAGTTCAGCAAACATATTACCATCATTTCGTTGTAATGAGTAAGAAACCCCTTCTTTTTTTTTACAAGAACAAGAATCCATTCAAGTTCAGTTCCAGCCGATTACATTAAAGGAGTTCGACTAGCATCTCTGTTACTCATATATATATATATATATACTTTCCAAAAGATTCAAGAAAGATATCAATACATTTTACTCACTCCTCAAATATTCTAGTTCAGTTCATAAACATCTTATTTTCTCCAAAAAAAAGAAAGGAAACCAGTCACGCTTCATTTCACAAAAAAATATTAAAACGTTTTGACCAGCAAAGGTAAAATGATGAAATGAATCCCCTGTCCTAGGTAAAATCGTATTCAATGTAATGAAAGCAAATTAGGAGAAATTAATTCACACAACAGTTCATCAACATTATCCCGAACTTGTTTTTCCCAATCGTTTCCTCGTACTGAACTCAGAAAACAATACTCGCATAAATATTACATTCAATGACTCAAACCCATATAGGGTAATAGAAGCGGGTGCTAAACCCAATCAAAACAAACTCATACAGCAAGCACAACCTCCTTTGTTTCATTCATTTGCAAAGAAATACTAAAGCCGTGTTCATTTTCATAATGACAGTTCAAACCAGAAGGTCAACCGAATCCTTATATTCTTCCATTTTTACAAGAGAACACAGAGCTCATAAAATAATACACGCATGGCTAATACATTCAACAACTCAACTCATATTGAGCAAAGAAACGATTACCCAACATTTTCAAACAACTCGCACATCAAGAATGATTTATTTCATTTACCCATTTGTAAAAAAAATTACCCAAGTCGTGTTCATCAAAGGAAAAATGACTCAGTCCAGAGATCACTTCATTCAAAACAACAACATCATTTAACTAAATCACCCCTCATAAGAGCAGGGTTGTTTTAATGAGACGTTTAAACAAAAGCAAATGGTTTAAGGAGAAGGGCTTAACATGCCTGTATATTTTTTTGGTTCGAAGAAAACCGCGTCCACTGGAGCTGTTTCTCTCCATGACGTCCTCAGCCAGGCTTTCCAAACAGTCCACTAACTCCCACAGGCTCAAAAATAGCCTTTGCTTCTCCAAAGAATAGAAACAATAACCAAAATATAGCAGGTTTGACAGAACCATGGAAGAACAAAATGCAGAGAAACTAAAAAAACCCGATTGCACACAAAAACAAACAAATTTTTCCTCTATCCTCTTTCCAAGGCAAGCTGGTCGCTAAGACCAATGTCATTGAATGCATTGAATGCATTACTTTTTCCTTATTCCTCATGCCACCGCCGACTCAGTTGGCGAGTTTTCTTTTTTAAAAATTTTCTTGAAATCACATTTTAGCTTCATAGCTAGTTGATGCCTCCAAATTTTCCATGTTCCCGCCAAACTTGTCACTCGTAACTTATAAGGACTTCATTTACTATCCTATTAAATTTCTAACCTTCCCTCCTTATATGTTTCCATCCACATGGGTCCATAAGTCCCCTTCCATAGGTTAGTAATAGTTTAGGATTTAATAGTCCATAGCTAGGTTATTCACCTAGTTCATAAGTTATTAGAGTTTGCATCTATTTTCATCCTTATGAAATTTAAAATCCATATAGGGTAGTAGTTAGGGTATAGGATAAAACTTAGTAGTAGGTTAGGGTTTAATCCCATAGTATTTATTTAATAGTTTCCAATCAAGTCTTTCTGACTGGCATTCGTATTCAACACAATGCAGGACGTTTCGTCCTATGTTCCACATACCTGTGTCACTCGCATCCAGGCCCTTATTGTCTTACGCTGTCTAGCGTTACAACTTTGCATGTGGTTCGAGAATCGAACCTTTTCCATTGGCATCTACGTACCAGATATTCATACATGAAATCAAGTGTTGCAACATTTATATCAACCTTCAATCTGGTTTCAGACTTCATTCTGGTTTAGAAGTAAATCGACAAAGTGATCATAAGAAGGCCACACAGATCCTTGGATCAATGGAATTGATTCAAGGTGTGTTGTCAATCAGCGAAAAGAGTTCATCAAGCATACGACAAGTATGTCATCTCGTTTAGCAACACACAAGCAATAATAACCTCTGTCCCAAGTAAACAAATTATAGCAAACAAGGGTCCAGATTAGTAACACATTCCTTTTAAGATCAAAAGATATATCTTAACATATTTATCTTCATTTCTGCAGTTACATACATCATGAGAAGTAATTACCATGATAGCTTACAAAAATCAAGGCATTACAAAAAGATATGCACAAGTATGGCTTAGGTTCATATTTTCATGCTTGATGTCCCCGACCTCATGGAAGTGAGGTACATCCATTTCCATAATGAGCAAGACGGCGGACGTGGCACTAGATATAACGGCAGGGAATGAAGGAGGAAAAAGTTGATTTAAAGCACTTGGGAGCTGAAAGGAGGTCACATGGGTGTCCAAATGACTCCTATTGGGGATGGGCACATTTTTCAAGGTCTTATTTCCCCCACCTCAGGTGCATAAGGGACATCAAATTCCACGGTGGTCAAGAGCATGACACGTGGCACCCGATCTCGACGGCAGGGAATGCACACTCCAAATAAGCACCTGGGGGTTGAACTACGGTCACGTGGGTGTCCAAAAGACTCCCATAGGGGATGGATTAATTTTTCAAGATCTGATGTCCCCCATCTCAAGTACATAAAGGACATCAAATTCCACAGGGGTCCTGGAGCCGACACGTGGTGCCTAATCGACTGGAAGGGGATGAATGCTTCAAAAAAGCACATGGGGCTAAACTATCAAGTCTGGAGGTCACATGAGGGTCCAAGAGGTCATATGAGGGCTGAGATGGATTCAAGGGGGCTGTGTGCACTTTTCCAACCTTGATTTCCCTAACCTTGGGGGACGTGAGGGTCACAAAATCCCGCCAGGCTCTTGGTGCTGACAAGTGTGCTCCCAAAAATTTGGCTAAGCCCTAAACTTATAACAAATGATAACTTGAACTACCAATGGAATTTTTGGAAACATTTTATATTATACTAATTGGAAATGGCCTTCTAAATCCAATGGTGTGGGCATCATGTCTTTAATACTCCATTTGATCCATGAAAATTGGAGTTTTGATTTTGTACTCCACCTATGCCAGAGAAAAACTGCCTGCAGACCTAATGCGCCAGAGTGTTGTGAAAAATATTATTTCACTATAATGTAGGCCTTGGAATACTCTTTTTGGAGATATTTTTGTTTCTCTTAACTCCATCCAGGGCTCCCAAAATCTTCTTCTGAAGCTCAGCAGCTGCTTTAGCCATGTGTATCGCTTTAGGCATGAACCCCATTTTTTACTCATACTGCTCCAAGTCTTGAAAAACTTCCCCAAACCTTCAAAAATAATTTCTATTATGTTTTAAGGTCTTCATTTAATCTCCTTGTTGAATTTTTACCTTCCATTCCACTCCAGGGAGTTGAATCCAGTCCTGGGAAGGCTAGTGATAGCCCTTCCCAATACTGCCAGAAGATAGTATCTTTTCATAACTCCCTAAAATCACCTAGGGGTGATGAATAGACTTACCTAAATCACCTAGGGGGATGAGATTAAATTATTTAGGAGGTCATTTGGACTGATTGGATAGACCCGAGGGTGTCTTGGAATGATGGGACTTGAAAAATTAACACTAGGGTATCGTTGTTGTGCTTGGAAATTGTCAATTTCCCTATTGCACATTGCATGACAACAACTAGATCTAGCTTGGGGACATGACATGGACTAAGCATAGTGAAGACATGACATGGGAATCTAGAATCTCAATTTTAGACCATATAGTTTGTTGACCAGTGCCTTATCCATTGGGCCCTGCAGAGTCATGTACAACTTCTAGAAAGGAAGATTAGAAGGAAACACACACACACAAAATGAAGGAAAGGAAACACACGACACACAACAGAAGGAAACACACATAACAGAAAGGGAAACACACCTATCAATCACCTATGGTACAAGGCGGGGACAACCCGCTTTCACTGAAGTACTTTTCATTTCTCAAAATTTACCCCTGAAGAGGCAACACTAAATGATGATGTTTTGCAAAGCTGTTGACGGGTTCCAGAAAGTAGCCTCCTTTCCTTAATTGTTTATCAAGCCAGTGTGCTTCCATGATTGTCCTTTTAATTTTTAGGAGTGTCTCCATGTTAGATTCTTGATGCTCTAGTCCTTGCTTGGAAATTCCACTACCTTCATGTTCTTTGAAGTCGGTCTCATAGTGCCAGTTGCCTTCCATGTTTATCCATATAGCTGATTTTCCATTGAGCATTTCATCACTGCCCCAGGGCTGCATTTTGTTCAAAATAATCGAACATTCTTTATTCTTTTCTTTCCCAGGCCTATGCTCATTGACATCTTCTCCATGAGAAACATTTGATTCATCCTTTATCTCTACTCCACAGTGAGGAATTTGAGTACTGAAGGAAGGATTGGAGGAAAACTCATACTTGTCTCGTATGTTCATGGCATGAGTGAAGAGATCAAGAATCAACTCGGGTCTTCTAACTTCTACTGCATCCAATATTTCTTGCACAGAGTTATGCTTCATCATTTCCTATAGCTCATCTTGATATTCCTTTGAAGAATATTTATTTTGCAGCTCAAGGAAACTATCTGAGGGATTACCTCATCATCTCAAGAATCACTGCACTCTACCGATCCTTCATCAAAAAGAGATTCATCTTTAGAGGTCTCGAAACTCCTTTCTTCAATTTCTTCGTCATGGAAAGAGTCTTCATCTTCAAATGGGAAATAAAATATCTCCATTTCGGTATTGCATCCATCAATCATTAGCTCAAGAGCAGCATCATATATTTCATCTTTCCTTATCTCAATATGGCCAACCTTCACATCAGCTTCACACTTGTCTTACAAATTTGTGGCTTACATCAGGAGCTCGAGGCTAAGCTCAGGATCTTCAGTTTCTTCTGCGGCTCTAAGTAGTTCTTGTACATACATTTATTTCTCATTGTTCGAGGGCTCATTATAGACTGGCTTGGTCTCTTCCTGGGTGACATGATCAAGGGATTCCTCATCTTCAAATGGGAATGTGAAAATGTCTTCATCATGGATAAGAACATAAGCTGATTTTTCTTTTTGAAAATCATCAAGAGCCATCTCCTCTTCTTCATGGTTTGCATCATCCGGCAATTTGGGGCTTCCCTCTTGTAGCTCGAATCTCCTCATTACCTCTTAAAAATCAAAATATCTCTAGTAAGGCATGTCCACCCTATCAATATGGGAATATCCCCTTCCTCCTTAGTTGCCACAAAGTGATTCATCTCGCATGCTACCTTGATACAAGCTATTAGCTTCCGAGCTTCAAAATTTTCATACAAAGGTACCCTCATTTTCTACTCGGAAGCAATTTCTCCAAGTCTCCTTTCACCGGTATGGTTGTGGATGACCAATTCATCTAAATTTTCACTCCCAGGGCCTCGATAGAAACTTCTACTCAATAACATTCCAAATGAGGCCGGGACATTGGCTACCAAAATCATCGCTGAAATTTTCTTTTCTAGAAATTTGACGAGAGACACATGTGCATCTTTGACCTTCCCTACAAGTGAGACCTTTTTTGATTCCAAAGAGTAACAAGAGCCACTAGGTGGAGTCATTATAAGTTTAAGAGCCTTGGCGACCTTCAAAGGCATCACGTTGTCTGAGGCACTAGAATCTATTATGCAATTATTCAATACATATTCTCCAACAAGAAGGGAGACGTAGAAAGGTTCAACTTTATCAGTATTTGATGCACTCAGAGAAATCATGTTCTGTGAGGGAGGTGTAGGTGAGTTTGGTAGCATGCCTTTGGAACTAGATGTTACAACATTGGGTGTTAAACTACCACTCCTGATATATCATACTTTAACCTCCCAAATTGTTCAAAGTTGAGTCTACAAATATTCAGTTTTAGTAATCTACACTTTGGCCTTGTTTGCATATTCTATGAAGTCAAAGGGAGTAGATGCGGACAAGGGGGTGAAGGGACTGATTTTGGAGTCTGGATAGGCTTAGGAGAAGGATTTGATGTTTGAGGAATGGATGGTATTTTGAATGACACACTAGGAGATTTCAAGGAATTAGATTTTGTAGGAGCAGATTTGGGTTTAGAAATGGAAGAGACATTGGAAGACTTACTTTGGATTTCGGGAGCCTTCTTACTTGCTACGGGATCAGGATCCAACAATGCACACTTAATGGAAGATGGAAGTGGGGATCCTTGATTGATTATTTTATTTTTCTGATTTTTCATAGGAGGATCATCAACCTTCTTTTCTTTTGCAGCAGTGGAGGGAGATTCTCTTTTCTGACTGAGAATGAGTGAATACCACACATGAGAAACTAGGTGCATCTTCTTCATAACCTCCAGAATACTCACAAAATCTGATTTTTGTATCATTCCCAAACTCATCACTTTCTAGGAAACCACCACCTTCACTTTCTTGTTCAAACTCTTCTTCATCTTCTTGAAATCTGCAATTTATGTTCATGGGTGGGGCCTCCAAGGTGAGCCTTTGGGGTGCTCCCGCAATCTTATTTATGTTGCTTCTTTTAGAAGATACTCATTCAAAAAATTCCCTCTTTAAAGATTCCATCTCATTTACCAAATTTTGTAGCGATGGATTGGTTCTCTTGTCTCCGGATGTTGGGTTTTTCCTTTGATGGATTCTTAATCTTTCCAAAGAGGATGATATCATCATCAAGTTCAATGGCCATCCTTTTTGTTTCTGCAATGTTCCTTGGTTGGGATCTTAGTAGAAAAACCTTACTTCGATGATTGAGCATTGATGAAGAATCTCTTGACATTTTTTTGAGATGGCGAATCCTCTTCAAGTATCCTCGCGAAGCAACCATTTGAAATGAGCCTCAGAGTCTCTCATGGTTTCATTTTCACCTTTCCTCATTTGAGCAAACTGCACCAAGAGGTCTTGATAGTCTTCAGTTGATTTAAATCTTTCCTCGAAGGTAGCCTTGATGTCATCCCAACTAGTGATGGTTCTCTAAGGCAGGAGGTAGAACCATTCTTCTACTTTTTCTTGGAGGGACTCCACGAACAATCTTACAGCAACATATTCATGCTAGATACCAATAATTCCACATGATGTCATGAAAGTAGCAATGTGTTCTTCAAGATGTTGTGTGTTGTCACCTTTGAACTTTGGAAAGTTCTTATGGGAACCCATTGGTAGATCGTGAAGAGGAGGTTCAACAAGCAGTTGTGCCCGTATTCCTTCCCCATGGAACAATGGGTCGAGGTATTTCTTCTTCGTCTTCCATTGTTGTTTCTTCTGCTTCAATCCTTGCTTCTACAAATTCTTCTTCAAATTCTTCTTCTTCCGGGAGCTCAAAGCTCAATGGTGGTTGAAAAATGGGAGAATTTGAAGGGGAGTATCAACAGGAAGTTTGGATAGTATTTCTAGGTGAACTAATCGAAGTGCCATATGGAGAGGAGGATTGAGAGAAGAATTATGGATTATCTCTAATTCATTCTTTCTAATTTTGTGAAGCCTCAAAATTGAAATCATCAACACCTCTTGACCTACTCAACCAAGGGTGTCTTCCTTCAGCCAACTTTTTTGAAATTATTGAAGTGGGAATATGAAAAGAAACATGTAGAAATTAGTAGTGTGTCTTTTAGCAATGGAATTTCATGAACTCTTTTTTTTTTTTTTCAATATTTGATTTTTTTAAATATTTTGAGACCTTGCAAATGTATTCAAGTGTAGATGCTATTAAATCTTCCCACGGTGGGTGCCAAAAACTGTTGGTGAGAAAATTGTCGTGTGGAAAAACTTGTGGATTTCTTGCTAATGATCTCGGGAATCTAAGTCCCTCTTCTTAACCAAAGTGCAGCTTTCATTTATGCATGTGAGTGAAAACGTGGATTTCGTGGTAGCCTTTTGACCGGGATCCAACAGGGACACTCCACTGACCCTACGGTAAAGCTTGCAGATACCTACAAGAGAAGAATTTGTCTGAAAGTGGGAAAGGGAGTGAGAAAAGAGGTAGGGGAACTAATGCTACAGTAGATAATCGATTCCTATACACACACTAGTTAGAAACTTCAACACATGCATTGGGAAAAGACTCTCCAGATTAAAGGTTGGTTCCTTCACTCCTCTAATCAGGTGTATGCATGAACTTTGCAGAGGTTTAATACTAGATCCTACTCTAAATTCCAAGGAGACAGAGATAAAGGATGCAAAAGAAATAAAACTAAGTAAAAGTGGTGATACACCAAGGGAGTGGTGAACATCTACTTTGCAAAATTGACATAGATCATAAGAAATACAACACAAAATATGCACATAGATTGCTATAATGTAATGAGAGATCAAAAGACAATGATAAACACATGAGAGGATTGGGAAAAATCAATCACAGAACATACATTATCATTCCCAAGTTCAATACAATGCATTACAATGGCCAGGAGGAAAATACATGTTGTAGTCTATATGAGAGGTATGAAACTCTACAAATCTACCTACTGAGGAAGAAAAGAGAGCTTATAAGAGCAAAAACATCCAACCCTTTACAAATGAGCCAAATCTAGCTTTTAATGATCAAGTAGAAGGAGAGAAAGCAAAAATGCGGGAAAATGGATTTATGAACTCAACCACCAACCAGATTCCTCAAATTTCACCTACAGAGTGATGGGCTTCATGGAAAACCCATACTTAGAAGTACATTGTTCTGCAGATCCAAAAAAATGACCATACTTCATTAAATTTGGTGGTTGAAAGTCAATTCTATGTTTTTTCCATGTGCAGGGACATTTCTCCATTTTTCTCCCACAATTCTCCATCAAAATACAAAATTGGACCCTCCATCATGTAGATAATTTCACCAGCTTTCCAATGACACCAAGAACGTGAAAATCTGAGCTCTGGATCAAAATTTATGCCCCTCTGAAGATTAGGGAAAAATAGGGCAAAAATGGATTGGCGGGATGAAAGTTTAAAATTTTCCCCTTTTTGAATTTTGGGAAAATTTTCCCAAAAAGTTCCACCCCCCCTCCATCTCCACTACCATGTGTCACCTTTCTATTCACTCATGGGGCATGCTTCCAATTTTTTCATTGACGCCAACCATTTCCCTAAACAGGACACGTGGCACCTTTCTATTGGCACGGCTTGAACTCCAAACATTTCCTTTGACGCCACGCCCCTTTTGACTATTGTCGCCACATGGACACGTGGCATGTTTTGATTGGCATGGGCCATCGGGGTGGAGTTTTATTGTGCCATTTGCCACACTTTGATGAAAATGGAAAAATTCCCCCATGCCTCCACCGCCCCGGTCTGTGGACACGTGGCACCTTTTCATTCGCTGTGGGCCTTCGGGCCGAAATTCTTCCTTTGCACCAATTTTGGAAATTTTTCTAACTTCTCCCCACCGATCCAACCTCCGACGGCCTCCTGGACACATGGCCACTTCCTATTCACCGGCCTTCGGGCCAAAATTTTCTTTTTGCACCCCCGACCAATCTTGGTGAAAATTTCTAACTTACCTCCACTCCCCGCCATTCCACTACCACGTGGCACCTTCCTATTCACCACGTGACCTCCCTAGGGAAAATTTCCCTCCAAAACTCCACCGAGCCATAACTTGCAAAATACAAGGAGTTAGAGGGAAAACTTTACCTTTCTGGAAAGCTGAGAAGATCCTCTACCTGATGAAACCATTTCTAGAAAATTTTGAGTGCCTAAAAAGTGAAAAATTCAACTGAGGCACAAGGAAGGAAGGAATGAAAGGAAGTTAGCCAAAAATGAGCAAGGGGCTTATTTTAGATAACAATTTTGGTGACTCAGAGGGGGCATCTACCTACTGGATGAATGATCAGCTACCTGAAGCAATCCATTGGGCATGGAGTCACCAAATTAACTACTTGGTGCTCTCAACTCATTAGAAAATTTCTAGAAAGGAGATTGTGAGAGTAGAAAATCACCTGATTTGGAACATGGCCTACAAAGATGCATTCTTGGGATAGAAAAGCTTGTGCCAAAGCACTTAGGGAAATGGAAAACTAAGCTACAACAAAACAATGTGCACAAGCACTTGGAGGAATGAAAATCTAAGCTAATATGTACAAGGTGAGGAGCTTCCTTCCTAGTAGCAATGTTTTAGATGGATTCCATTAACTAGAATCTGTAGTTCTTCACCATCCAATGTAGATAATTGGAAAGCATTATTGTTCTTACATTTTGTGACCATATAAGGGCCACTCCAAATGGCATCAAACTTTGAATGCCTTCCTAGCTTTGCTCGGTCTGCATCCCATTTCAACACTAAATCTCCAACTTGGAAGGTTCTAGCCTTAGCCTTCCTATCAAAGGTTCTCTTGATCAAGGCTTGGTCCTTCCCCATTGTTTGGGCTACATGCTCTCTAATTTCTTGGAGCTCCATCAATTCTACATATCTAACCTCCATGGGTCCAAACTCCAACAATTCCAATTGCTTCATGAGTTCCAATGTTGGCAATTCAAGTGACATAGGCAAGATTGCCTCTCTTCCATAAACAAGTCTGAATGGAGAGTTACATGTGGATCTCTTGGGAGTTATCCTATCAGCCCATAAGGCTGATTTCAGTTTAGTATGCCAAGTCCTCTGATTTTCATCAAGAGTCCTCCTGATGATCTTTAATAGATTCTTGTTGGTAGACTCAACTTGGCCATTACCTTGAGGGTAATAATTTGATGAAGTGCTTAGATAGATCCCATTCTTAACAACCCATTTTGTTACCTTTGATCCTATGAATGCCAATGCATTATCTGATATTATAGTGGCAGGTATACCAAATCTGGTTACTATCCCTTCATAGAAGTCTAGAATGTTGGATTCATTTGCTTCTTTAAGTGCCACCGCCTCAGTCCATTTGGTGAAGTAATCATGGCTGTTAGGATCCACTTGTGTCCTTGTCTTGAGTTTGGGTTAATGAATCCAATGAAGTCCAAACCCCATTGCATGAATTTGGTCATTTGGGTGAAAGTAATAGTGAAAAATGCACATTTTTTTGTATGGTAGGATATCCAAACTTGTTACTATCCTTCATAATCTTGAGTTTGATAGAATGGTGGAATTCTTCATTTGCTTGAAAAGTACCAAACCCATTTGGTGAAGTAATTCTGGCTTTTATTGCATCCACTTGTCCAGCAAGGAATCCTTGGCTTGAGTTTGGGTTTTGAATCATCCAATGAATTCCAAACCCCATTACATGAATGGTTGGTCAACTGAAATTGGGTTCAATGGAAGGGCTGCCAATCTTTCCTTGCCTGTGAAGAATGCACATTTTTTGCATCTCTTG
Source organism: Taxus wallichiana var. yunnanensis (assembly GCA_018340775.1). NCBI lineage: Eukaryota > Viridiplantae > Streptophyta > Pinopsida > Cupressales > Taxaceae > Taxus > Taxus wallichiana. The sequence continues at coordinate 657,110,279 of CM031240.1, forward strand.
ATCCATGCATAGCAATCACTAAACACCTTGGGCCAATAATAACCAGCCTTCATAATCTTGAGGGCTATCACTCTTGGAGAAAAATGGCCCCCAGCTGATCCACCATGGAACTCTTCTAACATTCTATTAATTTGATTTGTTCCAATGCATCTCAAAGAACACTCCATTTATATCCTTTTTGAACAAGACACCATCAACAAGTGCATATGGAATAGCCTGCAATCTGAAGTGTCTTCTCTTGGTTTTGTCCATCTCTAGAGGGCATAGGCCTATTTTAAGAAGTGCATTATGTCTTGGGTCCAGCAAGGAGTGAGCATATCATCATTCTCTTCTTGAACACCTCTTTGTTCTTGGTTGTCTTGCAACGCCAAAACAACATCCTTCTCATTGCTTACGTCCATTGATTTGCTCAAGACCAAATTGTTCACATAATCCCTTTCCTCAAACCAGCTTGGTGACTTTGATCTCAATGTCATACTCCATGACACGAGTAATCCACCCTGCACATTTTTCATTTAGGTCCTTGTTGAGGAGGAAGTCCTTAACTCCCACATGAGAAACCAATAGTTGAACCTTGTTATTTGAAACTAGATGCTTAAATTTCTTCAAGCTCCTAATCACTACAAGAACATGCTTCTCAATGAAAGAATACCTCACCTCATAGTCCTCCAAGCTTTGGCTAAAGAAGGAAATTGGTTGCTCTGCATTTTCTTTGTTTTGTTGTACTAAAATTGTAGAAATAGTATCATCACCTCCAAATGCATAAAGGATAAAATCCTTGGAGAAATCTGGGTTAATGAGAGTTGGAGCTTGTGAGATAGCCTCCTTGATTGCCTCAAAACTTTCCTTACCTTCAGCTGTCCATTTGAAAGCCATGCTTTTCTTCAACATCATAGTTATTGGCTTGACAAGGGCTGCAAAATCTGGAACAAACCTTTGAACAAAATTGATCCTACCCAAGAAACTTTGAAGGGCCTTCTTGTGACTTGGTAATGGCAGTGTTTTTATTGCTTCAACCCTCTCTAGATCAATTGTTAATCCCTCTTTGGAAACAATGTGGCCAAGGAGCTTTCCTTCATGAGCTAGGAAAATACATTTTTTGGGATTCAAGGACACCCCAAATCTTCTACATCTTTGGAACACTTGCCTCAAATGAAAGAGATGATCTGCTGCACTTTTAGAAAATACAGTAATATCATCTAGGTATATCAGCACTATCTTGTTGATCAATCCCTTGAACACCATATCCATTTCCCTTTGGAAGGTAGCTCCAGCATTAGACAACCCAAATGGCATTTTCCTATATGCATAGGTTCCCCATTTGGTGGTGAAGGCAGTCTTGAACTGATCATCTTCCTTTACCATGATCTGATTATACCCTGAATAACCATCTAGCAATGAAAACCTCTCAGAGCCAACAACAACTTGCAAAATCTACTCCATAGAAGGAAGTGGGTAATGATCCTTGAGGGATGCTCTATTCAAATCTCTAAAGTCTACACACAATCTGATTTCTCCACTCTTCTTTCTAACTGAACCAAGTTTTCTACCCAACTTGAATGCTTGATGGGAAATATGATACTTTCCTCTATTAACTTATTCAATTCCTTCTTCATGAGAGGCTCCATGTGTGGATTGACTGGCCTTTGTTTTTTCCTGATGGGTTTAGCACTTGGATCTAATTCAATTGTGTGTTGAGCTAGCTTGGGATTGAAACCTCTCAAGTCTTCATAGCTCCAAGAAAATACATCCGGGAACTCTTGGAAAAGTTTCATGAACTCATACCTTTCTTGCTCGGTTGCCACTTTACCAATTTGAAGTGATTTTCCTTCTCCCACTGAGATGGGCACTGAATCTTCTCCCTTGACTTGGATGTTTTCTTTCTCTTTCCTAAATTGATCATTAGGATTAAAAATGGACTCCAAAGTGACAAGTCCTTTTGGTAGTTTGTTGGTTCTCAGCTGTACCACTTGATCACCATACTGTTGTTCTAACTTTTCCTGATTTTTGGCTGAGAACTCAACTTCTTCTTGCAAGAAATTGATGATTTGTTGGTCACTTTCAAACACTTTCCAACTTACATTATTGTTCTGGCACTGATGGCCTTACAATCACATGAATGTTTGGCTGCACTTTATCTTCCTTGATACTTTCCACAACATCAAAGGCTGCCCCAACTGCTGCAAGCCTGTCAGCAGCTTGGTTTTCTTTCCTAGGGATGGAGTTGATGCCAAAGCCTTCAAAGTCCTCAATGAGGTCCCACACCCTATTCTTATAACACTTGAGTAGGTCATTCTTGGCAGCATGCTGCCCTTTAACTTGATTAACAATTAGCTCACTATCACCAAAGACTTGTAAGTTTTTGATACCTCTTTTTCTTGACCAATGCAATCCTTGTATCAAAGCTTCATATTCAACAGTGTTATTAGAACATGCAAACTGAAATCTAAAAGTGAATAATACTTAATGCCTTGAGGTGAAACAAGCATAGCTCCTCCTCCTACACCTTGTCTACTTCTTGACCCATCAAAGAACAACTGCCATACCTCATTATCATCTTTATGGTCTGGCTTGGTGATGCTAGGAATAGACTGATTTTCTTCATGTATGCAATAAACCCCTAGTTCAGATTCCTCTATTTCCTTGTAGGGATCAAAATCATGCACCTTTCTTGCCCATTCATCAAGATTCAAATCTGGGATGCTTCCAACTTTGGTGTCAGCTTCATCGGTGCTTGGGTAATCCTCTTGATCAAATGTTGAATAGTTGGCATTGATTGGGCTTGGAGTATGAGGCTCAATGTGGAAGTTTGCAATAGGTTCAGACCTGATTGTGGCTTTAGTCCCATATCTTGTTCTAAACAACATGTGTGACCAATCAGCAGATAAATACCCTCCAATTCTAGCTGTGAAATCCCTTGACAAACATAGGGAAAAAGTGGTGGTAAATCTATCACTGAGACATCTTGCAAAATAATGACATTGGGGCATGCATGCAAGGTGAGGCTCAAATATTTAATTACCCCAACTATTGTTACTATTGTTGTCCCATCTAGTTGCACTACCCCTTTGGATATGACTTCATATTGAGGCCCAACTGATCAGCTATTTGCTTGGGCATCACAAAACTACTTGCCCTAATCAATCATACAATTGTGTACTAATTTATCCCCAATGATCAATGAAACATAGAATGGAGGGGGCTTCAAAACTTTACCTTGCTATCCTCCAAGCTTCCCCTCAGGCTGAGCAGCATTTGTGAGTACCTTCTCTTGCATATGAGCTTGCTGATTTGAAGTTGACCAATTCTTCATGGCAGCTTGTAGTAGATCCCTTTGGCCTGGGATGGATAGTGATTCCCACATAGATATATTTACATTTGTCTTCTTCATCTATTCAATGATGCTAAATGGGGATGAAACATCTCTTTGCTGCCCCTAGCCTACACACTCTTTTCTTGTACATGGGCTGCAACAACTAGCATTTGAGCTGGTCTAGAAGGTGGCTTGGGCTGTCCTTGCATATTTGGAACTACATTTTGCTTTCCAACACCTTGTGGAGTGATGGAAGGTTATGGATCACCTAGAGCCAATGACTTGCCCTTCACCAATATTCCTCTTCTTTGACCATGTGTTAGCTACTACATTCTAAGAAATTGTTTGATTCATGCCACAAAAATCTTCAGCCTACTAATTCACAAGTGTAGTCTCATTTGGAGTTGTATTTTGTTGAGATGTTCCTTGTTGTTGGTTTGTTTCTTGACTCACCTCACTCTCCACACCATTTTGTCACCATCAAAGCTTGGTTCAAGGCACCATTGAAGCACATAGACTAGTTGTGAGGTTCATTGCATGGGAAACACCAATCATACTCTTGAGCTATATTATTTTGCACTGGCACTAAGGCTTTAGAGGTAGATGCAACATTGGGATTATAGGGCTGAAATAGTCTATTGGCAGGAGGCCTTACTTGATTTTGATTTGCAGCTGGATTAGGTGGCCTATTAGGCTGATATGGTTGCCTATTAGGCTGAGCTTGAGACTAGTAAGAAGGTCTAAAACCTTGGGCTTGTTGCCTCTTGAGTGTAACCAGCTCATTGCCTAAATTTTGTAGTTGTTTCATGACTTCTTGAAGTTCATTTGAGGCACTAGAGGATGAAGTAGAAGTTTCATTTGAACTCTGATTTCTAGGAGTGGGAATAGGGGCTAAAGTAGGTGCTTGACTAGTGCTTGAGCTTTCCAAGTTTGGATACAAGGGCATGGGAAGCCTAGGAGCCAGTTTACCAGCTTGGATCAAACAATTCTCAGCCCTAATGGCAATGCTATAAGCTGCATAGTATATTTACACCTCCCATGGATTGAATTAACATAGAAATATCAGAATTTAAAGCTTTGAGATAGTATAGAAAAGCACCTTCAGCTATTGGCCTTACTGCCATTGGGATTCTATCCTAGGTCCTTTGAAATCTGAAATTGAAGTCTGATTAGCTACTCATTGGGAGCTCTCTTGATAGTTGTCAGTTGTTCCAATAGAGACAAATTATCTCCCTTTTCTCCAAACTACTCATGGAGAGCTATGCATAATTGATTCCAATTTTGGATAGAGCCTAGCCCCAAGGCTCCTAAACCATTGCAAGGCTTTCCCTTTGAATGAAGATGCCAAAAATTTGACAGCAATTTACATCTCAACAATCTCATGGATTGCACAAACATTAGCAATGTCTTTGACATGGTCACCAGGAGTGGTCTGATTTTCTCCAGTAAAGTATGGGATGTTCTTCAATGTTGCAACTAGAACTAGATTTTGTGCATTGAGGGCAAGTGGACTACTACTAGTGAAGTTGACATAAGGGTTGTGTTGTGCCATTCTGATTGGCCTGAGAACCCTTGTTGATTGGATGAAAGGTCTACCAGGTGGAGGAGTTGATAGAGTTTCTATTTGGTGGAGATGGAGACCTTTGAATTCTTCTTCCCCTCTGTCTTCTTCCTAGGGATAACTACAGATACTCAGAAAATCCTTCTTCTCTAGCCCCTGACCTTGTTTGGATCCTTCTCATGAATCTTCAGACTTGGACTACTAAAACCAGTTGATTTTATCTCTTTGAGTCGCCAGATGTGCAGATCGGGCTCTTTTTAAGCAAGAAACTTACAACAAATGCACATCAACTTTGTTGTAATGAAGATGAAGACCTCTAAGGTCCCACCGGGTGTGCCAAAACTATTAGTGCAAATCAGCAGCACCCTCTGGATGTTTTCTCATATTTCTAGTTTGATAATGGGCATCCAGTGTGATTGCACAACATTGAATCTTTTCCCCAAGTGTGGGACTTTGCAAAAAAAAACTGGAAAAGACTCTCCAGATTAAAGGTTGGTTCCTTCACTCCTCTGATCAGGTGTATGCATGAACTTTGCAGAGGTTTAATACTAGATCCTACTCTAAATTCCAAGGAGACAGAGATAAAGGATGCAAAAGAAATAAAACTAAGTAAAAGTGGTGATACACCAAGGGAGTGGTGAACATCTACTTTGCAAAATTGACACAGATCATAAGAAATACAACACAAAATATGCATAGATTTCTATAATGTAATGAGAGATCAAAAGACAATGATAAACACATGAGAGGATTGGGAAAAATCAATCACATAACATACATTATCATTCCCAAGTTCAATACAATGCATTACAATGGCCAGGAGGCAAAATACATGTTGTAGTCTATATGAGAGGTATGAAACTCTACAAATCTACCTATTGAGGAAGAAAAGAGAGCTTGCAAGAGAAAAAATGTCCAACCCTTTACAAATGAGCCAAATCTGGCTTTTAATGGTCAAGTAGAAAGAGAGAAAGCAAAAACATGGGAAAATGGATTTATGAACTCAACCACCAACTAGATTCCTCAAATTTCACCTACAGAGTGATGGGCTTCATGGATGAACCCATACTTAGAAGTACATTGTTCTGCAGATCCAAAAAATGACCATACTTCATTAAATTTGGTGGTTGAAAGTCAATTCTATGTTTTTTCCATGCTAGGGACGTTTCTCCATTTTTCTCCCACAATTCTCCATCAAAATACAAAATTGACCCTCCATGTAGATAATTTCACCAGCTTTCCAATGACACCAAGAACATGAAAATCTGAGCTCTGGATCAAAAGTTATGCCCCTCTGAAGATTTAGGGCAAAAATAGGGCAAAAAATGGATTGGCGGGATGAAAGTTTAAAATTTTCCCCTTTTTGAATTTTGGGAAAATTTTCCCAAAAATTTCCACCCCCTGCTACTCCACTACCACGTGTCACCTTTCTATTCACTCGCAGGTGTGCTTCCAATTTTTTCATTGACACCGACCATTGCCCCTAAACAGGACACGTGGCACCTTTCTATTGGCGCGGGCCTAAACTCCAAACATTTCCTTTGACACCGCGTGCCCCTTTTGACTATTGTTCGGCCACATGGACACGTGGCATGTTTTGATTGGCACGGGCCATCGGGGTGGAGTTTTATTGCACCATTTTCCACACTTTGATGAAAATGGAAAAATTCCCCCATGCCTCCACCGCCTTCCCGCCGGCCTATGGACACGTGGCACCTTTTCTTTTCATTCGCTTGGGCCCTTCGGGCCGAAATTCTTCCTTTGCACCAATTTTGGAAATTTTTCTAACTTCTCCCCACCGATCCGACCTCCGATGGCCTCCTAGACATGTGGCCACTTCCTATTCACTGGGGCCTTCAAGCCAAAATTTTCTTTTTGCACCCCCGACCAATCTTGGCAAAAATTTCTAACTTACCTCCGCTCCCCGCCATTCCCGCTCCACACGTGGCACCTTCCTATTCACCGTGGACCTCCCTAGGGAAAATTTCCCTCCAAAACTCCACCGAGCCATAACTTGGAAAATACAAGGAGTTAGAGGGAAATGAAACCATTTCCAAAAAAAAATTGAGTGCCTAAAAAGTGAAAAATTCAATTGAGGAACAAAGAAGGAAGTTAGCCAAAATGATCAAGGGCTTATTTTAGATAACAATAACAAAAAAACCAAATAGAATTTATCGATCACAAAGTATCAAGAAACCCCTTAGTCAAAGAAAGATGGAAACTCCTTCTTGCATTGATTGCTCAAACCAAAGGTGTACATAATGGAGAAATAGAGGAAATTTGAGAATGAGGGGAATGGAAGAATATGGTTATCTCCTTTGTTCTCGAAAAAGTACAATATAATCTTGAGTTTACAAGATCAATCACCAACCCTTTGAAATGGGAATGGTGTTATAATTTATAGAAGGAGAGGTGAATTATCGTCTTCCTCATGACCTTTCGAATACCTTAATATGACTTAAGACCTGTTCATACTCCACTTTAAATATTTAAGTCCCTTTTATAATAGCAAGGTGACTTAATTTACATTATATTTCTAAAGTCATTTAAGTCATATTACAAAGTGCGACCCTCAACGCAAAAATATAACATTGAAGAGAGAGTGTGTCGTATGAGAAGAGAAGAGAGAGAGAGATGGAAGAGGAAGAAGAAGAAGAAGAAGAATTATGCCGAACAATGAGTTGCACAGTGGACTTGGCTCTATACTTCGACTATTCTCCACTTCGTAATCTTGAGAATGCTTCCCCACCCATCCACTTTGGCTTCATATCTCCCTTATAAAAATCAACTTACTATTTTTAGTAACTATGAGAAATCCGGTCCCCGATCTTCAATTGGATGATGCAAATTTCGCTTTTCCTCTTTCTCCCCGTGTTCCTCGCCTTCTTGATCAACTTTCTATTTTTCACAGTGTATCGAGGACACACTTACTATTTTTAGTAAGTGCCAAAAATGTTCGTTCTGGTGGATTCTTAGTTGTAGTGCACCTCCAATGTCTTTATCTTCTTCGCAGTTCTTCTATCGATGACTTTCCCAAAATAGTAGTTCCTATGTAGTAGACCTACTATTTTTAGAAAGTTTTCCTCTGGGAGTCAGATTGATGTGGAACAAAGTTTTTTGATATGGGTTTTTTCCCAATATCCTCCCTCGAAATTTCGGGCCCACCCGCTTAATAATCCAGGAGATTTTAAAGTTTTAATTTTCGGACACTGGTAGTGCTTCTAGGTACGGCAGCCATTAATGGACCTCAAAATTGTAGGTCTGGTTTTCTCCTCCGTTTGTGAAGAAAATTGTATTTTTGATGTGGTTTTTTTCTTCTTGTGCTTCACGTGTAATCTTACTTTGATCCGGTAATGGTTTAACGAGAAATCCCACTTCTTTCTTCGTTGAGCCGAAAAGGAGATTTCTTCATTGTGGATGCTCTATCACACATGGGGGGAGTTTTAAAGTGTCTTCTTGATGGCCTTAGGTATAGGAATGAGTAGAAAAATATATATTTTTGTTTCATGCATCTGTTTGGGATATTTCTTCAACTTCTCATTTCATGGCTATGGAGTTTTCTATGTTTTCTCCTTCCGTGTTTGATGAGGATTCCTTCTCGAGACCTGAATTATTTCATGCAAAGTGGGAGGGGAGTGAATTTTTAGTAGGTATGGTTTGATTTCTTTTAATGGTGGAGTGATGGAAGAAAGTTGATTAAGTATGGAGGAATGAAGTGCACACACAACTGTTAGAAGTTAGAAGCGAAAAAAGTGGCACTTGGAAAATTTTCAAAAAGATATGCACAGGTAGGGCTTGGGTGCATTTTTAAATGCTTTATGTCCCTAAACTCATGGACATGAGGGACATATATTTCCACAATTATCAATATGGTGACACGTGGCACTAGATCCAACGGCAGGGAATGAAGGAGGAAAAAGCTTGTTTAAAGCACTGAGAGCTGAAAGGAGGTCACATGGGTGTCCAAATTACTCCCTATGGGGGATGGGTAAATTTTTCAAGTTCTGATGTCCCCCACCTCAGTGCATAAGGGACATCAAATTCCACGGTGGTCAAGAGCATGACACGTGGCACCCGATCCGACGGCAGGGAATGCACGCTCCAAATAAGCACACGGGGGTGAAACTGCGGTCACGTGGGTGTCCAAAAGACTCCCCATAGGAGCTGGATGCATTTTTAAATTTCTGATGTCCCCCATCTCAAGTGCATAAGGGACATCAAATTCTATGGTGGTCTGTAGTTGACACGTGGTGCCCGATCCGACGACAAGGGATGAATGCTTCAAAAAAGCACCTGGGGGTTGAACTGTCAAGTCTAGAGGTCACATGAGGGTCCAAGAGGTCATATGAGGGCTGAGATGGCTTCAAGGGGGCTGGGAACACTTTTCCAACCTTTGTGTCCTAACCTTGGGGGACGTGAGGGACAAAAAATCCCGTTAGGCTCCTCGGTCCGACACGTGTCCTCCCAAAATTTGGCTAAATCTTGAACTTGTAACAGTGATAACTTGAGCTCCTAATGGAATTTTTGGAAAAATTTATATTATCCTAACTATAAATTTCCTTCTGAATCCAATGATGGGGATATCATGTCTTTATTATTCCATTTTCTCCTAGAAAATCATATTTTTGATTTTGTACTCGACTTGTGCACTCGAGAAAAAGCGCTACAGACTTGATGTGCCAAAGTGTTGTGAAAAATATTATTTCACCATAATTTAGGCCTTAGAATCCTCTTTCTTTAGATATTTATTTTTTCTCCTAACTCCATCCGGAGCTCCTGAAATCTTCTTCTGAAGCCCAAGCAGTTGTTTTAGGCATGTGTACCGCCTAGGCTTGTGAACACTATTTTTTTACTCATACTACTCCAAGTCTTGAAAAAATTCCCCAAACATTAAAAAATCATTTCTATTATGTTTTAGGTTCTTCATTTCATCTCCTTGTTGAATTTTTCCCTTCCGTTCCACTCCAGGGGGTTGAATCAAGTCCTTGGAAGGCTGGTGATAGCCCTTCCCAATACTGCTGAAGATAGTATCTTTTCATAACTCCCTGAAATCACCTAGGGGTGATGAATAGACTTTGCCTAAATCACCTAGGGGGATGAGATTAAATTAATTAAGAGGTCATTATGACTTATTGGATAGACCCAGGGTGTCTTGGAATGATGGGACTTGAAAAAATTAACGCCAGGGTATCGTTTTCGTGCTTGGAAATTGTCAATTTCCCTGTTGCACATTTGCATGACAACAAACTGGATCTAGCTTGGGGACATGACATGGACTAAGCATAGTGAAGACATGACATGGGAATCCAGTAGTATCAATTTTAGACCATATAGTTCATTGACTAGTGCCTTATCCATTGGGCCTTCAAGTCATGTACAACTTCTAGAAAGGAAGATTATAAGGAAACACACACACACAAAACAAAGGAAAGGAAACACACAACACAAAACAGGAAGGGAAACACATACAACAGAAAGGGAAACACACCTATCAATCACCTATGGTACAAGGTGGGGACAACCCATTTTCATTGAAGTAATTTTCATTTCTCAAAAGTTACCCCTGAAGAGGCAACACCGAATGATGATGTTCTATGAAGCCATTGACGGGTTCCGAAAGTAGCCTCCTTTCCTTAATTTTTTATGGAAGCTAGGTGCTTTCATGATTGTCCTTTTACTTTTTAGCAGTGAGTCCATGTGATCTTCTTGATGCTCTATTCCTTTCTTGGAAATTCCACTACCTTCGTGTTCTTTGAAGTTGGTCTCATAGTGCTAGTTGCCTTCCATGTTTATCCATATAGCTGATTTTCCATTGAGCATCTCATCGCTTCCCCAGGGCTGCTTTTTGTTCAAAATACTTGAACATTCTTGATTCTTTTCTTTCCCAGGCCTATGCTCATTGACATCTTCTCCATGAGAAACATTTGATTCGTCCTTTATCTCTACTCCACGGTGAGGCATTTGAGTACTAAAGGAAGGATTGGAGGAAAAATAATACTTATTCTGTATGTTCATGGCATGAGTGAAGAAATCGAGAATCAATTCAGGGTCTTCCAAAACTTCTACTGCATCTAATATTTCTTGCACAGAGTTATGCTTCATCATTTCCTATAGCTCATCTTGATATGCCTTTGAAGAATCTTTATTTTGCAGCTCAAGGAAACTATCTGGAGGGATTACCTCATCATCTTGAGAATCACTACACTCTACCGATCCTTCATCAAAAAGAGTTTCATCTTTAGAGGTCTCAAAACTCCTTTCCTCAATTTCTTCATCATGGAAAGGGTCTTCATCTTCAAATGGGAAAGAAAATATCTCCATTTTGGTATTGCATCCATCAATCATTAGCTCAAGAGTGACATCATATATTTCATCTTGCCTTATCTCAATATGGCCAACCTTCACATCAGCTTCACGCTTGTCTTGCAAATTTTTGGCTTGCATCAAGAGCTCGAGGCTAAGCTCAGGATCTTTAGTTTCTTCTACGGCTCTAAGCAGTTCTTGTATAGACATTTCTTTCTCATTGTTCGAGGGCTCATTATAGACTAGCTTGGTCTCTTCCTGGGTGACATGATCAAGGGAGTCCTCATCTTCAAATGGGAATGTGAAAATGTCTTCATCACAGATAAGAACATAAGCTGATTTTTCTTTTTGAAAATCATCAAGAGCCATCTCCTCTTCTTCATGGTTTGCATCATCCAGAAATTTGGGGCTTCCCTCTTGTAGCTCGAATCTCCTCACTACTTCTTCAAAATCCAAATCTCTCTAGGAAGGCATGTCTGGCCCTATCAAGATGGGAATATCCTCTTCCTCCTCGGTTGCCACAAAGTGATTCATCTAGCCTGCTACCTTGATACAAGATGTTAGCTTCCGAGCTTCCATACTTTCATACAGTGTACCTCATTTTCTTCTCGGGAAGAAATTTCTCCATGTCTCCCTTCACTGGTATGGTTGTGGATGACCAATTCATCTAAATTTTCCCTCCCAAGTCTCGGTAGAAACTTCTACTCAATAACATTCTAAATGAGGCTGGACATCGGCTACCAAAATCATCGCTGAAATTTTCTTGTCCGGAAATTTGGTGAGAGACACTGTGCATCTTTGACCTTCCCTACAAGTGAGACCTTTTTTTATTCCAAAGAGTAACAAGAGCCACTAGGTGGAGTCATTGTAATTTTAAGAGCCTTGGTGACCTTCAAAGGCATCACGTTGTCTGAGGCACCAGAATCTATTATGTAATTATTCAGTACATATTCTCTAACAAGAAGGGAGACGTAGAAAGGTTCAACTTTATCAGTATTTGATGCACTCAGAGAAAGCATGTTCTGTGAGGGAGGTGTAGGTGAGTTTGGTAGCATGCCTTTGGAACTAGATGTTACAACATTGGGTGTTAGACTACCACTCCTGATATACACTCCTTATCTATAGGACAAACCTCTCAAATTGTTCGTGATGAGTCTACAAATATTTAGTTTCGATAATCTGCACTTTGGCCTTGTTTGCATATTCTTTTAAGTCAAAGGGGTAGATGTGGACAAGGGGGTGAAGGGACTGATTTTGGATTCTAGATAGGCTTAGGAGTAGGATTTGATGTTTGGGGAATGGACGGTATTTTAAATGGCACACTAGGAGCTTTCAAGGAATTAGATTTTATAGGAGTAGATTTGGGTTTAGAAATGGAAGAGACATTGAAATACTTACTTGGGATTTCATGAGAAAACTTACTTGCTATAGGATCGGATCCAACAATGCACACTTCATGGAAGATGGAAGTGGGGATCCTCGACTGATTATTTTATTTTTTGGAGTCGCCAAAGGAGGATCATCAACCTTCTTTTCTTTTACAATAGTGGATGGAGATGCTCTTTTCTCGGACTGAAATGAGTGAATACTGCACATGAGAAACTGGGTGCATCTTCTTCATCTTCTTCATAACCTCCAGAATACTCACAAAATCTGATTTGTGCATCATTCTCAAACTCATCACTTTCTAGGAAACCGCCACCTTCACTTTCTTGTTCAAGCTCTTCTTCATCTTCTTGAAATCTGTAATTTATGTTCATGGGTTAGGCCTCCAAGGCAAGCCTTTGGGGTGCTCCTGAAATCTGATTTATGTTGCTTCTTTGAGAAGATACTCGTTCAAATAATTCCCTCTTCAAATATGCCATCTCATTCGCCAACTTTTGCAGCGATAGATTTGTTATCTCATCTCTAGGATGTTGGGTTTTTCCCTTTGATGGATTCTTGATCTTTCTAGAGAGGATGAGATCATCATCAAGTTCAATGGCCATCCTTTGTGCTTCTACAATGTTCCTTGGTTGGGCTCTTCACAAAAAATCCTACTTCTGATGATTGAGCATTGATGAAGAATCTCTTGACATTGTTTTGAGATGGCAAATCCTCTTCTCGTATCCTTCAAGCAAACGTCAAACGAGCCACAAAGTATCTCACAGCTTTCATTTTATCCTTTCCTCATAGTAGGAGGAAAATCATGGAAGCACCTAGCTTCCATAACCAATTAAGGAAAGGAGGCTACTTTCAAACCTCACAACGGCTTCGTAAAACATCATCATTCGGTGTTGCCTCTTCAAGGGTAACTTTTGAGAAATGAAAAGTGCTTCAGTGAAAGTGGGTTGTCCCCTGACTTATACCATAGGTGATTGTTAGGTGTGTTTCCCTTTACATGTGCGTGTGTTTTCCTTCCCGTTGTGTTTCATGTGTTTCCTTTCCTTCTTTTTGTGTGTGTGTGTTTCCTTCCAATCTTCCTTTCTAGAATTATACATGAATCCATGAGCCCAATGGATAAGGCACTCGTAAACAAACTATATGGTCTAAAATTGTGATTCTAGATTCCCATTTCATGTCCCCAAGCTAGAGCCGGTTGTTGTCATGTAAATTTCCAACAGAAAATTGACAATTTCCAAGCATGACAATGATACCCCAATGTTAATTTTTTCAATTCCCATCATTCCAAGACACCCCGGGTCTATCCAATCAATCAAAATGACCTCCTAAATAATGTAATCTCATCCCCCTAGGTGATTTAGGTAAGTCTATTCATCACCCCTAGGTGATTTTAGGGAGTTCTGAAAAGATACTATCTTCTAGCAATATTGGGAAGGGCTATCGCTAGCCTTCCCAGAATGGATTCAACCCCTGGAGCGGAACGGAAGGGAAAAATTCAACAAGGAGATGAAATGAAGACCCTAAAACATAATAGAAATGATTTTTGAAGGTTTAGGGAAGTTTTTCAAGACTTGGAGCAGTCTGAGTAAAAACTGGGTTCACAAGCCTAGGTGGTACACATGCCTAAAACAACTTCTTGGGCTTCAGAAGAAGATTCCAGAGCTCCGAATGGAGTTAGGAACAAAAAAATATCTCTAGAAATAGGATTCCAAGGCCTACATTATGGTGAAATAATATTTTTCACAACACTTTGGCACATCAGGTATGCAGGAAGTTTTCTCAAGCACATGTGGAGTACAAAATCAAAAATCTGATTTTTTAGGGATCAAATGGAATAATAAAGACATTATACCCCCACCATTGGATTTAGAAGGAAATTTCCAGTCAGGATCATATAAAAATTTTCCAAAAATTCCATCGGAGCTCAAGTTATCACTGTTACAAGTTCAGGACTTAGCTAAATTTTTTTAGAGGACACGTGTCGGCACCAATAGCCTAGCGGGATTTTGTGTCCCTCACGTCCCCCAAGGTCAAGGAAAAAAAGGTTTGAAAATTTTCCCATCCCCCTTTAATCCCTCTCAGCCCTCATATGACCTCTTGGACCCTCATGTGACCTCCAGACTTGACAGTTCAGCCCCTAGGTGCTTTTTTGAAGCATTCATCCCCTACCATCGGATCGGGCGCCACGTGTCAGCTCCAAGACCACCGTGGAATTTTATTTCCCTTATGCACTTGATATGGGGGACATAAGACCTTGAAAAATGCTTCCAGCCCCTATGGGGAATCTTTTGGACACACAAGTGACCGCAGTTCAACCCCGAAGTGCTTATTTGGAGCGTGCATTCCCTGTCATCGGATCGGGTGCCACATGTCATGCTCTTGACCACCGTGGAATTTGATGTCCCTTATGCACCTGAGGTGGGGGACATCAGACCTTTAAAAATTCACCCATCCCCCATAGGGAGTCATTTGGACACCCATGTGACCTCCTTTCAGCTCTCAGTGCTTTAAATCAACTTTTTCCTCCTTCATTCCTTGTCGTTGGATATAGTGCCACGTGTCATCATCTTGATCATTGTGGATATTTATGTCCCTAATTTCCATGAGGTTAGGAAATAAATCATGGAAAAATGTTCCCAAGCCCTACTTGTGCATATCTTTTTGAAATTTTTCCAATTGCCGCTTTTTTCGCTTCTAACTTCTAATAGTTGTGTGTGCACTTCATTCCTCCATACTTCCTCTACAACTTTCTTCCATCACTCCACCATTGAAATAAATCCAACCAAACCTGATAAAAATTCACTCCCTCTTATTCCATGAAATAATGCAGGTCTCAGAAGGAACCCTCATCAAACACAGAAGGAGAAGCACGAAGCACAGAAGGAGAAAACGGAGAAAACTCCATAGCCATGAAATAAGAAGTTGAAGAAATATCCCAAACGGATGCATAAAACAACAAGATATATTTTTATGCTCATTCCTCTACCCAATTACATCAAGAAGACACTTTAAACTCCCCCCATGTGCAACATAGCATCCACAATGAAGAAATCTCCTTTCCGGCTCAACGAAGAAAGAAGTGGGATTTCCCATCAAACCGGTTGTCGGATCGAAGTAAGATTGCATGTGAAGCACCAGAATAAAAAACTGACATCAAAAATAAAATTTTCTTCACAAAAGGAGGAGAAAACCATACCTGCAATTTTGAGGTCTATTAATGGTTGTCGTACCTAGAAGCACTGTCAGGTACGAAAATTAAAACTTTAAAATCTCCTGGATTATTAAGTGGGCGGCCCGAAATTTCGTAGGAGGAGAATATTGGGAAAAAACCCATATCAAAAAACTTTGTTCAATGTCAATCTGACTCCCAGAGGTAAACTTTCTAAAAATAGCAGGTCTACTACATAGGAACTGCTATTTTGGGAAAGTCATTGATAGAAGAACCTACGAAGAAGATGAAGACATTAGAGGTGTACTACAGCTAAGAATCCACCAGAACAAACATTTTTGGCACTTACTAAAAATAGTAAGTGTGCCCTCAAGACACCCGCGAAAAATAAAAATTTGATCTAGAAGGAACGAGGAATGCAAGGAAAAAGAGGAAAACCGAGCCAAAGATCCAATTGAAGATCGGGGACCTGATTTCTCATACTTACTAAAAATAGTAAGTTAATTTTTATAAGGGAGATATGAAGCCAAAGTGGATGGGTCAGAATCCTTCTCAGGATTACGAAGTGGAGAACAGTCGAAGAATGGAGCCAAGTCCACTATAGTAACTCATCCTTCGGCATAATTCTTCTTCTTCTTCTTCTTCTTCCTCTTCTATCTCTCTCTCTTCGCTCCTCATATGACACAATCTCTCTTCAATGTTATATTTTTGTGTTAAGGGTTGCACTTTTTAATATGATTTAAATGAATTTACAAATATAATGTAAATTAAGTCACCTTTCTATTATAAAAGGGACTTAAATATTTAAAGTGGAGTATGAATAGTATTAAGTCATATTAAGGTATTCAAAAGGTCATGAGGAAGATGATAAGTCACCTCTCCTTCTATAAATTGTAACGTCATTCCCATTTCAAAGGTTTGGTGATTGATCTTGTAAACTCAAGAGTATATTATACCTTGAGAGAACAAAGGAGATAGCCAAATTCTTCCATTCCCCTCATTCTCAAATTTCCTCTATTTCTCCATTATGTACAACTTTGGTTTGAGCAATCAATACAAGAAGAAGGAGTTTCTAGCTTTCTTTGACTAAGGGGTTTCTTAATACTTTGTGATTGATAAATTCTATTTGGTCTTGTTATTATTTACAGAGTTGTTTCTTCTCATGAATGCATGTGTTGAAGTTTCTAACTAGTGTGTGTGCGGAATCTGATTATCTACCTATAGCATTAGTTCCCCTACCTCTTTTCTCACTCCCTTTCCCACTTTCAGACAAATTCCTCTCTTGCAGGTATCTACAAGCTTTTCCACAAGGTCAGTGGAGTGTCCCTGTTGGATCCCCAGTCGAAAGGCCACCACAGAAATCCACCTTATCATGTGCATTTATATACGACAGCAGATTGCACCGGTTAAGTAGAGGGACTTAGATTCCCAGAGTGTTGGCAAGAAATCCACAAGTTTGTCCACCTAAAAATTTTCTTGCCAAAAAAATATTTGGAATTCCATGAACCTTTTAGGACTACGGTAGAAATAATCATGCACCTCTCGAACAAGGTCTTCAATTTTTTCTATAGGTTTAAATTTGCCAGCTATTTTTTAATCTAGGTTCATTCTATGAGCCATACAATGAATGGAAATCATATACGAAAAATGATATGTTTTACATTTAACACATAGGACATTACAATGAACTTGCATTACAAATGCCCCATCTGCCCTGACACATATCATATTTGATAAAATTGTAGCATCATCCATGCACCGATCTCCTTCAAAAAATTTATCACCAACTCATAAAGGCTTTCAAAGATTGGAGGTATCTCTCATCTTGTGAATGGAAAGTAAGTGATGTTGTCTCACATGATTCTCAACATTATACACATACATACAGACCCAAGAAGTATTATCTACTATTATAACCTCATCAATAGACAAAGATATGTATCGTGCATACTTCAGTTTCTCTTTCAAGTCTTCTTTCTCAACCATAGCTAGGAATTTTTCCCAATCCCAACCACTACTTTTGGAAAAGTGAGAATGAGGAAAGTATGGGACATAAATAAAATACAACATCTTCTTTTGTTCAGGAAATTTATAATAGGGCAGCCTCTTTTTAGAATGTGAAAAATAGTAGCTAGCTAAACTATTTTACCTAAAATATTGTTTTGAATGATCTTGTTGAATTGAGAGGTAATTTTCCTTCCATTCACTGCAACTATTATTTCAGTTCTCTTGTGCTCTTCAAATTATTTTTCATACCTAATATGTAAAAATCATCTGCAGCTTCTCCATCTGAAACATTCTCTCAATGCCATATAGCATTATATTTTCATATATCTTTCCTTCGGGATTCTTA
The DNA here is from genome assembly GCA_018340775.1 of Taxus wallichiana var. yunnanensis. Lineage (NCBI taxonomy): Eukaryota > Viridiplantae > Streptophyta > Pinopsida > Cupressales > Taxaceae > Taxus > Taxus wallichiana. The sequence goes on from CM031240.1 coordinate 657,128,361, forward strand.
ATAGTATCAACGTAAGTTGCATTGTCTTGTCCCCGCCCAATTTCCAGCTACAAATTGTACATCTTTATTCTCATTTTCAAAAATGTTCACTAAATGGAAACTTAGAAACCCACTCTAACTTGAAACTCCTTCCCAAGTCCCATTTTCTTTCCTTTCTCTTTCTTTTAGAAATAGGTGTCTCATGAGTATTTTCCATGGTGGAATTTAAATTTTGTTGACTGCCAAAATTTTCACCTCCAACATTCAATTGGAAAATTGATGCATTTTCATCTTCATTTAAATGGGTAGGTGATGCGGTGTCAAACTTAACATCATTTAATTGGATGTCTTCAAGGGTGGGTATTTCATTTGTTGTCTTCATTGGCATCATCGGGCATTGGATAGAAAATGAACTCATTCTGAGTTTCATTTTAAATGTAATCATTATCCCTTGATTGTGTTGGTCCTGCTGAGAAGGATGGGTTTCCTTATATGGTTTCTCAAAATAAGATGTTATTTTTTGAATGTCAGTACCACTACCGAACGGGTTGGAATAGCTTTTTCCCGAGCTTCACTTTTTAGTTTCCATTTTCCTACATCAGTGAATCCTATAGAATTGAAATAAAAAAGATACAACATGTAGATTAAATGATATTGATATGTGCACAAACATCTCAACATGAGAAATATGTATAAAGAAAAATATTATGCATGAAAATGCATTCAAATGAATTGATTTAGGTAGAAAGACAACATAGAGAAGAAATTCATTGTGAAGCATCTCAAAGGCACTCTCATTTATCTATTGATAATGTTAACATCGATTACAAAGAATTTATTTCAATATCCATATATCATGTTCCCAAAACACTAGATAATGCATCTCAAGATGTAATGGATGTCAATTGATAAAAAAGCACAAAATAATGACATATGAGAGGAGACAAAAATCAACATTGCATCTTACAAGAAATAGAAAAATACAAAATAATATTTAAAAGAAGAGTCATCATGGAAACCTAGAAGAATTTTAGATGTAAAATTAAGAAATTTGAGGAGAACAAAATGTAACTACTTCCCTATGGAATTATTCAAAGAGATTTGAATGATTTTGACATGGTCTATATAATATTGTGTCACTTAACATGTATTAATTTTTTCAAGAGTGTTACATTAGTATAAATGTGTCTCAACCACCTAAAGAGCCTATATGATATAGATGTCAAAAAGAGAAATGTTATCATTAGTTTTTAAAATCTAACAATGTAGATCTTGAGAAAACCCACCAAAACTTGCAAACTAAACATAAGGCATGGGAATGAATTGTCTATGTCAAAATGAATTAAACAATGTGGAGCTCAAATTTAGAGTTAAGAAAATGACTCTAATCTACTCAATTCATGGGGTTCGAGTTAGAAATAACAAATAATGAAAATATGGTGATACACCAAGAGAGTATAATTAGATAATTTTTGATCTTTACACTAGAAAGGGTTAACTTAGAAAGGATAAAGAAACCATCACAATCTAATTCACCTTATGCTATTTATATAGGGAAAATAATGACCACAAACAAAATATCATGCATTTCCTTGTAAGACCCCAAGCATACCTAATAGATAGATCAAATTTGTTCGAATACACAATCAACAAATCATGACAATATATGATATGCACATGTCATACATCCCTTTCTCTTTATGACAGTTAATGATAATGTAACTTTATAATAGAAGGAATATAATATTTCCACAACTGATATTCAAGATAACCACATCATTCTCCCATATTGAAATAAGATACTCTAAAATAAAGGTGAGTTAATCACTTATACTAAGGAATTGCACATTCACAAAGCATACATTGATCAACTATTAACACAATAAATCAGACATTTCATGAAAAATATTGTTCTAAATATAATTGAAAGGATCCAAAGTATTCAAAGCACTCTTCCAAGCTTGAAGAGTAACTTCCCAATGATCTATATCTAAAACTTTATGCACTTAACTATTTATAAGTTTTTAGGTTGAGCCATTACAATTGAACCTTAACTAACAAGTTACTAAAAATAGAATGTAATTAAGTTCCAGGAACATGCTCCCATAAAAATAGAAAAGTAGTTGCAAAGGTTTGACTCAATCAACCCTACAACTTGGACTGATCCAGAGCTTGGAACTATCCTCTCATGGCCACCTAGCTTAGCTTGGTCCTGCAACATCTTTCCCTTCTTTGGTTTTCTCCTGCTCTTTCTCCCATACAGTCATCTGATGCTTGTAATCAATGAAACATTTGATGATTCCTTGTACTTCCTCTTCTTCTGGTCCACATGCATAATGACTCACCACATCTATTGTTTCAATCTCTCTTGCCACTTTAGCTGAATCCTTTTGAGTTTACTCACCACTTTCTTTAGTTGACTTATGAAATTTTGACATGAGACCAACCTATCAATTGAATCACTATTGAAATTCCTAGTTACCTCATCATATTTCTTTACCAAATCTTTGAAATTTGACTTAATTTGATCTACTGGAAGGGCATCAATATTCTCATTGAAAATTTGTAGTTGATATTATCAAACTCTTCTGAGATATCATTTAGAGCATCCATTATTTCCACATGTTTTCATCTAACTTCTTGATCAAATCTTGTAACACCTGGGATCTAAATTCCATAGCCTTCTGAAACTCAAACAACTTGGAAATATCATCAATTACTTCTTCTTGAAGAAGTAGATCTGGATCCTCATCTCTAATCTCACCCCATGTGGTCAAATTCAGATTCAAATTATTATTATCTTCATAGAAGACTTCATCCATCCTACGAATGGAGGCTCTTTTGGTTTGCAAATCATTATATAATTCAACAAATTCTTTAATCAAAGGATTAGCTTCTTGAAGCATGTGTTCCATCCATCCATTCACTAATATCTTCCCTTCTGACCTATCTTCTCAATCTCATGATATGAAATATCATCCAGAGTGGAAGAAATTGTTAGAGCATTGTAGTTGAAGGATCAGTGGTTGGAGTGGGTTGTGTTACTTTCCTCAACAAAGTAGTGAGTTGTTCAACCTTCACTTTTAGTTCATCCTTGGAAGCTTTATCTTTATCATACTTCTCCAAAAATTCCCAAGATCCATTTGCACATCTTGTTTGGCACCTTCATGTGTTTCCTTCCTAGTGAAAATATGGAGATTTGATAATCTGCTGTCTGTGATAGTCTCTTTAGTCTTTCCCTCAATGGGAGTAGCAATTTCCATGACTCTCTCTCTTGATTGGTTTATAGATAAACTGAGATGATCTTTGGCCATTTGGCTTGTCTCCTGAGTAGGTTCTAACACACTTAGATCTATTATGTCTACCAGAGGCACCTTCTTCTTTTGTTTTGAGTTTGGCGATATAGCCATTTTGGTATAGCGGATGTAGATGGAAGTGGCATGACCGATTCAACACTGGAGCACTAGATAACACAATAGCACTAGTAACATTAGTTGGAAATGAAGTGGAGGTGGTAATGATGGATGGGGTGGATGTGAGAATAGCCTCAGGAGTGGATACAATGAGGCTAGAAGTTGAAATGGAAGGAAATGAAAGTATGTAGAGGGAGTGAAGTGGAAATTGGAGACCCAATCATTTCCCCTACTTGAGAGGATAGGAAGGGATGAAAATACTTGGGCCATGGATGGGGATGGAAAAGAAGAAATGAGTGTAGGAGCGTAAAGGTAATGATGGAGAAAGTGATAATGGCAGGGAAGGAGGGGGTGGCAGATTTTGTGATACAACTGGAGAATCAATAACTTCAAAACTTCTGATATTGGTATTACAAGAGGACACAACCTTGGAAGTAGGAGCCTTGGGAAGAGAGGAACTTCCAACAACAAATGAAATCTTCTTAGGAATTATATTGGCCTTTTGGGTAGACCTTTTCCCTCTTGTGGGTGTAGGAAGACTCATTGTTGGTTGGGCTTCTATTCTTATGGATTTCTCCAACCCCTTGGGTGAAATTCCCAAGGTAGCCAACCAATCATATGTTCTTTGTAAAATGGGCCCCACCCTTTCCTTAGTATTGCAACTTTCCTCTTGATACCAATCAATCCATGATAATGGTTGATTGAAACATTGTTATCCTTGTATATTGATCCAACACTTCATCTTCATCCTCCATTTCCTTTGGAATCTCTGCAATACCAAATTGTCTAACCTCATCCAAAGTCAATCTTTCATATTCTCATTTCCTGATAATAACCTCATCCCAACAATGAATCCAAATATCCTCTAGTTGAGGCACGTGAGAACTGGATAAACCCATTTCACTGAACTTACCCCAGTAGTCAAAATTGGTTCTGGGATGAAAGGTTCACAAGGTAACTTCAGACATCTCTGCATCCACATTCTTTTCTTTATAAATATTGGCACAAGTATACCTTCCGATTGAAATGGGAAACTGGACTCCCACCTTATGTCATTTGTTCTAGATTTTGTGATAATCCAAAATTTCCAAACCAACTCTAACAAAACCCATTTATCAGTAGGGCACCTTGGTAAATTTCTTGGGGCACCTACAAAACCAGGAAATCTTGATGTATGTAAATGTTGGAAATTGAAGATAAATGGCTCCCCACTCTTACTTCTTTGAAAGCCTCATCAAAATCCTTCGATTATACAAATTCTTGTCAAAATGATAAAGGAGAACAACAAAAAAGGCATCATTGACTCTACAAAAATGTCTGATTCCCTCATCCATCATGATTTGAGGATAAAACTCAAAAATCTATGATGCACTTCTAACACCTTTGGTATTTAACCCATTGAATTCCCCCATGGCAGCTATAACATAGACCAAGAAAGAAGTCATGTAAAAGTTTTTGGAAGACAAGACTTTACTCAATTGAAAATAGATAGAGTTGTTGATATGCTCTCCCCATCGTATGAATTCTTTTTTCTTTTTAATAGTGGAAATATACAGGAACATCCATTCCTAAAACTCTTTTATAGAAGCAAGACCTAAAACTCTACTCAACAACACAATGAGATCATTTACTTCTTGGATGAAATCCATCGAACATTGTCTTAGGAAACTTGGTGACACTCTTGGCCAAGTATCTCTTCATCATGACCTTTGTACACAATTTGGTTTCCTTGTCCCAATGTTCAATTGTAGCTTCGTGAAATTGTGGCATAGTCCTCAACATCTGGGAGTTTAAACATCTTCAAAGAAGTTAGAGTCCAATCTAATTATGACCTTTTCATCATTCTTCACCGATATGGAATCTTTGTCAAAATGGGCTGTTGTGCGCCAAAAAAATTTGGGATTTGGGAAATGCATGGATGTAGGAAAAATGGCAATAAGAGCAAGCCCATTGTCATATATAGCCTACATCCAAGACTTCTTGTTAGGAGCTTTCAACCTTTCCCAAAAGTTTGGAAAATCTACTTGCCCAAGATCGGTATCTCCAATATTTCCCAAGTCTGAAGAAAGACACGAGTGAGGAGTGACTCCTAAAAATGTGTATTTCATCTTTTCTTTTCCTTTTGATGAGGAGGTTGACATTAAGTTTAGAATTCAGAATCTAAATGGCCTTTGGAAATTTTGTAAAAACAATTTGTAAAATATCTGAAATGCCAAAGTCCAAAAGTCCAAAAATTAACAACTCCAAAAAAATTCTAGCTCCAAAGTATAAACCTCCAAAACCTAAAACTAGTAGACCTCCAAAACTAAAAATCAAAACCCTAAACCTCTAAAATCCTTAGACCTCTAAACTCTGAAAAGGAAAACCTCTGAAACTCTGAAAATCTAAATCTCCAAAACCTTCAAAAAGTCCAAAAAGGTTCAAACCTCAAAACTCCAAAATCTAAAACCTCCGAAACTCTAAAATCATGAACCTCAAAAGTAATCTATGTGAACTATGAAATCACCAAAGGGCATGGAAAATGAAAATCAAATACTTGTGGAGATCTGGAAGAAATTATCATGCAATCTGGACTGGATGCCTGCACATATTGGATTTTGTAGCTGTGGAAATCAAGAAACATTTTTAAGGAAAAAATGGCGGATGATGAGGGTTCCATTTTCAAATAAGAAAAAGGAAGAAAAAAAAAATAAACAAGGAAGAAAACCCAAAATGATCATAAACCAAGAAGAAATAACCCAAAAAAAAATTACCTTGAAAATGACACCTCAAAAGTACAAAAGTTTGGTAAAAATCAGAGTGTCAGAAAAAAATTCAGGTGAAAATGACAGATAAAAATTTGAGTTTATATAGAAAAACCCAAAATTAATGCCAAAGCCACACATGGGGGGTAGGTGAGAATTAAATGCCCATAGAAACCCCAAAAAAAAACTTGAAAATTCCAAAGTTTTCCAAATTTAAATTTTGGAGTTTCAGACTTTGGAACTTGAGAGACGAAGTTATGAAAAGAAAGATGGAAGACTTTCAAAACCAAAAGTCCAAAGTTCTTGAAATTTTGGAACTTTGAAAGTTTTGAGACTTCAAACTCTGAAAAAAATTTCCAAAAAGGCAAATGTAGACTTCCAAAACCCTAAAAGTCTGAAGTTTTGAAATTTTAGAACTTTAGAGTTTTGGACTTTGAACTTTGAGTCAAAAATGAAAACTAAAAGGAGACTTTCAAATCCCAAAAGTCCCAAACTCCAAATTTTTGAAATTTTGGGATTTCGAGTTTAGAAATTCAAAGTCAAAATTTTTTATTGTAGTTTTCTCCTCCTTGAAAAGGAAAACCTCTTGAAATCCAAAGTCTAAAATTTTGGACTTTAGAGTTTCAAAACTTCAACACACATTTTTAAAAACACTTTGGGAAAATTTCAAAAAAATTTTGAATCAATTTTTAACATCTTCTTTTCAAGGTAAGATTTAAAGGTTAACATTTTTGGTGACCTCTAGGGAATGCTTTCCTACTAAGCTTTTAGGCCAGTAGCCTTATACAAACCATTGGGAAAAAGAGTCCTAAATAAAACTACATTCAAAGCACAAACAAAAGAAAAGAAATAAAAAAACAAACATCACAATGTGTGAAGCACTTGGAGGAAAAGTCAAAACAAACATTGTACATAGGGGTGGAATGATCTCAAAAGAAATCTTTGAGATGTATCCCATTCACATGAATGGGTAGTTCTTCTCCATTGATCCTAGATAGATGAAATGAATTCACCTCTTTGCAACTCGTGTGATGATGTATGGCCCACTCTAGAGAGCATCAAACTTGGCATGTTTTCCTGGTTTGGCTCTATCTTCATCCCATTTGAGAACTAAATATCCCTCTTGAAAATTCATGTCGACACTTTCTTGTCAAAATATTTCTTAACTTGAGCCTGATGTTGCTCCAAAGTCTTCATAGCCTTGTTCCATACTTCTTCCAACTCCATGAGTTTAAAAAACCTTACTGTCAAGGAATCATTCTCCATAACCTCAAGTTGATGAGCTAACTCTAAAGAAGGTAACTCTAAGGAGAGTGGAATTTTTTCTTCTCTTCCATATACAAGCATGAAAGGAGAAGTTTGATGGCCCTCTTAGGAGTGATTGATCTTCCCATAAAGTAGTCTTAAGTTGTGTATGCCAAGTCCTCCTGTTAGTCTCCATTGTGTGCTTGATAATCCTTATGAGGTTCTTGTTGCTAGACTCATCCAATCCATTTCCTTGAGGATAGTAATTGGATGAAGTCTTGAGGTAGATCCCATTTTTAACAGCCCATTCACTTAGCTTCAAACCAAGGAAAGCCATTACATTTCTAAAATAATGGTAAATGGGACACCAAACCTTGTCATTATACCTTCTAAGAAATCAAGAATACCTTCTCATTGCTTTCCTTTAGTGCTACTTACCTCTATCCATCGAGTAAAATAGTCCATTTGCATTGTAAGGGACCCATTTATGTCCATCACTTGGATGGAGGATTAATCATTCCAATGAAATCCAACCCCCATTGAATGAAGGGTTGATCCACTTGAATTGGATGAAGAGGGAGGGCTATCAACCTCTATTTTCCTATGAAAAAGGCACATTCCTTGCATTTCCTTACCCAGAGATGAGCATCTTTGAACAAATCCAACCAATAGTAACTAACTCACATGATCTTGGTAGTAGTTGTTTCATGTAAAATAATGTCCTCCTGATAGGCCATTGTGAAACTCTTCTAGTATCTTGATTACCTATTTTGGTCCCACACACCGAAGAAGAACACCATTTCAAATCCTTTGAAAAAGAACATTATCTACCAGAACATATGGAATAGAATTAAATAGAAAATTTTCTTCTTTGAATTTTATTCATATTCATAGGGTATGCTCCCAAGAAAGGAAATTCTTCAATTTGGATAACCAGTTAACCTGATCATCACCTTCATCAATGTTTAAGAGCGTAACATCTTCATCACCTTTTGATTCCATGTCTATGAAAAAGTTGCTAACACAAACCTTTACCTCTGACAAGTTTGGTAACTTTGATGTGTACATCATACTCCATCACCTTCATGATCCATCCAACATGCTTCTCATTCATCTCTTTGTTCAAAAAAATTCCTTGACACTGGATGAGACACCATCAAGTGAATTTTGTTGTTGGAAAACATGTGCTTGAATTTCTTCAGAGCTCGAATAATACAAAAGACTTGTTTTTCAACAAATGAATATTTGAGCTCATAGTCTTTGAGGGACTAACTAAAAAAATTGTGGTTGCTCCATCAAATCATCATTTTGTTGAGTAAGGATACCCGAAAATGCTCTCTTGACTTACAAAATCATAGAGATAAAATATTTATCAAACATGGGTTCACCAGCATGGAGCTTGAGAAATGGCCATTTTTATGGCTTCAAAACTCTCTTTCCCTTCCTTTTTCCATGAGAAAGGCATATTTTTCTTCAACATAGTTATCAGTGGTTTAGCCAATTCTACAAATTGAGGGATGAATCTCCGCACTGAAATTTATGGTGCCTAGAAAACTTTGGAGTCCCTTTTTGTGACTTGGGAGGGAGAGGACAAAATTGAGAGAATTCTGGCTAGATCAATTGATAGTCCTTCCGCTGAAACAACATGCCCCAAAAACTTTCCTTTGTGCAATGAAAAAATACATTTCTTAGGATTGAGTGAAACCCCAAATTCCCTGCACCTCTAGAAAAATTTTCTTAGATGTGTAATGTGGTCACCTACATGCTTAGAGTATATAGTTATATCATCTAGGTAAACCAAAATGATATCATTGATTAGTCCCTTAAATGCCATGTCCATGGCTCTTTGAAAAGTAGCCCCACATTGGACAATCCGAATGGCATTTTGTTATAAGCATACGTGCCCCACTTGGTGGTGAAGGCCATTTTAAATTGATCAGATTCTTGAACCTAGAATCTGATTATAACCTAAATACCCATCAAGAAAAGAAAACCTCTGAGCTCCTGCCACTATTTGAAGAATTTTCTCCATTGATGGAAGAGGATAATGATCTTTCAATGAGGCATGTTTAAATCTCTGAAATCCACGCATAACCAAATTTCTCCATTTTTCTTCCATACAGGAACTAGATTGGCCACCCAAGATGAATGCTTATAGGAAAAATTATACAGGCCTCAATGAGTTTGGTGAGCTCCTTCCTCATTAGTGGCTCAATTTTGGGATTAATTGGCCTCTGTTTTTTTCTAAGAATTGGCTTGGCATTAGGATCTAGTTTGATGGTATGTTGTGCTATACCTAGATCAAAACCATGCAGGTATTTATAGCTCCATGAAAAAATATCATGATACTCTTGAAAAAGTTTAATAAAATCTTACTTTTCTTCTAAGTATATATACTTTACCAATTTTCAGAAATTTTTCATTGGTACTTCAACTTCCTCAAAATCTTCTTCTTTGACCACCATGTTAGAGTTTTAATTTTTGGCTTGATCATCTGAATTGAAGATGGATTCCATAGTAACTAAACCTTTTGGTAGCTTGTTTCTTTTCAATTGTATGATTTGATCATCGTATGCTTCTTGCAACTTAGCTTGACCTTTTGTGGAAAATTTTCCTCTCTCTTGTAAAAATAGGACAATTTATTGGTCACTATTGAAACACTTGCCATCTACTTACATTATCAGGGACTACAGGTCGAACCACTATTTTGACAGATTTCCATCCTTCTTTTGTGATATCAACTGGTATGTCATATTGTGAACCAATTGTAGCAAGCCTATCAACATCTTGATTTTGATTTCTAGGAACAACATGGATCCCAAAAGCTTTGAAATATTCAATTAAATCCTAGACTTGGTTCTTATATGATCTTAAAATATCATTTTTTGATGCACTACATGTCATCACTTGATGAAATACTAACTCACTATCTCCAAAAATAGTTAGGGCTTTAATACCCCTCTTTTGAGCAAGTTGAATTCCTTGCACAAGGGCCTCATATTTATGCAACATTGTTAGTGTAACTAAACTACAATCTAAAAGATGAGAAGTATTTATCTCCTTCTGATAAATTAGCATAACACCAACACTAGATCCATTCTTACTCCTTGAGCCATCAAGAAAATTTCCACAATCCTTCAAGATTGCTTTGTGTTTTGACAAGTTGTGGTATGGTTGTTCCTTCTTCATGAATGCAATATGTGCCCAATCCATTTCTTCCAAAAACAAAAACCAAATTCTTCCTCTACCAAAACATCAGCGTAGGGATCATATTGATGGTCTCCACATACTTCATCCAACACAATATCAGGGAATTCTTCCACAAGAGTGGTTGGTTCATGATCAACAACTTCTTCCTCTCGATCATGGATGGTATAATTTCCATTTGTAGGACTAGTAGTGTAGGGTTCTACATGATTATGGAAAATTGGTTCTTCCCTTATAGTTACCTTGGTCCCATATCGAGTCTTGAGAATCATATGTGACCAATCAGCTGATAGGTAACCACCCATTTTGGTGGTGAAATCTCGTGATAGGAAGATAACAAAGAGAGGAGGGAGATCAATGAATGATATATCTTGGGTGAATGAAAAAAGTTGGGGCATGCATGGATGGTAAGTTGAAGTCCTTTGATGATGCCAATAATCTTGAATGAATGTGCCATCTAGCTGAAAAACTCCCTTTGCAATTGGTGTATATTGGATTCCTAACATGTCTATAATTTGCTTGGGCATAACAGAGCTACTAGCACTAGAATCGATCATGTAATTATGTACCAAATGATCACCAATGATCAAGGAAATATAGAATGGTGGTGGTTTGTTTTGAATTAGGAATAATTTTCCCTTCCAGTTGGCACAAACTTGTTACAATTGTTTCTCCATGACCCGATGATCCATCATTTGTACCAAAATTATTCAAAGCCTCTCGCAATAAATTTCTTTGAGAAGGAATCAAGAGTGCATCCCACATAGTACACTCAGTTGGTCTTCTTCATTTGTTCTACAATACTAAATGGAATTGCTCCTACTTTTTTGACACTTCTTTGGGTGTTAGATCCTCTTTTGGAAAATGCTTATTGGGTACTTGTGTGATGCCCAAAGAACCTTCTTTCCTTGTAATGACTAGCATGTTTCTGGTGGTTTCTTTCCTCACATCCTTATCAACCGCCTTGTGGTTGAGGTTTGAAGTGGATGTATTGATCATGATTTGGAAGGTTTAATTCCATTTCTCTCTTTTTGGAATGAGTATTTTCCTACTATTAATGAGGAATCTATATTCAACCCAAAAAATCTTTGTTTTTCCAATTTAGCAAAGTGGTTTCTTCAGTGGCTGCTGTTGATTTTCTTTTTCCAACGTAGATGATTTTTTTGCTGGCTAGGAGGGGTGATACACTTTGAACCATAAGGGCTTGGCTAAGAAATCCATTGGGAAAATATTTTGATTGTGAGGCTGAGAACAAGGATAACACCATTCATAATCTTGAACTAGATTATTTTGGACATGTACAATAGCTCTAGAAGAACTAGCAGTGAAGAGGATTCCTAAAATTTAGAGGCCTAACATTCACAGCTTGACCTATAGCTTGGTTTTGAGGCTGATTATTTCCTTGAAAGGGAGGACGGTTAGCTTGATACTACTGATTTTGTGGCTGATATGGATGATTGTATTGACTTTGTTTCCTTTTGATGCAACTGAGCTCATTCCCAAAAGTTTGCAATAATGACTTGACTTCAAATAGTCATTCAAGAGGCATGGGGTAGACTGAATTAGGATTTGTTGGAAGTTGGAATGGGAGAAATGGTAGGTTGAGTATTTGTTTGTAAGATCCGGAGAAACAACATTGGCATGGTCCTGTGGAGCTATCTTTCTAACACTGAATCAAGGAATTCTCAACTCTTATGGAAACTTCGTAGGCATCAGGTAATATAGTCCCTCCCATGGATTGGATCATTACTACTACATCATTGTTCAAGGCCCATAAATAATACAAGAATGCATTGTTTGGAGAAGGTTTTATGAGTGTTGGAATCCTATTCCAAGTCTTTTCATGAAATCAGAAATTAAAATCACTCATATATTCTTGGGGAGCTCTCTTTATGGTAGTGAGTTGTTCCATAAAGTGATAGGTGATCACTCTTGTCTTCAAATTATTTACAGATATTTTCTCCTAACTCATCCCAAGTGGTTATAGTACCAACACTTAACCCTCAAAACCATTGAAGTGTTTTTTCCTTGAAAGAGGTAGCAAGAAGTCTAACCACAACGTTGTCCTCCATGATATTATGTACTACAAAAATGTTGGCTACATCAAGAATATGTTCTAGGAGTGACATGAGTTTCTCCATGTATAAAATTTAAAATTTTGAGTGTTGCAAAATGGTATAGGGTCACATTGAGCCAATTGCAAGAGGATTACTTTCATTAAAAGGAGGAAAAGCTTTGTTCTTTACCATTCTTCTACAAGGTTTCAATTGTTCCTTGGAAGAAGGAATATTCCATAAGGGAGGAGTTGAATGACCTCTATGGGATGATGTTGTGTGACTCGTGAGCTCAAAATGTCTCTTCTTCTTCTTGGAGGAGACAAGGATAATTCAATATGCTGATAATTTCCTTTCTTGGAAGAAGCTCTTGTCTGAATTCTTCACATATGTTAACACACTAGATACAAAATCTAGAGAGAATGGAGTCACTAGGTACTTTATGAAAATATGAAGAGAAGTACCAACTCTCTCTATCCCACCGAGCATGCCAAAAAATTGTCATGGGATCATCATGCACCCATTAAATTTTGAAATATCCATGCAACATTGGAACATCCCCAAGGTGTGGGACCTTGTCCTTGGGATGAACCTCTGGAGAAGGCCAAATTCCTTTGGAACTTGGGGCACCCAATTTAAGATCAATGTGCAAGGCTAAAAACACTTTAAAATGACTCTAATCTACTCAATTCATGGGTTTAGAGTTAGAAATAACAAATAATGAAAATACGGTGATACACCAAGAGAGTATAATTAGATAATTTTCTAATCTTCACACCGGAAAGGGTTAACTTAGAAAGGATAAAGAAACCATCACAATCTAATTCACCTTATGCTATTTATACAGGGAAAATAATGACCACAAAAAAATATCATGCATTTCCTTGTAAGACCCCAAGCATACCTAATAGATAGATCAAATTTGTTCGAATACACAATCAACAAATCATGACAATATATGATATGCACATGTCATACATCCCTTTCTCTTTATGATAGTTAATGATAATGTAACTTTATAACAGAAGGAATATAATATTTCCACAACTGATATTCAAGATAACCACATCATTCTCCCACAAATTAAATAAGATACTCTAAAATAAAGGTGAGTTAATCACTTATACTAAGGAATTACACATTCACAAAGCATACATTGATCAACTATTAACACAATAAATTAGACATTTCATGGTAAAATATTGTTCTGAATATAATTGAAAGGCTCCAAAGTATTCAAATCACTCTTCCAAGCTTGAAGAGTAACTTCCCAATGATCTATATCTAAAACTTATGCACTTAACTATTTATAAGTTTTTAGGTTGAGCCATTACAGTTGAACCTTAACTAACAAGTTACTAAAAATAGAATGTAATTAAGTTCCAAGGAACATGGCTCCCATAAAAATAGCAAAAGTAGTTGCAAAGGTTTGACTCAGTCAACCCTACAACTTGGATTGATCCAAAGCTTGTAACTGTCCTTCATGGCTGCCTAGCTTAGCTTGGTCATGCAACATCTTTCCCTTCTTCAGTTTTCTCCTGCTCTTTCTCCCATATAGTCATCCAATGCTTGTAATCAATGAAACATTTTGATGATTCCTTGTACTTCCTCTTCTTCTAGTCCACATGCGTAATGACTCACCAAATCTGTTTTTAATCTCTCTTGCCACTTTAGCTGGAATCCTTTTGAGTTTACTCACCACTTTCTTCAGTCAACTTATGAAATTCTGACATGAGACCAACCTATCAATTGAATCACTACTAAAATTCCTAGTTACCTCATCATCTTTCTTTACCAAATATTTGAAATTTGACTTAATTTGATCTACTAAGGGCATAAATATTCTCATTGAAAAATTTGTAGTTGATATTATCAAACTCTTCTAGAGATATCATTTAGAGCATCCATTATTTCCACATTTTTCATCATAACTTTTTGATCAAATCTTGTAACACCTGGGATCTAAATTCCATAGCCTTCTGAAACTCAAAACAACTTGGAAATATCATCAATTACTTCTTCTTGAAGAAGTAGATCTAGATCCTCATCTCTAATCTTTCCCCATGTGGTCAAATTCATATTCAAATTATTATTATCTTTCAGAGAAGACTTCATCCATCCTACGAATGGAGGCTCTTTTAGTTTGCAAATCATTATATAATTCAACAGCTTCTTTAATCAAAGGATTAGATTCTAAAGCATGTGTTCCATCCATCCATTCACTGATCTTCCCTTCTAACCTATCTTCTCAATCTCATGATATGAGATATCATCTAGAGTGGAAGAAATTGTCAGAGTAGTTGTAGTTAAAGGATCAGTGGTTGGAGTGGGTTGTGTTACTTTCCTCAACAAAGTAGTGAGTTGTTCAACCTTTACTTTTAGTTCATCCTTGGAAGATTTATCTTATCATATTTTCTAAAAATTCCCAAGATCCATTTTCACATCTTGTTTGGCACCTTCATGTGTCACCTTCCCTAATGAAAATCTGGAGATTTGATAATCTGTTGTTGTGATAGTCTCTTTTGTCTTTCCCTCAATAGGGGTAGAAATTTCCATGACTCTCTCTCTAATTGGTTTACAGATAAACTAGACAGATATTTTTGGTCATTTGGCCTGTCTCCTTAGAGTATGTTCTAACACACTTAGATCTATTACATCTACTAGAGGCAACCTTCTTCTTTTTTTTTGGAGTTTGGCGATATAGCCATTCTAGTATAGTGGATGCAGATGGAAGTGGAACGACTAATTCAAAACCTGGAGTACTAGATAACACAATAACACTAGTAACATTAGTTGGAAATAAAGTGGAGGTGGTAATGATGGATGGGGTGGATGTGAGAATAGCCTTAGGAGTGGATACAATGAGGCTAGAAGTTGAAATGGAAGGAAATGAAAGCTATAGAGGGAGTGAAGTGGAAACTGGAGACCCAATAATTTCCCTATTGAGAGGACAAGAAGGGATGAAAATACTTGGGCCATGGATGGGGATGGAAAATAAGAAATGAGTGTAGGAGCAGAAGGTAATGATGGAGGAAGTGATAATGGCAAGGAAGGAGGGGGTGGCAGATTTTGTGATACAACTGGAGAATCAATAACCTCAACAACTTTTGATATTGGTATTATAGAGGACACAACCTTAGAAATAGGATCCTTGGGAAGAGAGGAACTTCCAACAACAAATGAAATCTTCTTAGGAATTATATTGGCCTTTTGGGTAGACCTTTTCCTCTTGTGGGTGTAGGAAGACTCATTGTTGGTTGGGATTCTATTCTTATAGATTTATCCAACCCTTTGGGTGAAATTCCTAAGGTAGCCAACCAATCATATGTTCTTTGTAAAATGGGCCCCACCCTTTCCTTAGTATTGTAACTTTCCTCTTGATACCAATCGATCCATGGAAATGGTTGATTGGAAACATTGTTATCCTTGTATATTGATCCAATACTTCTTCCTCATCCTCCATTTCCTTTGGAATCTCTGTAATACCAAATTGTCTAACCTCACCCAAATTCAATCTTTCGTATTCTCTTTTCCTTATAATAACGTCATCCCGACAGTGAATCCAAATATCCTCTAGCTTGAGGCACGTGAGAACTGGATAAACCTGTTTCACTAAACTTACCCTAGTAGTCAAAATTGGTTCTAGGATGAAAGGTTCAAAAGTAACTTTAGACATCTCTACATCCACATTCTTTTCTTTATAAATATTGGCACAAGTATACATTCCAATTAAAATGGGAAACTGAATCTCACCTTATGTCATTTGTTCTAGATTTTGTGATAATCCAACAATTTCCAAACCAACTCTAAAAAACCCATTTATCAGTAGGGAATCTTGGTAACTTACTTGGGGAACCTACAAAACCGAGAATCCTGATGTATGTAAATGTTAGAAATTGAAGATAAATGGCTCCCCACTCTCGTACTTCTTTGAAAGCCTCATCATAAATCCTTTGATTATACAAATTCTTGTCAAAATGATAAAGGAGAACAATGAAAAAGGCATCATTGACTCTACAAACATGTCTACTTCCCTCATCCATCATGATTTGAGGATAAAACTTATAAATATGCGATGCACTTCTAACACCTTTGGTATTTAACCTATTGAATTCCCCCATGGAAGTTGCAACATAGACCAAGAAAGAAGTCATGTAAAAAAATTTTGAAGACAAGACTTTACTCAATTGAAAATAGATAGAGCTACGTTGATATGCTCTCCCCATCATATGAATTCTTTGTTCTTTTTAATAGTGGAAATACACAGGAACATCCATTCTAAAACTCTTTTGTAAAAAAGACCCAAAATTCTACTCAACAACACAATGAGATCATTTACTTCCTGGATGAAATCAGATCGGAACATTGTCTTAGGCAACTTGGTGACATGTTTGGCCAAGTAGCTCTTCATCATGACCTTTGAACATGTTTCTGTTTCCTTGTCCCAATGTTCCACGTTGTCTTCTGGTGAAATTGTGGCATAGTCCTCAACATCTAGGAGTTTAAACAAATCTTCAAAGAAGTTAGAGTCCAATCTAATTAGGACTTTTTTGTCATCATTCTTCATAGATCTGGAATCTTCATCAAAATGGGTTGTTGTGGCCAAGACAAATTTGGGACAATGCATGGATGTAGGAAAATTGAAAACAAGAGAAAGCCCATTGTTATATATAGCTTGCATCCAAGACTTATTGTTAGGAGAATTCAACCTTTCCGAGAATTCTAGAAAATCCACTTGCCCAAGATCAAGGTATCTCTAATGTTTCCTAAGTCTAAAGAAAGACATGAGTGAGGGGTGACTCCTAAAAATGTGTATTTCATCTTTTCTTTACCTTTTTATTAGGATGTTGACATTAAGTTCAGGATTAAGAATCTAAAATGGTCTTTGAAAATTTTGTAACGAATACATTAAAAGCTCCAAATGTCAAAATCCAAAATTCGAAAAATAGCAACTCAAGTCTAAAAGTTATAGCTCAAATATAAACCTCCAAAATATAAACCGATGCACCTCTAAAACTCCAAAACTCAAAACCCCGAATCTCTAAAATCCTTTAACCTCCAAAATTCTAAAAAAGTGCATACCTCTCTAGAAGCTCACGAAACTTCAAAATCTCAAATCTCTCGAAAGTGTGAAAATCAAAAAGCTTCAAAACTCCAAACTAGTGGACTCCAAAAGTAATATGTGAACTGAAAAATCGTTGAAGGGCACAAAATTAAAATAAAACACTTGTGGATATCTTGGAAGAAATTATCATGCAATCTGCTTTGGATGCTCTACACATATCAAATTTTGTAGTTTCTGGAAATCAAGCAACATTTTTAAGGAAAAATGGTGGATGATGAGGGTTCCATTTTCAAAATAGAAAAAGGAAGAACAAAAGAAAATAAACAAGCAAGATGACCCAAAATGATCATAAACCAAGAAGAAATAACCCAAAAAAAAATTACCTTGAAAATAACACCTCAAAAGTACAAAAGATTTTGGTAAAAATTGGAGTGTCAGAGCAAAAATTCAAGTGAAAATGACAGATAAAAACTTGAGTTTATATATAAAAACAAAAAATTAATGCCCATAAGTCGACACATGGAGGGTAGGAGAATTAAATGCCCATGTAAACCCTGAAGTCTAAAACCACAAATTCAAGTTCCAAAATTTTGGAACTTCGGAGTTTCAAACTTGAACTTGAGAGACAAAGTTATCAAAAATAAGATGGAAGATTATGAAACCCAAAAGTCCAAAGTTTTGAAATTTCAAAACTTCGAGTTTTTAACTTTAGAGAACTCCGAAAAGGAATTTCTAAAAGGAAACGTAGACTTCCAAAACCCGAAAGTCCAAAGTTCCAAAATTTCAGAACTTTGGAGTTTCAGACTTTAGAACTCCAAGTCAAAAAAATGTAAACTACCAAAGGAGACTTCCAAATCCTGAAAGTCCAAAACTCTGAATTTTTGAAATTTTGGGCTTTCAGAGTTTGAAACTTCAAAGTCAAAAAAAATTATTTGGTAGTTTCCTCCCGAAAAAAAAAACCTCCGAATTCCGAAGTCTGAAATTTCAGACTTTGGAGTTTCGGAGAACTTTAACACATTTTTAAAAACTTCCGGGAAAAAAATTTCAAAGAAATTTTGAATCAACTTTTAACATCTTCTTTTCAAGGTAAGATTTAAAGATTAACAGGTGGACCTACAAATATTGGAGGTCAATAAAAATATAAAGGATACATAATAAATTTTTCATCTAGAAGAAGAAGAAATTACAAAAGTTTTTCCACAATTTTTCATGGTGGCTTGATTGACATGTTACATCAAATTGGATAAGGATTGCCTACCATTTATTCAATTTCAATGCACTTGATTTGTATTGGTCTGATCTACATGTGTTAGTAAAAAAATCAAAAGGTTTAACTCTTTTGAAAGAAAAATTTGATATAGAACAAAGTGAAAGGATGAGGTGATATTTTTAGCTCTCTCATATAACTTAGTTGGAAGGAATAAGAATATTACTACATTCATAATTAGAGCATACATCAAGAAAACTAAATATGTATCAAAGGTTTGAGAAGAGAACAAGCAACTTAGATGATTTGTTGAGCAACCAAAGACACTCTAATGATAAGACAAGTTTGGGTTTCAAGGAAGAGATGCATGTTGAATCAAGTCATGGACCTTCTAAAGCTAAGGAGGATAAAAAGACTCAAAGGAACATCATAAGGCATCCCAATGCATCTAGGTATGAAATAACCTTCAATGGTGTTTATTATTCTTGCAATATCTTGGGTCATAGAGCTAGGGACTGTAAAAGTATATTCAAAATGCATTTCCATGGAAAAATGGAAGGGATGATCTCTCATATCAATCTAGAGACATTACATGCTACAATTTCCACAAGAAGGGTCATATAGCTAGATTTTTTTCATGAATTACCAAGACAGAGCTGGAGGAATGAAGGTAAGAATGATGTTGTGTGTTTCAATTGCAATCAAGTTGGACACATCGCTAGATATTTCTACCAAGAGACACCTAGACAAATTTGGAGAGATAGAGCACCAAAAGGTAAGATCCCTATTGTTTGTTTCAATTGTAACTCAATTGGTCATGTTGCAAGATATTGTAGAAGGAAGATGAAAAACTATAAGAGAAAGGAAGATGTCAAGACTACTCTTATTGAGAAGGAAAAGCATGAACCTAATGTAGCTTTCTTTGATCATGATGAGCCTACTAGTCATAGAAGTATTTTTGTTGTTGAAGAGCCCCAAGAACTTTTGTTATCTGTCAAGAATATTATCAAGTGGAAGATAGAGAAACAAAAGTGAAGCTAAAAAGGGTGTGGAAGTTCAAGTTTGGTGACATGTCCCATGAGGACATGTATGCTTTGCATCACTAGACATAACTAAGTGAATGAAGTGCCTCCATTATGCTTCATGGAGTCACCTTATTGTCTTTTGAAGCATGGATTTATTGAGGATTGTCTTGAAGTATTATAAAAGGTGCAAGAATGATCCAAAGACTAGTAAAGATCTGTGGAAGGTAATTTGAGGACTTGAAGTCTTTGTTGTAGCTAATCAAACATGAAATAGGTGATCTCAAGGTTTGTGATCAATTTGAAATAAAATTATAGTATGTATCTTCTCATGAAGGAATCTAAGTTCATTGATTCATCCAAGGTATGATCTGTCTTTAGTTGATTTATGAAGGAGTCTTGATGACTAAGCTCTGTCATAATGGCACAAATAAGAAGGTTGTGTATACATGAAAGTTGTCTTTAGTATCCCAGTGGTTTTTCCTGTTGTATAGAGGTTCTAAATGTTTTCATCAAGCCAAATAAGGTGTGCATCTTCTCATGAAGAGATTATTGATTCATCAAAGGTATGAGGTTTGTCATAAGAATATCTAATTACCAAGAGTGTTCATCATTTAAAAGGAGCTGAGATAGAATATATGGTCTTCCATCTAGGACTCATTGTGGTATGAAACTGTGACTTCAAGGTTGAGAATGTATGCAAGGTTCTTTGGCTTGACAATGAAATGTCAATGTGTGAAAGCTAGCTAAAGTATCATTAATCTTGAGAGAATCTTGAATGATTTGATATGATGTTTCACATATGATACAACTATGATAAGGGTATTATTTATATATTGTTGTGTTCCTACTTGGAGAATGTGTTCAAGAAACTTGAAGGATATTGTCATAAAGTAACTATGATAGTAACATGTGCAAGTTGATTGCAAGCTTTTGAAGAGCATAGTCTAGACTGCAAGTAAGGGATCAAGGTTTTAATATACTCACAAGTCATGAAGCTATGTATGTACCAAGGAATAATGTTATACTTCTATAAATCTCTTGCAAGTTTGTATACCCTTGAGTAAGTAAAATTAATAGTTTGTCTAAGGCTTGATTCATTCATGAGGAGCATCAAAATAAATATGTTGACTGTATGATCAGGGAACTTTGTGTCTTAAGTCTGAGTATGAGAGGCTTTGTGAAGTCAAGAAGGTGAGAAAAACCATTTTTAAATTCATAAGTGTATTATTGAAAGATTGGCATAGTCAAAAGGAATAGTCAAGAAGCATATCATGTGGCTAGCAATCAAGTTAACAAGGTTGACTCCAATATCATGATAATGATTCGGGTTTGATCACCATCTAGGAAAGAACACAATGTTTAGAGACATGTTGATGAAGATCTACAAAAATTATTTGCAATATGAAGGACGGATAAGAATACTAACAAAAATGGATAGAGTTTCAAGGTTTTAAAGATATTCAGTCACTGTCATGAAAATTTGTTGAGACCTAGCCATGATCAAGGTCTGTGAGGATCTTAAGAAACATAAGCAAAGTAATGTATCATTAAGAAATTTGTCATGAAAACCTAGTGACAAGATAAGAGGTACAATATGATTCTTTTAGAAGTCTATAAGTCTGGTTGCTCAAAATTACTCCTAGATAAAGGAACAAAGTAATCATCTCAATATTACTACCATTTACATATTAACACTATGAAAATATTATGAAAGGAAAACTAATTTCATTCAACAAAAGGCTAAGTAAGTAAGACTGAAGTCCTTAAGAAGAGAAATAATGTCATCTACTTATTACAAATTTCATTGTATGAATTTTTTATTTTATGTAATAAACATGACATATTTTGATTAATATTAAATAATTCTTGATTTTTCATATTATCTTATGTATATTGCACATTTTGATGATTTTTAAATGCTTCTCTTCCTATCATATAATGTCATATATATTACACACTTAACTATTAATGAAAATTTTCATATTATATGTTAAAGTAAAATACAATGAAAATTAAACTTGCGGTGTTTGTATGGAGATGTTTTCTTGGTGGTTGTAGAGAACATAAGAATATAGAATTAGCAAAGTATTTACAAAAACTCTTCTTTTTGAGCTGGATTATCAAAATGACGCCACTTATGTTCTTCTGTCAAACATCTATGCAAAAGGGGGTAGGTGGGAAAATTTTCACATGATGAGGAGATTGATGAAAGATGCAGAATTAAAAATATCCTCGGATGTAGTTGGATCGAATACCATAAAATGGTACATGATTTTTGTGCAGGAGATGGATCACACCCAAAGACAAAGCAAATCTATGAAAATTTACAAAAATTGTCATCAAAGATGAAGGCAAATAAGGTACTTCCACTAAATTTATTCTTTTAAAATCAATAAGGACAAATTGAAGCCAAAATGTTGAGGAAGAGAACCTTCAAATGAATTTGTTCTGAATGAGAACCTTGTTGAAATTAATGGTTCTATAATCTTGATCCACGTGTCGATTCTCATCAACCTCCCAATCAAATCCTCCCAATGGATGTGAACCCCACGAGAATGAGACATGGTTTATAATTTTTGGGTCTCAAGTGGGAGGTCTATGTCATGCATCACCATTTCGTCATTCTCCTAAGGAAATTCCCCGGAAGATGTGAAACCTACGTAATGTGTTGTATTTTTATATATCCTTTGGGTCCACAAAGGTGGGATGAGGTAGTGTCGTGATCGGTGATCTATGGTCCAAGGTGGGACAAGTTGTAGGATTCCGCCACACTTCACAATGATGGAATCCAAATGGGACATGATGGTCACGGACAGATGATGGTCACGGAATAAATCGCATATATATTATATATATGGATATATATATATATATATATATATATATATATATATATATGCCATCACATATATATAGCAAAAGAGAGAACAAAATATTCAAAGAAGATACAACAAGGAATATATAGAGCAACAGCTCGTGGAGATATATGAAGTGATTTTAAATATAAAATATATATTTATTTATTTTACATAGATGTATCTAAGATAGGAAAACTAGTTATAATTCTCTGCATGCAGAGGACTATTCTAGATGACATAAAAAATCATAGTGGTTATGAGGATGAGGATGTTCAAGATTTGTAATAAAATAAAATGGAACATGATTTAGAAATCATATGTAGGATACATTTTATGAAAATTATAGCATTGAAATATATACTTAGTACACTATAAGGACAATTTTTGAGTTGGAAAAGTTATGAGATGAAAATCGACTAAGGCATTGCAGTGTCATGACATTCGTGATACCGTAAAATCAAAAATGACATAAATAACTTACAAAGGCATAATCATAGATAAAGAAATGCGACATGAAAGAAAACAGGTCTCAAATAGACTCACTTGTAGTAAGTGCTTCTAGGATGTAACCGCAATGTGTAGTAGCCGTAGGCCCCTGGGAAGACCTTGATTTATTTGATTTTTGTAAGCAAATTGCAATATGCTAATTTGCTAAATCCTTTTCTACTACTTCACAAATTGGAAAATCAAAAGGAAAAGATTAAAAAAACCTTTGAACTTTTCTCAATTCTTAGTGATTCTAGAATCTACATCTACATATACGTATATGTATATATATATATATATATATATGTATATATATATGTATATATATATATATATGTGTATATATATATATATATATATATATGGTGAATTTAATCAAATTCCTAAAAAAAATCCCATGCATGTCAGTGAATGAGCCCAAAGGACCAATAAGGTTCCATAGATTTCTTGGTGAAACAATAATGTTTTAAAATCTTGGCCCGTCGATCATGTGGCGATTCAATATAAAAATATACATTGGGATTGGAGATTCATTGGCTATTCGCATGGGACATATTATTGTTTGTGGAATTTTTAGGTGAAACCTGGGCACTTTTGTGGCCATAAAAACACCAAAATCAAATTCCTAAAATCCTACTATTCATTGAACTATGAATATTCACCGCTAAAATTTTCCCTGGTCCAGTATAGATAATGGTAGTGTGCATAAATATGATCCTTTGATCTCACGAAGGAAATAGAACTCTTCTTCCTCTAGGAACAAAAATGTTGAGATTACATACTCCAAAGTGTAATTCCACAAGATCCCTACCCACCAAAAATTTACTAAGTGTGTCCATGGTGCATCTAATTTAGCCAACACCTAATACCTACTCTAACTCCATCTATACTTTCATCTAATCTTACTTCCTTTGTTCTACACATACGTTACTAACCGCCCATATAATTATTGTGAGAAAGAAGCTAAATAATGTCTCACATAGTGAATCTCTTTATAATATTATCTTCTCCATCGTGTATCCACCTTTCAATACTCTCCAAACACAACCTAAATGTTATTTGTGCCCTAAATATTAATATCTCGAATCAAAGGTCCCAAAGAACGGAACCAAAATGTCGTGTTGTAGTCTAGTAAATCAAAACAACATAGTCGAGCATGTAGGCACCTCACTTAGACATAGGTCTAAACACTCACTCAAATCACATGAAAATCCTCTAAGTTCCTTCTAGGGTGCAAACAAGACAAGGTTCCTACAAAACATGGTTAACTCCGACATGCAAATATATACCATATGAAAGTTATGACCTACTCCGCAATGTGCACAAAGATAATTAATCAACAAAAAGATCTTGTATTCATTTTGCTCATGATACATTACAATATGATAATCTCATTCATCCTCTATTATAGACTCATTACAAAGAAGGACCCATACATGGACTCTAACTCTATTCCAACTCACTCGATTCTAGACACACGAACTCACATGCACACACATCCTTATTACATAGATACCAACCTACACATATATAGGGTGGGAATTTTTATTCTCATCTTACATGCTTTAATCTATACTTAGAATACTCATATACATAGCTTACATGCTTGTGCTTTCCTATAACTAGGCGGCATCATATGGTTCTCAATAAGCAAAGCATGTTGTGTGCTATAAATATTCTTTTCTTTAGTCCCGTTGCATGCTCTATAATTAGATTCTTCCCCATCCATGTATATTTTATGTCCATCTTATCCCTACATGTGCTTTATCATGTTCTATTTGTGCCTTATCCATACTTTTGTCTATTTATAGCTTTCCCATGATGACCACGTCAACCTATTCTTTTTCCTTTTTTAAGCCTTCCTTCAAAAATTTGACGAACTCATGCCTTTATTGCTCTTGTGCACACACATTTCATGCATCCTTTCTTCATACCTACAAATGCACATTCACGCACTTTTTACTAGTGTACATTCTACTTTCATGATTATGTGTGCACCCTCGTGCATCCTTTTACCTTCGTGCATGTTTTCATACTTATCCATTTCTTCGATCCAACATGCACCAAGAGTCAAGGGGTTAGAATGATGGGGGTGGGTGATGTTTAATATTTTTTTAGTGTATATAAGGTTGTGACACATATGGATGCAATAAGCATAGAAAGGTGAGATGATAATGGTCTATATTGCATTAGACATACAAATGGGTAGGTTGTATGGATAAAATTAAATGTGAACATGTGAGGGTTAGTAAACGAGTGATGATGTGTTTTGTTTTTTATTTGATTTTTTGTGTGATTATTATATTTTATAAAAAAATTAGTATTTTTAGTTTAGGAGACCTTATGTGCAAGGTAATTTTTCTAGTGTCTACACATAGTTATCTCAAACCCCACCCAATATTCCAAGTCATAGTCTATGAATCTAGGCCCTTTTGTATTAATTTTAATATCATTTAGTGTATACGCTTATATATTCAAAAGAAAAGATTCAAATATTATAAAAATTAAAAACAAAACTTACTTGTGACTTGCATTATCATAACATGTATTCATATAGTATGTTAAATAGTGTTAAAACTTGATACATTATATTATCTTATGCACTTACGCTTAACTTCCATGTGTATTAAACCTTGATTAATTACAAGAGATTGGTGTAGTTATTATAAATAGGATTTCATATTAATAAGTATGGTATAGTATCTCGCTCACGAACATAATAAAAAAGGAACTATGCTAAATGAAATCCCCAAATCCTAGTCTCTTCAAGTTAAACTACGACGAATATTTAAAGTGGAATTCAGCGGTGTTATGCGATGGTTGCCTCATAAGGGACTGTGTGGGCTCCTTGATCCGATTTGGTTCTTTCTACTCCTATATGGAATAGGTAATGTGAAGAAGGCCTCAACATTAGTCCATGGTTTTCATTTGGCTCCACTTTGTGGTATTGACTAAATCTTCAAAGAAGGGAACTCAATGGTCCTCACTAATGCCATAAAATTAGGAAAATCCAAGGTATGGATAATTGAATATTCCTTGGCTAATCTCACCACTTTTTCTCTAAATTAAATGAATGTAATATACAACAATATTCCATGGAGGCTAATAAAGTGGTTAAATTCCTTGCAAATCATGGGCTTCACAAATAATGGAAGAATCAATTGATAATTAGATTGATCCATGTGACATGGGATATGGGATTTATTTTTTCATGACTTACAATCCACTCACACAAATCACCATATGGAAAATGCCAACTCATAACACATATAAACCCATAATTCTTCCTTTTGGTTGGGATTATTATATCTTACTCATGGTTTTTGTATGCTCCAAGGATGAAAGATTAATTAATCTTCACATGTAACCCTTGCTCTATTTGGATGGTCATCACCACCTCATTCCTTCTCATTATCCTTTTATATCTTTGATACCTTCACATCCTATGATGTCTCAAGTTATAGAGTGTAATGGAAGACCCAAAATTCCTCATTTCCACTTGGTTGGTGTTAAGCAATATATGGCTTTCTCTAGAAATGACCGACAACCGTGACACCTCATTTTTTCTTGTAGTCAAGGATCTTGTTTTAAACACCATTAAGGAATTTTTTTTCCCTGAGTATATCAAGCTTACCAAACACCCTCACATAAATTTTGAAGTCACCTCATAGACAATTTTAAAGGATACAATCGACAAACATGTGGTGGCCACCATTGCTTCTCATTTCATTTATCCTACTCTTCAAGTAGGACTAAGCTTTGTTATGGAGGAAATTGAGCTTCAATCACCCAGTCTCCTTTCTGGATAAAATTTCATGGTGGATGACATTGTGGCAAGGGAATCCTTTGAGGAATTCAAAAGGCATTTTAATTTGGCAGCCAATTTCGCCAAACAGGTTATAAATCATTTCTCGTAACAAGGATTCTCATGGGTTTTTGCTTCCTTATTTTGTCCCGGCTTCACTACATTCTCTCATTATTCTTATGGCTCCTCATTTCACATATCTTAAAAATAAATTAACGTTGACTTATACTTTTTTCACTCACATGGATGGATTGGCTCAAATTGATGTCTCTTTGGGTGGGTATATGGCTCCTCTGCCTCAAAGACCTTAATTGACAATAGGCTGGAGTAGAGCTTGTGGATTTGGAGGCAAAGGATGTTGCTACAATATAATCATTGGTAGGATTTTTCTTTTTTAATGACATGTCCATGTTCCCTCCACCTGAAGTTTTTAAATTAAAATAAGCTAAGTATGTAGGGATGACTGCATGTTGATCCTCTTATTAGAATAATTACTATAGTGGTATTTTTTGGCTACAATGGTCTAGCTAGCATATTGAATTCTAAAATATTCATTGTAAATATTTTAGAAATATTAATATAATCAAGATAGGGATCCATCAACCTTCATTTATATATCAAAATATATATGTATATAGGATTGAATAATATGTTATAGGCAAATGAATAATTCAAATTACAATAATTTACATTTATACAATTGAAACTAAGTTATTTGCAAGCATGCTAAACTGATAAAATAAATTAGAAGTGTAAATATACTTTTGAAAATGAATTAGTTGATTCATATTGATCTTTGACTTTTTTGAAGTTATAGAAGATGAAGAATATTGAATGAGACCAAACCAACTTTTTATCTCTTGACCATGTAGGGGCATGACCTTACAACAAGGTAGAACCGACCTAAGTAGATACCTCATTTTTGATTCACCGAGTTTTGCACTACATATTAGAATCAACGTATTCTCTTAGTGTATTGTGTGAGTGTGCATGCAAATAAAAACCCTTGGTCTAACTATTGTCATAAAGGACTCGCACCCTTTAGGGAGTGGTGTGATGTCTCCGCTCTAATTGAAAAAATGGAAATAGTTCCAGTGCTATGGGTGACTTGCATGTTAGATAGAATATCCATAGAGGTATGGTTCCCCTAGTGTAACACTTTAAACTAGCTTCTACTTTATTGTATAAGATAGGAAAAGGGATAAGGAAAGACTGAAATAAAAAGGAGGTGATACACCGTAAAAGTTTAAGGATCTCAAACTTTTTTGAACCACATAGATGGACCACAAGAACCACACACACCATACACAACTTAAAATGGATATGTCAATGAAAAATTGTTTCAAATAAGGGTTTGAATTTATAATAGATTAGATAAGGGCGAAAAATGGCTCTGGAAGGGAAATTTAGTGAATTACACCACTGGATCCTATTAACACTCGCTTAAACACAATCTATGACCTATAAATAAACATGTAATTGCATAAACTCATGGAAAATAGACTATAAATAAGGGATAAAATTTTATCACGAGATAAATCAGCTTTAAAACAAAATATTACACAATAAACAAAGTTGTAATAAGGTAGAAATAGCTCCTTTATTGACATAAGAGGTGAAACCAATACAAAATATCTATCTTTACCCCTACTCTTCCACTCGGAATGCTAGATAACTCCAATATAATGAACAAAAATTATAGAAATTGATTTTACAATGAATTTCATGGAGTTTTATAGAGATTTTAGAGAGAGAGAGAGAGAAAGAATAGGAAAGAGACAAACATGCAAGTTTGATCCATAAAATAGAAAAGTATAAGAGTGTTGCATATGTCATTATGCCCTTTTTCTCTATAAATAGTTGATATTGCTTAAAACATGTGGATGTGTACATCGGGAAGAGTAATTTTTTCCCAAAATAGGAAATTCCAAGCTTATGAATGAATTTTGCATGCCCATAATAGAGATAAGTGCCCTCTTACATGTTCCTAATATTTTTAATAGATCGTATCTAATCTAAAATATTTTCTTGCATGAAAACATGCTAATATTAGTCTTTTCATGATAAAAATAGAGTCTTTCTTGCATAATCCTACCACTTTTAACACCCGAATGCTCAAAATGGCAACTTGGGAGAAGAAAACAACTGAAAATAGCTTCCATGGATGTTTTTGTGTTGTTCTATACTTTATGTTTGGCTCATCATTTTTGTAGAGAACTCATGGAATAGAGAAACAATTTCTCATGGGCCCTCAATCACCTACTTAACCAATTTCCTTTGTATTATGATTTAGGCGGTGAATCAAGGAACCGAGGGAACATAGGAACGTTTTCCTTAGTTCCTTAGCCAACCGACTTAACCAATCCATGCACTTTTACCCTTTGTTGGGAAATATGGAGTTTTGGGTCACTACCAAAATGATAGAACATTCCATGTGGGCCTTAGTCGGTTATCTCGGGGTTTCGGGAACTCAGGGAACTTTGGCATTGTTCCGAAGTTCCTAACAATGTTAACTTTACCGACTTGAGAGGAGATGAGGAGTGGTCAAATAACATAAGGAACAAAGGAATTGTTCCTTTGTCCCATCTTCACTAACTTTACTGATTATTCCAAGCAAGTGAAGATGTGGAGAACCATTGGAACTAAAGAATTGTTCCAAAAGTTTAAAAAATATTTGACTTAGTCGGTTTGTCATCTTTCCCTCTTTTGCGAGTTCGTGGTCGGCAAATAGAGAGAACACAAGAACATTTCCTTGGTGCAATCATGACCTGATTTTACCGATTCCCTTTGCTATGCAACCAAAGTAGATATACGAGGAATAGGAAGAACTCAGAACGAGATCATCCTATTCCTTGAAAGGCTAAATTTTCCTAGTTTTTCCTAGATTTTCCCTAAATATTATAAATTATGACTAACTCCTTGACTAAAGAGGCTTAGCAAGATGGAGAAAAATCCAAAACATTGAAACTTACTCATACTTGTAAAATTTTAAATTTTCATAATCTGGGACAACAACATGACTTGTCAAAACACCAAAAATGGCATGGGTTTGGTTTTAGATAACACTAGATTTTTCCCTTGTATGTATACAATGATAGTGGGTTATGTTACTTTTATCCCATGAACATACTTGATTGCATAAGTGTAAAATATATCTATTCTCTCTTATCTTTACAGCGTTATGTAGTATGAAGATATTATTCTTGATTTCTAGTTTAGTAGTTGATACTTAGATAGATGTTTGTTAGATAATAAATTTTTTGAGGTAAACTTGTATATATATGAGTTTATCACTTTGAAATTTGAATCTTAGTGGTGCACAAATCTGACCAAAAACATAAAATGTAAAAGAGAAAAGAGTAACAAAGAGATCCAATGGGTAGAAAGGACCCAAAAATAAAAAGGGTCAAGACTATACATATCGATAACGTCTATATGATAGTCTTGACCAATTTGTACAATCTTGGAAAAAGTGACTAAAAGTAAAATAGACAATTTCAAAGGCCATAGATCTCTTTGAAACAACATAAATCCATACAAAAATATCAAGTTAATTGTAAATCGAAGACAAATCAAGTGATGTAAAAGTGAAATAATAAGGACTTGTGCCATTAAGATTGGGTTTCATCATTCAAATACCATGTGTGTGTGTGTGTGTGTGTGTGTGTGTGTGTGTGTGTGTGTGTGTGTGTGTGTGTGTGTGTGTGTTTGTGTGTGAGAGAGAGAGAGAGAGTAATTTTCCAAAATCATGATGTAATAATGATTGTATGTATATTTTAGTGTTTATATTTTCCCCATTTATGCTAGTGAATAAATTTTACTAGATTTAAAGGAGATTAAGAGTGTACAAAGTGTTGAAGTATAGAAGATATTATACATGTTGATAAAGTATCCAAAAAATGTGAATAATGTGTTCCATTGATGTGACCCATGCAAATATGGGGAGTAATATTTCATAAGTGTCAAAGGGTGTAATAGACATAAGATGCATATTTAGAGATGGAGAGATTTCTTTTGGTATTTTTAGAGAGTTAGGGGTGATCAATCCCCATAGGTGTTTGATAACTAGGTTGGGATTATGTGTCTTAACACCAAGGGAAAGGTGCCACAAGGTATCCTAGTTGACCCAAAATAATGCTTCGCATATTGTGGGACCATGCCACTACAGATGGATCTAAGAACCCAAAATTGTTAAAAACCTTGCACAATCATCAATGTGCATTATATGGTTATAGTGTAGTAATTGTAGTATTGATAACTTGTATATTTTTTATAAATGTCATTGTCCCCTACATTTGCAAAAATACAATGGTGTATTCATTTACAACTTGATATTCATTCTTAGGTTTATGTATTCATTTTTACATGACAAAATGACCTTGCATACCTAGCCTATATAGTTGTTCCCTTTAAAGAAAGTGATGATAGAAAAGAGTATTGTTTGAGACAATATTAAGTTTCAATAATAGATTTGAACTGGTATCATCAAATTTAAATAGATTATTCCATATAAGGATCTTAGTAAATAGAAATTGGACATTGTATTTCTTGTGGGTGTCAATAATAGAAATAGTAACCAAGGAAAGTGAATGCATTGGTATAAAGTGAAAATTACATAGTGCCACTATGAAAAAATATAGAATAATATTGTAATTGTAGAGACCAAAAAGTTGAGTTTGTGTTGGTATAGCACTAGAGAATAGTATAAGAACCACATAATAGAGATTAAGTCCGTTAGAGTAACATTAATGAGTATTAAATTTGTGATGAAGATTAGAATATGTAGTAATGAAATAAGTGTATAATGTGTAAATATACTTATGAAACTAGAGTATTATGGGATCTAGATAGAGTTAGAGGAGATTTTGGTCATATATTATTGTGGAATTAGGGGATAACAATCTCGATATTGTAAATGGCAAAAAAATGGAGAAATAGGGACCAAGATATGGAGTGTAGAAATTGCCAAAAAGGAAATGCAAAGGAGTATCTCTAATTTGGTCCCGAGAAGCTTGGGTGAGGAGGCTACGAAAGGAAACAAGGAAGATAAAAGGTGCATACTTAGGGTCCTCTAGATAGTACAGGATGGTGGGCTGAACTCTAGAACCAAGAGCAACCAAAAAGGAAACGTTAGCTGATTGTTTGTTTATTGGTCTGAACCTCTATGTCCTATGGTTCTTTTGTGTCCCTCTTTGTCTTGTAATTGGTTTCTTGGTGGTTCTTTGCTGTCATAATATATATATATATATATATATATATATATATATATATATATATTATATATATATATATATATATATATTTGAGGCTCTATTACCTCGCCCCTAGTTGGGCTCCTGGGTTTGTCAAGTCATTTTTTCCTTTTGGAGTCCTAGATGGTGTTTGGGTTGCTCTCTCGCACCTATTGTTTTTGGATATGCTATGTATTGTGGGTTTTTTGGTCCCCTCAAAACCAAATAGTTATCTAATATAAAAATGGAGTGCAGAAATTTGAGGTAATAAGTGGCTACTAAATGTTAGTTAGGATATATAACTATATGCTCAAAGGGTCGTGTGCTATAAATAATAAGATAGAAAATTCAAATAGTAATTTCATTTTTATTTTGATTAATATTTATTTTTATCTGAGATAGATAGGATGCCTTATGTCGTGGATGCATTGTGCTTGCAATTTATCTAAGTGGTAAATTGCATTAAGTCACATGTATTTGATGAGTTGGTGAGTGTCAAAACTAGTTCTTTTATTGAAAAATAGTTTTTCATTTTTTCCAAATTCGATGTTGATGAGATGGGGGTGGAATGGTTAGGTCATTTTATTATTTCCTAGCCCACCAAGGTTTGACTCTCACTCATACGTGGGGGATCTAAGACCCCAAATTGTGTCCTAGACCAATTATCACTTTGGTATTTGAAAATTAATCCATTGGGAAAGGGACCCTTCAACCATTTTTAACCAATTCAAAAAATCCAAATTTGAGATTGTCATTGTATATAGGACCAAATGATTTGGTTTCAACCTTAGGAATGAGGCCATATAGTTGTGTATGATTTTGACACATATTTGTATGGTCTGACCATACCCATACGATCTTGACCAACCGTGTGAAAAGGTGAATGAAATGAGTGTTGAGTTGTGTATTTTAATAATTAGCATGGTATTTGATTATTGTGAGAGGTTCTAATTTACAATAAATGATATAATACATGTGTTAATTGGTCTTGTGATTGAAAATATTTGTTCATCCCAGATATTTATGTGTTGGCCTCCATATGGAGTCCCTTCAAGCAATGGGTCTAGAAGAGAAGGCTTGTGATGTATTAGATAAGGTCAATTTGTGACATGTAGCAAGATTCAAGGAGGTGTCTCCAAATATGCACTTGATCACCTCATTGTGTGAGTGACGAAAACTAAATAGTTTCATTCCTTGGCTCCCCACAAGGGAGATTTATATGAAATTAGATGATGTATATTGTATTTTGAAGCTCCCAACGGGGTAGAGGAAGTGTGTGTATTATCAATTGACATGTTATTTTATATTCATAGGAATAGTAGGTTCTAGTTTGGGGATATATGGCCTTACAGATCCAACTATCTACATTAGTTTTATTATGAAAACTAAGATTCAATGACTATGTAATTTTTTTATAGTCTTATTATCATATTTTGGAAAAGTAGATGGTGGTGGGGAATCGATTTCATACGGGATGCGGTAGATACACCATTCGGTGGAGAACAATAGTGTTAGATATACATGTGGTTGGTGTATCCTAACCCACTTATATAGATATTTGTATAGATTTACTTTGCAGATCCATGTAGGTGGTATGGTAGTGGTGAAATTATTTTATATATGGTCTTACGAGCTTATTGTTGTGGCATGGCTGATTGGAGGCCCTATGGTTGATTGGGCCCTCTAGAGATGATTTTGGCATGGTGAGTGATATATAAAAGGTGAGGCATGGATACCACGTCATATTAGGATATATTAGACATGTTGACCCTTGTTGGATGGTTAGGATACCTCATATATACTTGTGGGGATGGGTATAGGATTTTATAGAGATATAATGAGCATGATGGATGATAAGGTTAGATGATCATTATGTCACATTCGGGGATATCTATCAATATGAGTGTGTTATGTGTTAATTTGGATTAATATAGGATGTGCCTCTAGCACTATCTATGTGGAGGATATTGATGAACATATCTAAGAGATATGGGATTCATTCAGACCAACACCATCTGAGTTATTTCCCTCACCAATAGGTGAGGTGGACCTAGTGGTGATCGTAGGTGTTATAGATGATGCAGAATGTACCACATTCTATACTTGATAGTGGATAGAGAGTTGATGGGTTTTATTATTTCCCATTATCATAGGTGGCCTAAGAGTTGTATCACCACCCAAAGGAGGATATGGATTAGATATTCCCCACCCGGAGGAGAGGATTGTGCAGGTGTGATGGGGATGTGCCCACAAATGATGCAATACCCATGGCCATTTTCCAATATGAGCATTATATGATTTTATATATAGTAACTTATAATGTATTGATGTGATCCATGTATAAAATATTAATTGATCCATGTAATATATATATATATATATATATATATATATATATATATATATATATATATGTATGTATGTATCTATGTATGTATGTATGTATGTATGTATGTATGTATGTATGTATGTATGTATGTATGTATGTATGTATGTATGTATGTGTGTGTGTGTGTGTGTGTGTATATGTATGTGTGTGTGTGTGTGTGTGTGTGTGTTGTGTGTGTGCATGTAGGTGATTCTTATTGGATGATGATTATAGATGTATCCATGAGGAAATGCACTGGGAAACATCTTCGATGATGATATAGTCAAGGGATGTTAGAATGGGTTGATGATGTTGCAAGGAGTTCACATATTTTTTTGACCTAATCTTCATGGAATTTTCCACATACATTATTTTATAGATCAATCATGATGAAAGCTAAGAAGAGATATAATGGATGCCCTATCCTCCACCTAGTAAATATCACATAGGACCCGGTGGTAAAATTGATGAGTGTACAAGTGCATTATGCAAAATATAGAGTAGAGATAGGGACCGTACATGAGTGATTGCAACACTATAGATCATGATCAAGTTCATGGGGTATCGAGATACGGGAGAGGACTTGAGCTCTTGATATATATTTTATGTTTTTATTTAGTATGATAGTTTTGATGTATATATATTTATGACAAGGGCATGACACTCATTGTATTGAAATTTTTGTATATATGATATATATGGCCTTTTATTTTGATCATCTATGGTATTTTTGTATGTTGATTTCTTGATAAACAATAATTCTAAATGTTGCATATAGTTTCTTGATGTGATTGAGTTATGTAAAATCTAATATGACATTTGTCTTGATTATGATAGTTATGTTAAAAATGGATGATGTGAAAATAATCAAAGTTGGTAAATATAACAATTTGTATTTATGTTTAGAATGTAAATAAATATAGTGAAAGAAATCTTGACACAAAAATCACATGGGATCATATAATATGTGAGGAAACCTATACTTAAGGAAGAATGGTAATCCTTATGTGCTCCCAATGATTTATGGTTAGAATATTTTATCCAAATAAAATTTTGGAGATAACTATGCATTGAAAAGATGCATTATTAGGAATTATACATGATATAGTAGTTTATTTTATAGTGTTGTCATGCAAATGTGCAACAAGGACGTTGATATTTTTTTGCATGATAATTATACCCCTGTGTCAAAAATTACAAGTTTTACCCTTCCAAGACACCCTAGGTCTACCCAATCAGTCTAGTGACCTCCCAATTGATGTTAACTCAGTCCCCTAGGTGATTTAGGAAAGTAAATTCAACCCCTAGGTGATTTTAGGATTTCATTGAAAATGCAAACTTCGGGTAGCCATGTGGGAAGGGCTATCACTAGACTTCCTAGGACTAGAGCAACCCCATGGAGTGGAACAGAGAATAAAAAAAAGACATGTAAGTGAATCAAATGCCTTGGAACATAATGGAAGTGATTTAGAAAGATTCAGAAAGGATTCAGAGAAGTTGGGGCAGTTTCACAAAAATTAGGGTTCACAGGCCTAGCAGTGCACAAGGTCAAAAGAGTTGCTTTGAACTTTAGGAAGCGATTTTGGGAGCTCTAGATAGAGTTAGGAGAAAAAAATACATCTTAAGAAATGTAATTCCAATCCCTAAAAGATGGATAATTTACTTTTTCACAACACTTTAGCGTAATATGTGTGAAATCAGTTTTTCTCATGCACATGTGGAAGACCAAATCAAAATCCTATTTTTTAGGGATAAAATGGAGGATTAAATACCTGATAACCCCACCATTGGATTTAGAAGGACATTTTCATTAAATATCATATATAATTTCAACAAAAAAGGCCATAGGGATCTCAAGCTATCACCATTTTAAGTTGCCCTCTATGAGTGAGTTCGAGAGTTAGCCAAAGTTTAAACAGACACGTGTCAGCTCCAAGATCCTGGCAGAATTTCATTTCCTTACATCCCTAAAGAAAAGTGACATGAGGGACATAAAAATTTTCCCAGCCCCTAAAATCCCTTTGGATCCTCATACGACCTCTCAAACCACCAGTTCAAATCCCGAGAGCTAGTGGAGCCTTAATCCCCTACCATCCGATCGCCGCCACATATCATCTTCTAACGCACCGTGAAATTTGATGTCCCTCATGTCCCTTTGTGCTGGGGACATCAGGGACAAGAAAATTATCCCATACCCCAAGAATCCTCATGGTTCTTCACGCGACCGTCTCTCAGCCCCGGTTCTTTAAAGTTGTTTTTTTCCTCAAATCCCCAGTCATTGGATCTTTGCCACTTGTCATCATGAGGCACCATGTGAAATTTGATTTCCCTCATGTCCCTTAATTATTAAGGAAATCAGGGACATAAAAATTTGCCTCATCCATACTCATATTTATTTCAAATTTTTAAAACCCCTCCTATTTCCTGCTTCTAACTTCTAACTTCTTCGTGCGCACCATACTCTACAAGTTCTCATCAACCCCCCACCATTACTAAATCTTGAACCACCTTCCTCACTGAAATGAAATCCTCTACGCCATGATAATACGTATGTCAAAGAATAAATATTTATCAAACCAATAAGAAGAATGAAAAACGAAGCCGAAGAAATAGAGAAATCCTTCATGGCCGTGAAATAGAAATTTGAAGAGATCTTGAAAACCACTACATGAAACAATGAACCATCTATTGCTAAGTTATTCACTCTCAAAAACCATCAAAACCACACCTTAAAACCCTCCTTCCATGGCATAGAACGTTCGTAGTAAAGAAATCCATTTCTTTACACAATAGAGAAAAAAGCTCAATTTCTCATCAAACTGGCAACTGGATCGAGGAGAAATTTCACTAGTGAGATAAGAAGAGAAAACCCATATCAAAAATGTAATTTTCATTATGAATGGAGGATAAAACAAGACCTGCAATTTTCTAGGTCCATCAATGGTTGTCATGTTCAGAAGTGCTAACACGTCAAAAATTTAAAAGTTTAAAATCTCCTAAACTATTGATCGGGTAAACACAAAATTTCAAAGGGGTGATATTGGGAAAAAACTCATATCAGAAAACTTCATTCTATGGAATTCTACATCACCAAGCCCAATTTCTAAAAATAGCATGTCTTTTGCATAGAGGATTGTTATTTTGGGAAAGTCATCAACAAAAGAACTTGTAAAGGAGACGTTGAACACGAAAGATGTATTGTAAAGAGAGATCATCAACATGGTCATCTTGGTCTAAACTGACACTTACTAAAAATAGTAAGTGGTCCCACAAGCACCTACAAAAATAGAAAATTGATCCAGAAGGTGAGAGGAACACAGGAGAAAGGTAAATCTGAGTTGCAACATCCAATTGAGGTTCAAGGCAACTGATTTTTCATACTTACTAAAAATAGTAAGTTATTTTTTTTGAAGAAATCATGAAGCATAAATGGACAGGGCAAAAGCTGGCGCAACCTTTCGCTTCCAAGTAAGAGATAGAAAAAAGTGTAGTCTCTATCATCATACTATGCAGAGTAGGTGATAGTGAGGATGTCAATAGTTTCTTTCAACACTCATTTCATTCTTCAATTGGTATGTTGGTAGGTGGAATTCACAATTGACACCATCAGATCATTCATAAGATGCTTCATCAAGATCATGTCCAAATCAGCCGAGCAATGCAAAAACATTGTAGGGAGTTAGGGCAAGATTCGTTCCAAGGCTCCAGTCCCTTCAGAGGAGGATCTTCATGAGTGATACTCATGGCCACCGAATGAGTCATTCAACAGTGTTTTTAAACACTTAGTTCATGGTGTTCACATGTCATCCAAAGGAAGTTTCTCAGTGTGCGTAAGAGTTCAAAGATTTAGAGTTCATCACATTGGAGTGTTTCATCGAGTCATCTAGAAGGATCAACGGGCTTTATCGAGGACGTGAAATCTATCATTATCAACATCATTCTTCTTTTTGTTCTCTCTCTCTCTCTCTCTTCTCTCCCCCAACTTTCTCTCTCCTCAATATTCTAATCTTGCGTTGGGGTTGCACTTTTTCATGTCTTAATGTTTCTAATGTAATAAGTCACCTTTATGTTATAAAAAGGGACTTAATGTTTTCCTAGGAAGGTGAAGAGTCTTAAGTCATGTTGAGACATACGAAGAGTCATTGGGGAGTATGTGAAGATTCATTTCTCTTCCTATAAATTGTAAATCCATTCCCATTTCAAAGGGTTGGTGATTGATTTTGTATACTCAAGAGTGCATTGAGAGAACAAAGGAGATAGCCAAATTCTTCCATTCCCCATTCTCAATTTCCTCCATTTCTCCACTATGTATAAATTTTGTTTGAGAAATTAATACAAGAAGAAGGAGTTTCTAGCTTTCTTTGACTAAGGGATTTCTTGATACTTGGTGATCACGAATTCTATTTGGTCTTATTACTACTTGCAGAGTTGTTTCCTCTTAATTTTAGTGCATGTGATGAAACTTCTAACTAGTGTGTAGGAATCTGATTTTCTACCTGTAACATTAGTTCTCCTACATCTTTTCTCACTCCCCTTTCCCACTCTTCAAACAAATTCTTCCCTAGCAAGAGATTTCTAGCTTTTCCATAGGCTCATTGGAGTTCCCATGTTAGATCCCTATTCGAAATGCCACCACAAAAATCCACATTTTCTCATGCATGCATATACGGCAATTGCACCGGTTAAGTAGAGGGACTTAGATTCCCATAGCATTGGTAAGAAATCCACAAGTTTTCCTCCGACAAATTTTCTCACCAACAGTTTTTGGTGCCCACCATGGGGTAGACTTTGCAACATCTGCACCCAAAATACAACCGTAAGGTCTAAAAATACAAAAAAATCAAATATAAAAAAATTAAAAAAGAGAGTTTATGAAAACCCATTGTTAAAGATAAACTGTCAATTCCTACATGTGACCTTTCATATTCCACATTTTCCTTTCGTATTCCCACTACAAGAATTTCTAAAATTTGGCTGAAAGGAGATACACCAAGTTGAATAAATCGAGAGGAATTATTGACCCCACTTTCGAGGCTTTGCAAAATCAGCAAGAACAAGTTAGAGATAATCCCTACTACTTTTCTCAAGCCTCATCTCCATCTAGGTCATCAAGTAGTTCACCTGAAATCCCATCCAAACTCCTGTTGATACTCCCCCTTCAAATTATTCCATTTTTGACCACCTTTGAACATCGAGTTCCCAGAGGAAGAAGAATTTTTAGAAGTAACAGCATAAACAAAAACAATGATGGCAAATGAAGTAGAAAGACTTCAACCCATTTTTCCATGGGGAAGAAATACAAGCCCGCTCACTCTCGAGCCACCTCTCTATGATCTACCAACAGGTTCTCGTAAAAACATCCCAAAGTTTAAATGAGATGGCACATAGCATCCTAAAGAACACATCGCCACTTTCACCGCATCATGCAGGATTCTTGAAGTCACACATGAAGATGTCATTGTAAGATTATTCATGGAATATCTCCAAGAAAAAGTAGCAGAATGGCTCTACCTCTTACATGCCTAATCCATCACTTGTTGGAATGACATCAAGGCTACCTTCGAGGAAATATTTAAATCAACTAAAGACTATCATGACCTCTTGGTGCAGTTGGCTCAAATGAAGAAAGGAGAAAGTGAAACTATGGAGACTTCGTGGCTCATTTTGACCAGTTATTTCATAAGATACCGGAAGAAGATTCACCATGTCTAAAAACAATGTCAAGAGATTCTTCATCAATTCTCAATCACCGAAGTAGGATTCTTCCTATGAAAATTTCAACCAAGGAATATTATGGAAGAAAAAATATTGGCCATTGAACTTGATGACAATCTCATCCTATCGGGAAAATGAAAAATCCCTCAAGGGGTAAGGCTCAACATCTTGGAGATGAGAGAACAGATATGTTGCTGCAAAAATGGTGAATGAAATGGCATCGTTGAAGAGGGAATTTTTTAATGAGTATCTTCCTAAAGAAGTAACACAAATAAAATTTTAGGAGTGCCCCAAAGGCTTACCTTGGAGGAACCACATGTCAATGGAAGTTGTAGGATTCAAGAGAATGAAGAAGATCTTGAATAAGAAATTAAAGGTGTTGATTTCCTAAAAAAGTGATGAATTTGAGAACGATACACAAATCAGATTCTATGAGTATTCTAGAGGTGATGAAGATGATGAATAAGATGCACCTAGTTTATCATGTGTGGTATTCACTCGTTATCAGTCTAAGAAGGGAGATTCTTCCTCCACCGCTACTAAAAACAAGAAGACTAAAGATCCTCCTGTGGCGACTCCACAAAATAAAATAATCAGTCAAGGATCTCCACTTCCACCTTTCATGGAGTCTACATTAAGAAACCTGATTCGTAGCAAGAAATAAGGCTCTCACAATTCCAAGTAAGTCTTCCCATGCCTCTTCTAATTTTAATTCTAAATCTTCTCCTATAAAATCTAGTACTTTGAAGGTTCCTAGTGTACCTTTCAAAATTCCCTTTGTTCCTCAAAAATATACTTGCTTCTTCAAAACCTACCCCGACTCCAAAATCAGTCCCTTCATCAACTTTTTACTCATCTTCTCCCTTTGAATTTATATAATATGCTAACAAATCTAAGGTGCAGATTACTGAAATTGAATATTTATGGACTCACCCCGAACAATTTGAGAGATTTGTTCGATATATTAGGAGTGGTAGTTTAACACCCAATGCTATAACTCCTAGTTCTAAAGGAATACTACCAAACCCACCTACACCTCCATCATAGAACATGCTTTCATTGAGTGCATCCAAGATTGATAAGGTTGAACCTTTCTATGTCTCTCTTCTTGTTGGAGATTATGTATTGAACAATTGCATAATAGATTCGGTGCCTCCAACAATGTAATGCCTGTAAAGGTCGCCAAGGCTCTCAAACTCACCATGACTCCACCTGGTGGCTCTTGTTACTCCCTGAGTCAAAAGAGGTCCCACTTGTAGGGAAGGTAAAATATGCACAAGTGGCTCTCGCCAAATTTCCATATAAGAAGGTTTCAATGATGATTTTGGTAGCAAACATTCCAGCTTCATTTAGAATGTTGCTAAGTAGGATTTTTCAGACA
Source organism: Taxus wallichiana var. yunnanensis (assembly GCA_018340775.1). Taxonomy (NCBI): domain Eukaryota; kingdom Viridiplantae; phylum Streptophyta; class Pinopsida; order Cupressales; family Taxaceae; genus Taxus; species Taxus wallichiana. Next base: position 657,170,144 of record CM031240.1, read on the forward strand.
TTTGGGTGGTAAAATTCAGATGAATTAGTCTTCCACAACCATACTAGTGAAGGGATACATGGAGAAATTACTTTCACAAAAGATGATGTTGTACACGGTGTGAAAGTCTGGAAGTTCAGGAACCAAAATCTTATATTAAGATAGCAACAGTATGAATATTTTCATAACAACTGAAGAAGAAGAGGATATTCCCATCTTCATAGGGCCAGACATTCCTTCTCAGAGAAGTATGGACCTTGAAGAGGCATTGAGGAGATTCAAGTTACAAGAGGGCAACCCTAAATTACCGGACAACTCAAACCATGAAGAAGAGGAAATGGTTCTTGGTGAATCTCAAATAGAAACTAGATTATGTGTTTATCCGTGATGAGGAGATATTCTCATTCCCATTCAAAGATGAAGACTCCCTTGATCATGTCACCCAGGAAGAGACCAAGCCATCCCATGATGAGCCCTCAAAAGGTTTGAAGGAACTATCTGTATAAGAACTACTTAGATCCGCGATGAAGAAACAAAATACCACCCTAGTTAAGTCCCAAACTCCTAACACAAGCCATGAATCTACAAGAAAAGCATGAATCTGATTTGGAAGCCTCAACCAGTGTGAAGATCAACCATGTTGAAATAAATCAAGAGGATAAATATGATGCCCCTCCTGAGCCAATGGTTTATGGATACAACGATGAAATGGAGGTATTTTCTTTCCCATTTGAAGAAGAAGAATCTTTCCATGATGAAGAAATTAAAGCAAGGAGTTTTGAGGCCTTTGAAGTTGAAGATCCTCTTGAAGAAGGAGTGATAGAACACAGTGATTCCTAGATGATGAAATAATCCCTCTAGATAGTTTCCTTGAGCTGCAAAATAAATATTCTTCGAAGGCATACAAAGATGAGCCAGGAAGTAACCAAGGAGAACTCCATACAAGAAATATTGGATGCGGTAGAAAGTGCAGAAGATCTCGAGCTAATTCTTGATCTCTTAGCTCATGCCATGGCTATACAGGACAAGTATGAGGTTACTTCTAATCCTCCATTCAATCTTCAATAACCTCATAATGGAGTAGAGATAAAAGATGAATCTAAGGTTTCTCATGGAGAATATTTCAATGAGCATAGATCCGGGAAAGAAAGTAACTTAGAATATTCAAAAAATTGAATGAAAATCATCTTCAAGGAAGCGATGAGATGCTCAATGAATAATCGGCTATGTGGATAAACATGGAAGGAAACTAGCACTATGAAACTAATTTCAAAGAGCATGAAGGCAATGTAATTTCTAAGTGAAGGCTTGAGCATTAAGAAGATCATGTAGACTCACTCCTACCAAGTACACAGATAATCATGGAAGCACTTGGATTTCATAAACAGTTAAGGAAAGGAGGCTACTTTCTAGAACTAGTCAATGGCTTCGTAGAAAAACATCACTCGATGTTGCCCACTCGGGGTAACTTTTGAGGAATGAAAATTACTTCAATGAAAGTGGGTTATCCCCACACTTGTATCATAAGTGACTTCTAGGTGTGTTTTCATTTTTTTTTATGTGTCATTTCATTTCCATGTGTGTTGTGTGTTTCCTTTAATTTTGTGTGTGTGTGTGTGTGTTTCCTTATTTGCTCTCTCCCACTCTTGTTGTAAGTTGTACATGACTCTGCAGGGCCAATGAATAAGGCACTGGTCAATGGATTATATGGTCTAAAGTTGAGATTTTGGATTCTCCATGTCATTTATTCACTACACTCAGTCCATGTCATGTCCCCAAGCTAGAGCCAATTGTTGTCATGCAAATGTGCAACAAGGAAATTGACAATTTCCAAGCATGAAAACTATACCCTTGTGTCAAAAATTACAAGTTTTACCCTTCCAAGACACCCCGGGTCTACCCAGTCAGTCTAGTGACCTCCCAATTGATGTTAACTTAGTCCCTAGGTGATTTAGGAAATTCAATTCAACCCCCTAGGTGATTTTAGGAGTTCATTGAAAAATGCAAACTTTAGGCAGTTGTGGGAAGGGCTATCACTAGCCTTCCTAGGACTAGAGCAACCCCATGGAGAAAAAAAAGAAGCCAAAAAAGACATGGAAGTGAATCAAAGGCCTTGGAACATCATGGAAGTTATTTAGGAAGATTCAGGAAGGATTCAGAGAAGTTGGGGTAGTTTCACCAAAATTAGGGTTCACAGAGCACTGACAAAGTGCATAAGGTCAAAAGAGATGTTGAATTTTGAGAAGCATTTTGGGAGATATGGATGGATTTAGGATCAAACAAGACATCTTCATAAATGTAATTCCAATACCTACAATATGATGAAAATAAAAATCACAACACTTTGGAGTGATATGTCTTCAAGCATTTTTTCATACATAGGTGGAGGACCAAATCAAAACTTCAATTTTTCAGGGATCAAATGGAAGAATCAAGAATTTATACCCCCTCCATTGGATTCAAACGGCCATTTTCAGTCAATATTATATAAATTTGAATCAAAATATTCCATCGGGAGCTCAAGTTATCACCGTTTAAAGTTGCCCTTTAGGAGCGAGTTCGGGAGTTAGCCAAATTTTAAATAGGACACGTGTCAGCTCTAGGAGCTGGCGCAATTTCATGTCCCTTACATCCCTCAAGAAAAGGGAAATGAGGGACATAAAAATGCACCCAGCCCCTAAAATCCCTCTGGATCCTCATACGACCTCTCGAACTACTAGTTCAGCTCTCGAGAGCTAGTGGAGCCTTAATCACCTCGTCATCATATCGCCACCACATGTCATCTTCCGCGCACCGTGTAATTTGATGTCCCTCACATCCATTTTTTTGGGGTAAATTAGGGACAAGAAAATTCTCCCAACCCCCATGAATCCTCATGGTTCTTCATGAGACTGTCTCTCAACCCCTCGATGCTTTAAAGTTATTTTTTTGCTCAAATCCTCGATCGTTGGATCTTCGCCACTTGTCATCATGAGGTACCACGTGTAATTTGATTTACCTCATGTACCTTAATTATTAAGGGAAATCAGGGACAAAAATTTTCCTCATCTCTGCTCATGTCTCTCAACCCCTCCAAATCTTCCTGCTTCTAATTTCTAATTTCTCTCTTTTCTCCTGCTCAGACTTCCTCTGCAACTTCTCATCAACCACCCACCATTATTGAAGCTTGAACCAGCTCCCTCAAAAAAATGAAATCCTCTACACCATGATAATATGCAGGTCATAGAATAAATATTGATCAAACCAAGAAGAAGAACGAATAACGAAGCCGAAGAAATAGAGAAATCCTTCATGGTCGTGAAATAGAAATTTGAAGAGATCTTACAAACCACTACACAAAACAACGAACCATCTATTGCTGAGTTATTCACTCTCGAAAACCATAAAAACCACACCTTCAAACCATCCTCCATGGCACAATAAACATTCATAACACATAAATCCATTCTTTGCACAATGGAGAAAAAAGCTAGATTTCTCATTAAACCAACAACCAGATCGAGGATAAATTTCACCAATGAGATAAGAAGAGAAAACCCATATCAAAAATGTAATTTTCATCACAAATGGAGGAGAAAACTAGACCTACAATTTTTGAGGTCCATCAATGGTTGTCGTGTTCGGAAGCGCTGTCAGGTGAAAATTTAAAAGTTTAAAATCTCCTAAACTATTGATCGAGTAAACACAAAATTTCAGAGGGGATATTGGGAAAAACCCATATTAGAGAACATCATTCCACATAATTCTGATCACCAAAATCCCACTTTATAAAAATACAGTCTTTCTACATAAAGGATTTCAATTTTGGGAAATTCATCAACAAAAGAACCTGCGAAGGAGGCGTTGAACACAGAAGATGTATTACAAGGAGAGATCATCGAAATGGTCATCTTGGTCCAAAATTGACACTTACTAAAAATAGTAAGTGGTCCCATGAGCACTTGCTAAAAATAGCAAATTGATCCAGAAGGTGAGAGAAATGTAGGGAGAAAGGGAAATCTAGTTGCAACATCCAATTGAGGTTCGAGGTAGCTGATTTTCATACTTACTAAAAATAGTAAGTTGATTTTTCTGAAGAAATCATGAAGCATAAATGGATAGGGTAGAAGCCAGCGTAACCTTTTACTTCGAGTAAGAGATAGAAAAAGTGCAGTCTCTATCATCATACTATACAGAGTAGGTGACAATGAGGATGTCAATAGTGTCTTTCAACACTCATTTCATGCTTCAATTGGTATGCGGGAGGTGGAATTTACATTCGACACCGTCAGATCATTCATAATATGCTTCATCAAGATCATGTCCAAATCAATCGAGTAATCCGGTAGCATTTTAGGGAGTCAGGGAAAGATTCATTCCAAGGCTCTAGTCCCTTCAGAGGAGGATCTTCATGAGTGATACTCATGGCCACCGAATGAGTCATTCGACAATGTTTTTAAACACTTAGTTCATGGTGTTTACATGTCATCCAAAGGAAGTTTCTCAATTTACACAAGAGTTTAGACATTAAGAGTTCATCACATCGAGCATTTCATCCATTCATCTGGAAGGATTAGTGGGCTTTATCAGAGGTAGAATTTGTCATCATCGACATCATTCTTCCTTCTTTCTTCTCTTTGTCCTCTCTCTTTCTTCTCTCCCCCTTTCTCTCTCCTCAATATTCTAATCTTACGTTGGGGTTGCACTTTTTCATATGTCTTAATGTTTCTAATGTAATAAGTCACCTTTATGTTATAAAAAGGGACTTAATGTTTTCCTAGGAAGGCAAAGAGTCTTAAGTCATGTCAGAGACATACGAAGATTCATTGAGGAGTATGTGAAGATTCATTTCTATTGCTATAAATTTTAAATTCATTCCCATTTCAAAGGTTTGGTGATTGATTTTGTATACTCAAGAGTGCATTGAGAGAACAAAGGAGATAGCCAAATTCTTCCATTCCCCCATTCTCAATTTCCTCCATTTCTCCACTATGTACAACTTTTGTTTGAGAAATTAATACAAGAAGAAGGAGTTTCTAGCTTTCTTTGACTAAGGGATTTCTTGATACTTGGTGATCACGAATTCTATTTGGTCTTATTGCTACTTATAGAGTTGTTTCCTCTTAATTTTAGTGTTTGTGATGAAACTTCTAATTAGTGTGTGCGGAATCGATTTTATGCCTATAACATTAGTTCTCCTACGTCTTTTCTCACTCTCCTTTCCCACTCTTGAGACAAAGTCTTCCCTAACAAGATATTTCTAGATTTTCCATAGGGTCAGTGGAGTGCCTCTGTTGGATCCCAAAAAAAGTCACCACAGAAATCCACATTTTCTCATGCATGCATATACGGAAGCTACACCGATTAAGTAGAGGGACTTAGATTCCTAGAGCATTGGCAAGAAATCCATAAGTTTTCCTCCGAAAAAATTTCTCGTCAAGATATAGATTGTTGGTTTAGCACTAACAAAGGAGATACATGATTAATATAAGTATATTGTTGAAAGGAACGATAACCAGATTGTACCAAACCAAGAACACAGATGCTAATCAAACACCATGATCAATAAGATGAAAGTAATTCACCAAAATAACTTTACATAAAACCTTTGCAAACAAATGAGAAACAATATCATATATTATTATGGAACTCAATGAAATACAATGAGAATGGGCCTTGCTTATATAGGCAAGGAATAACAATCTAAGAACCAGTCAAGGTCGTAGATCAAGCCATAAATCATGGAAATAACTAGTCATCAAAGAACTAGTCAAGTCCATAGATTTATGAGAGAACTAGACATCAAGGATCTAGTCAATACCATAGATCAAGGAAAGAACTAGTCAATACCATAGATCAAGGAAAGAACTATACCTAACAACTAGATAATATCTCCTAATATCTAAATAAGATAAAGAAATATCCACACACATAAGTGAGTGAGGATAAATACAATAAAGGTAAATAAAGTACCTAGGTGAACATGAGCTAAGGTAAATACCTACTCTAACACCCCCCCAAGTGAAGCTAGGGAAAAAATAGATGTGGCATGTCCACAATATGAGTCCCGAAAACTAGGTCTGATGAGGTACTCATGTACAATAACTGGGAAAAAGGGACATCACAAGGTACCCAAAACTAGTAACAACAAAGTAAAGAGAGTAAAAACCTTCTCCAAGGCATCCCAAGAAGCTCAGCTCAAAAACTCATACAATGTTTGAAGAATTTTGATGTGCATTGTGGTCTGAATCCACTGCTCGATCACAAAACTCAAAAACAACTGACACTAGGCTCCACCAAAATAGCTCCATACAAGGAGACTGTCAATGGAGTGATGTCGAAAGTGCAAAAAACACCAAACATAATTTGATCAAGTGCTGAAAATAGGTGTGCCATGATCCAAGAACAATAACCAAAGCAACAAGGCAAGGACACAAAATCTAGAGTGTCATGATCCAAGAAAATCCAAGGTAACAAGGCAAGGACATGAAACCCGAAGAAGCAGGATCAACACCACACCCTCCCATACTACTGAATGGGTGGAGTGATGCTACAAATCTGTATGAGTATTCAAAAAAACTACTCGAACACTGACAAACTAACACTAGAATTCACCAGAATAGATCCCCCACAAGATATACTCAACATGCCAAAAGTGTCGAAAATACAGATACAAAATATCTCAACAAACAAGAGAGATACACTACACCTGCTAAAGAAAAATGCTCAAAACAATAAGCATCACAATGCAGAAGGTATAGAAAGTGGAGCAAGAGGCCGAATGGTGGAGGAGCCATGGGTGTGAGAGTCCTCTCAAAAATTCCTATGTCACCGCCACGAGTGATCAGATATCCACCCCAAATCAACATGGATGGATGAAGAAGATGCCTGCATATGACTTGGTGCAAAATGCACAATGGGTGCATGCAAAAGAACATCAGAATGTGTGTCAAGTTGATCATGTCTGACAGCTGAAATCTCAGGTTTCTCAATCCTGAGTGAAGGTGTAGAACTCATGTGTTTCTCATGATCCTCAGAAAGAGTCGAGCAAACAAAAAAGGAGCTCTGTCAATGTGTGATCCCAATGAAGTATCTTCTCGAAAACCAATTTCATGATGAGAATTCCACTTAACATGTGGAATAGAGGAAACAATACCATATGAATGTCGCCAATGACTCCGCTAGTGAGACCCATAGAACGAAGCATGCAAGAACCAGAATGCAATAGTATGCTTCCCAAAAAGTCATGTGTAATCGAGTAGAAATAGGATACACAACATGTGGTAATCTTGTAATAGGCACGAGATGTGGAAGAGCATACGATAACAAGCCTCACAGGTTTAGAAGCATCAAAATTGGGTTCAGGCTCAAATACTAGCAGATCAATGTTAGTGGGTATAAGAGCAACAACTGCAAGTGGACTAGGAGCATGGATATGGTTGTCCACAATATGATGGTGATGTTGTAGGCTAGCCAGTTTGTTCTACAGGGAGTGTATTATAGTATCATCATGAATGAGTGATTGTAGAAGAAAATTTCACTTCTTGAGCGATCTATTTTCTTCGAAAAATTTTACAATATCCTCTTGAAGTCCACACACTTCAGAGAAAAGCATATCATTCTTAGAATCCATGGTAGGTACAAACTGCAACTCCCAAAAGTTTAGGACGTCGGGCTCAGCCGAAATTGTGTCCACAATTGATTACAACACTCCTCCATATTTGGCACTTTATAATTATAGTGCAAGTCTCAAAATAAATATTTCTAATGGAAAGATCACGAAAAAACAAGCACTTTTGCAAAAAACGGAAATCAAAGCGAGTTATCGATCAAAAGTTACAAACTTTTTAATAGTTTGCTCTGTTATTTATTTTAGTTGTCAGTGAAGCAAAATAAATTGTTGTTGCCTTCACCACACAAATAAAATTAAAGGGGGCTGAAGTTAAGCACCTACTAGTAGGAATCACAAGCTTTAAGCCCTCATATGACCATACCATATGACCAAGGGCTAAGGAAAATATATGATACACAAATATTTATTATAAAACTTACTGGATGGATGCCAACAAAGTGACTCAATACCATGAAAGGAACAATAACCGAGATCATACCAAGAACACATGAGAATAAGGGCAATTGCTTTATTTGCAAACAAATGAGAAACAATATCATATATTATTATGGAATAATGAAATACAAATGGGCCTTGCTTATATAGATAACAATCTAAGGATCGATCAATGTCGATCATGTCATAAATCATGGAAATAACTAGTCATCAAAGAACTAGTCAAGTCAATAGATTTATGAGAGAAGTAGACATTAAGGATCTAGTCAATATCATAGATCTAGGAAAGAACTAGTTAATACCATAGATCAAGGAAAGAACTATACCTAACAACTAGATAATATCTCCTAATATCTAAAGAAGATAAAAGAAATATCTACACACATAATTGGGTGAGGATAAATACAATAAAAAGGTAAATAAAGTACCTAGGTGAACATGAGCTAAGGTAAATACCTACTCTAATGCTTGTATTAAGAATATTTTTTTATTTTTTAACCTATTTGATTTTATCTTTTTATCTTTGGTTATTATTAGGAGCCTCATTCTAAGGGACATTATTTATAAGAGGTTGATAAATTGGCTTATCTCGAGGAGGGATCATCATGGAAGATCAATGTCTATAAAGGAAAATGTCACAAATGAGGGAAATATATCTACTAACAATTACTTTTTCCTCAATACACTTGAGTTTTCATCTAATACATAGAAATAACTATAATGGTGCCCACTGATATGATGAAATTTATGAAAGGGATTTCCTTTTCATGTTCCAATAGATGAGGAGGAGGATGCATATTAGAGGTAACTGAATCAATCACTTATAAAGTAGAGTTTAGAGAAATATCGTGTAGATGATCAAGAGACTTTTCAAATCATAATGGTTTGCATTTAGGAAAAGGAGAATACTTTGTAATAGTTGTAGGTTTCATTGGAATATGATAGGGAAGTATTTTTATGGTGTAAAAATTTAACCATATCCAAAATAGCACAAAGATCACATGGAGTCTTGGATGCAAGTTGTGTGGATGAAGTAAAATCAACATCATGAGAGTGTGTGGAAGTGTGTGTGGGAACAAGTTCACACTCGAGATAAATAACACATAAACACCTTTTGATAAATTAATCACCTGTTTCATATAGAAATGTCTCCTTAATGTGAGGCCTAGATAGAAGATGTATTGCATTTCTAAATATGTGGGTTAGTATATTAAATGTTACATACTATCTTTAAAGCATAATAAATAATCAATAACTAGCTCGATTTTCCTTGGTGTAAAGAGGGAAAATATCATAAGTGACTTTAGGGCCCGTATTAACAATAAAAAATAATAAATGCCTCCTCAAGGTCTAAAAATGTGCTCATAGATCTATACGAAGGTATGTAAACCAATACATTGCATCATCAATTAGACTTTTTTTGGGGAGGCCTTTAAAATTAACCTTTCATTCTTATAAGAATGTGTGGTAGATCTATAGTTCTTAAGATCTAGATAGGGGTTAGAAGTCCCATCAAATAATTAAAATTAAGGCATGAAAAAGTTATAAAGGAAAAATGATTGAAATATTTTACGCCATATAGGGTTTCCATGTATAGTATTAGCATATATTACAATGTAATAAGCCTTCCTCTCTAGGGTCAAAGTATGTAATTTACATTGTGAATCACCTACCACATTGTTGGGGTGAGAAAGTGGTTAAGTATAAGTCATACACAGAGAGGATGAAGACCATGTGAAAAAATGTGTGCATAAATATGAAGATAATATCTATAATTCATAAGGGTGTGTGTGGAGATTCACGCAAGAATGGAAATATAATACAATTGAAAATTAGGGCGTGAAGGTGCCCATAGGAATGAAAAGAGAGAGAGCGCAGTGTGAAAAGTTTCACGCACAAGAACGTAAGAAATGGGAGTTAGCTAGAAAAGTGGTCAAGGATAAAAATATGACATGCAAAAGATGGTGTATTCACTTTGAGGCAAGCGAAAAATAGAAGTATAGATGAGGCACATGCGGGACTCGTGATAAATATAGGTTATGCACGAGATGGAGGAAGATAATTATAGCATGACATGGAAAATAATGAAAGCTATTTGTAGCATGGGGACAAATCTACTTATAGCACATACAACTAGAGTAAAGTAGAGGCTATTTATAGCACACAATAAGTCGTTTATGGAGAACCATAGGATGGAACCTATTTATAGGAAAGCACAAGCATGGAGACTATATTTAGTAATTGCTTATTAATATATTAAAGCATATAAGTAGTGAAGGAAAATTTCCCACCTTATATATATATATATATATATATATATAAAGTAGGGTGTGTGTATGTGTATGTAAGTGTGTGTTTAGATTTGTATGCAAGTCTATGTGAGAATATGTGCACATTGTTAAGTGTCTAAATCATATATCAAGATTGAGGCTATTCATTTGTTTGTAATGGATAATATAGTATGTATTTCCAAAGTACGAAAGGATAACCATGGTGTCCTTGATATTTGGATACCCATATTGATTGTATATGTTCATAAATGAATGCAAACTCCTTTCATGAATAATTTTGTTTGTGCATATTGTAATAACTCATAATTTTCATGTGGGATATGTGTTACATGTTATGATACTCATATTTATAGGAACCGTGTTTTTATTTCCTCCCTATAAGGAATTTAGAGGATTTGTGTACACTTTGGGTGAGCACTCGGACCTATATTTAAGTGAGGTGCCAACATGCATGAATATGTTTTTCGATTTACTAGACTACGGACATGACATTTTGGTTCTATTTTTGGGACCTTCTTTCATCCATGTCCTTAAGATGTGGTGAGTTTATGACATTTTGATTTTCATTAGAGAACATTGAAAGGTGGATACTTAGCGGAGAAGACAAGTTTGTGTAGAGATACACAACTGGGTTAATTTCAATCCGCACAAATGGGTCAAAGAAAACCTACATTATTTTCTCTATGAGACATTTTTCAACTTATTTCCACGTTAATTGTATGAATGGTTATCAAGCATATGCACAAAACATAGGGAGTAAGATCGGTGAAAGTAGATATAGATTCATGGTAAGTATCGGGCATTGGATGAATTATATTAATCGTGGATGCATGTAATAGATCATTGGTGGGAATGAATCTTGCATAATTACACTTTGGAGTACGTGATCTCAACATTTTTCTGCCCAATGGAAGCAAATTTCATGTTCCTTTGTGAACCTAGATAATCATATTTATGCACCCTACCCTTTCCTATAAAGGTCTTGATGGTTTAAATGGGATTTGAAAACTTTTTTTATTGTTATCTAAAAACCTATCACATGCAAAGACAAGGGAAGGGGTTGCAATGGATGGTTCTAACTCAAATGGAAGCGAATACGAGATGTAGTGATGTATGAGAGAGGGTAGTCAAATAAGCACTAAGATAGAGAGGAATGGGGATAGGAAAATGTGGTGAGAACCCTACGAGAGATGAGGCACCATAGGACCATGTCCCTCTAATATTGAGGAAGTGCAGGAAAAGGACCCCCTCAACATTTGATGAAAGTGGTTCTGGTGAAGAAGAAAAACATTGGCATGTATCTAACCCACCCCGAGAACCTTATCTCTTGCATTTGATACTCGAGAATTAGAAGTTCATATAGAGGATATTCATAGTGATGGATAACAAAAAGATAATTGGAGATCACCACATTAGGTCAGATATATAGGAATATACATGTTGTTATCATCTCAAGAGGCACAATAGATAAAGGCAATGCGAGATAGCGAGTGTAATAGGCTCCTATATCTAGACAGAAAATTTTATTTGGAATTAATGCGGTAGGTACGATGTCAAGACAGAATGTTGGTGTGTTACCCATTGGTAGTAGTCCCATAAGAGGGATACCAAGATAGATAGTGTTTAATTTAGCACTACTACAGGTACATAAAGAAGCACTTTGTTACTTCTTTAGGTAGTAGTACGAGGATCGGGAGGTTATGGTCCTCCCTTGACTGGAGGAAACTCTAATGGAGGTTCAAGGTCAAGATATGATCCTTCCCCAGTGGAAACAATCCAGAAAAGGAAGTAACACACTACCACAAAAACCTCCTCACATTTTCTTTAGGTAGAGGAATCAGCCTTCTCTAGAGGTTTTTCTCATTTGCAAGGGTCCCACACCTTAAGACAATCCCATGTTACCCAAAAACATTGAATGCTCATCCACATTTCATGACATAGAAGAGGGTGTTTTTTTATAACGGTTTTATCACGCCTAGTGGGATGAGTTTTAAGAGATTTATATATTCATTTCATCAAGTTTGATGTGCTCTTGGTGAGATTTCAACCTTTGGAGGCATTTTCAAGCATATCTGGTGACTCCACTATTCCAACAAGCCCAATATCTCGATTCTGAGACCTTTCCATTTCCTTCCATTCTTTCATTCATTTATTCTTTCCTTTTCACCCTTCCATTCATCTTCATGCTTCCACTTCATCCATGGCTCTCCAAATATCTCTTCTATTATCTCATTTCAGTTCCTCTCCCCTCCATTTACAGCAATGGGATGATTTCCCCAAAACAACCCTGATAAACTTGCCTCTCTTTCATGGAAATGGAGATCAATATCCTATTGATCATATCCAAGACATAGCCAACCATTGTGTCATTCACAATTCCATTGAAGAAAATTTTTCCTTAGACTTCTTGCTCTATCATTCAGAGGCAAAGCAAAATATTGGTTCAATAGTTTGGCTCCACAATCCATTTCCACTTGGAATCAATTGGGAGAACAATTCTATAACTAGTTCAAGGAGAATATAGATGTCATTTTCCTCATGGAACATCTCAACACAATACAATGGGCTTCAATGGAGTATATCTTAGACTTCAACATCATATTTGAGAGGACTTGGCACAAAATTCCTCAAGAATTCAAACCCTCACAAGGTATGGCATTCTTGTTTTATTTGAAGGCCCTTGATTCGATTTGGTTGTATTAATCCAAGCTCTAGGAGGCAACACTCTTCCTCAGGAATTTTATATTTCCATAATAGTTGAGAAGATTCTCATTCAGGATGGCCAAAGGAATCTCATCCCTACTTCTCCCATTCTTCCACATCGCCTCTATCTAACTATGCGATATTTCAGCATCCCCTCACCCATGTGTCATCCCCAACTAGTCCTACCATGTATGATGATTGTAGAACCATTGAATAATGGTATGAATCTGACTAGGAAGATGAGATTGCACAAAGTGAACAAAGGAGGGCAGCCACTCCAAAAGGAAGTCAGTTAGACTCAAAGGATGCTCTTTTGGAGAAAGCAAAAAAATTTGGAAGGCGGGGCGGGGGACAAACTAGCTTGCAAACATCCACCACCTTCTGAAAAATCTACAGGATAACCCCATCCATGGGGATGAGCTTTAAATAAATGGGTAAATCAAAAGGATCATTCCTTGCCTAATCAAGTATTTAGCTAATTTAGAGCAAAAATAGAATTGTCGTCACCATGCTCATTTCAAGGTATGAGGAAGAACTTGATGCACCAAAGGTCATCTACAACACCTCCAACCAAATGTTGACCAACTAAATGAGGTATTTGTCTTGTTTATTGATACTTTGAGGAGAAAGGTGGAAAAACAACTTCATGATAGTTTTCCACACTTATTAAAGGTTGTGTCCATTGCCAAATTAATTACATGGCCACATTTTCTAAAAAAGGGAAGTTATTTCACATTGCTTGTTGCAAGCTTTATTTAGATTTTTATCTCTAGTTAGAGTAGGGTAGTGTAGGTTTGTTTTCAGTAGAAGAAGTGCTTGTGCACACTCTACATGTCTCCATTTGGAACATGTATGACTTTCCTTTTGTACATAGTTTTTGCGAGTTCATGGTGGAATTAGATAATTGGAGCAGTATCTAAGCTTCATTCGAGCTCCATAGATCACTTTCAAGCTAGTGGCCAACAGGTAGTTTCAGGTTTAGTGCTAAGCTCACATAGATCCAAGAGAAAAAATTTCAAAGGAAAATATTGGTTTCTTCAGAGTCGGGCTTGACTTCATAGCCAATGGATAAGGCTACTAGTCTTTTAATCTAGCGAAGATGTCCCATAGAGGTCACCAAACTGTTGTCCCGATTTACCCCCAAGTCAATTTGGATAACTTTCTTTCAAATGGGATTAGATATTTAAAAGGGAAAATGATGATCAAATGGCCATCAAATTAAATACTAGGTATTAACAAGGCCATGTATCATGGACTCAAATAGACATGAACTTTGGGTCCATGGGGAGAGTTGACTCGGTTGAGTTAATGATTCCTTATGGGTGAGCTCATCGAGCCAATATCGAGTCGTGAGTTGCCAGTGACACATGGTGAGTTGTGGTGTTATGAGATGGTTGAAGTGATGAGTTGGTCTTCATGTGCATTGAGTCGGGTTGCGGTGAGCTACGTGGGCTAGAAGAGTAGGGAAAGTTGTGTATGTTGCGAGGATTCGGGCCTGCAGGTAGCATCAAAGGATTCTACCATTTGGTAGCATGTAAAAATTCTATTTTTCGATAGCAGGAGTGAAAATGATGGGCTGATAGGATCTGGGTGAGTCATGTTGGTAGCATTGTATGGATGTTATCGGTCGGTAGCATGATTTGATTCTATTGTCCTGTAGCACAAATAAGTTGAATCGCGTATTGTGTAGCGAGTTAGAGAGTGGTGTTGGAGGTATGGATGTAATGGATTGGTAGTATGGAATAGTGCTACGGGCCAATAGCAAGAACAAAGAAAATAAATCTATTATCAACCCACAACATGAACATAAAGCAACCAAATCGGTTATAAATTTGACACAACGTGGTAAAAGGTAGCTCAACAACCAAGTATTAATGAGGGATGGTGCCCATATCTCTTTTATAGGCAAAGTAACATTGGGAACTACATTTGTAATGAGCACTCACCCAAAGCGTGCAAAGGCACCAGGTCCCTCTTTAGAGTTTCTTGTATATAATGTTAGCATGATAGTGCATATGTATATTCAAATTCATAACCAACAGTAAATAGTCCACAATGCATAAACCAAATCTAGATCTTAGAATATATATAAGATGAACTAAACAATGACTATAACAAGATTTACCATACAAGAACCAGTTTCAGTCATGTTCAACACCATTATCTAGCCAATATGATCCATTGTATTAAATATTGTAAAACACATAAGCTTCATACATTATAAAGGTATCTTCATGAGTCATGCGTGACAAAAAACCAACAACATAACTCTACAATAATTGACACTTACTTAACCGTGCAAATCAATACATATATATAGGGGTGGGGACTTTCCCTTCACCACCCATGCACTATCTCAAAATAGGCCACATGCTAATAATAGTCCATGTGCCTTTACAAAAAGGATGCAAAACATGCAAGTGCTCTAACAATAGACTTCCTATAGTTAACTCTGAGTAGAAATCCTATTATTAGCCTAAACTATGCATGGTGCTCGGCTAATGCTTGTTCCCAAAATACCCTTGCGTGGACTGCAAGTCTTCATGTCTTTGTGTGCTCAAGCACGCTAACTCCAAAAATAGCCTTAACAATAAAATGGCTAAGTCCTGATCCTGGCGCTTCAGCCATATTGTAGCATCGCATGCGCTCTTCCAGTGCCCTACATTCACATGCCCAACACTTAGCCCCTTTTTTTCTATCCAACATTACCCCACACTAAAATGGATTGCCCCCGGAAATGGGTAATCACCTTGTCATTCCAAAGAATATAGGATAATGAATGAAAGAATAAAGAATAAATAATACGTTGAGTCATCTTATTATGTACCCTTTTCTTCCTCTGGTAGAATGAATTATGGATATTCACTTTGAATTTCCCCTTCAAACTCATACCAGTCCTTAAGCGTTGCATTTTTCTTATCAAGGATGTCCACAATGATGCCATCTAACTCATCTAGAGTCATGTTTCCACCCTCACTCTTCAAAATTCTAAGGATGTTGGCCATACCTGAGACCATCCCTTCCATGACATCCATCTTTGTGGAAATGAGCTTCCCAATGCTCTTGATTCGATCCATATGTTGTTTCCTTGTAACATCCAATGCATGTTGCACTTTGTTTCTACTAGGGTAACTCATTTTGTGTGCTCGAGTGTTTCATCTTTTTTTACCTGTAGAACTTCATTTTCCTCTACTTTCATTCTTTCTCTGTACTAAGTTATTCAAGCATTGTACACATGGCCAACACCAAATCTGCCTTCTTCATTTCATCCTTTAAGGCTTGCAAAAAACAACCTCATAGCTAGATATCTTCCTTACAATTGAAGCCTTGGCCCTCGATGCTTCTTCCGCAACATCCTTTTGTTTAGGGAGGCATGCTGGTCCTTCCTCCAGAAGTAGATGAACTGTTGTGCATGAGATAATGCAGTTCAAACTTAAAATCTTATGGCACCTTCTCCTAAAAATTGGGCCTCTTTTGTAAGATCTCATCCACTATCTATTCAGACCATCTTCTTAACATTTTTGCCTCAACCACTACATTATCCCACTCCTGGGTGAGTCACTTGATCTCTGTGTCTTTATCCTTCTTATCATCCAAACACCCTATATTATTTTTCACCTTATCAATATTATGGTGCTACTACTTCTGTTGACACTTTAACCAATGTGTTGCTCACTTATTCATCTAAAAATTGTGTGGCTTGATGGTCATATGGCATGTATGTGGCACCTTCCTTATCTTCTTCAAACTACATGCCTCCTCATAGACATCAAAATAGGGCTCATCCATGTGAGTCTACATACTCCATGATAGTTGCTTGCGAGTGCATATATTTTCCATCTCTAGGTCCATCCAATCCCAGCCATATAATTGCTTGTTGGGTAGAGTGCTCTGAAAAAGTGGGCATGAATAATTTTTGATGGGTCATCCATATAGCCCAAATTTTGAGTACCTATACCTCTCTTCATCTTCATGTTGACCTATATGTTCCCCAATGTCCTCATGAATAGACATGCCCCTCATCTTGTTGTACCACAATGCCTACATCCTATTGCATAGTACCACCCACATTCTGGTCTACTTCTTCTTCATTCTCTCTTCTTCTTAGCAGTGGGGCATACTAAGATTTTGTGTCTCTCCACCGGTGCTTCTTTCTCCTTCACTTGAGCATTTGTTCATGGACACTCATGCTTTGGTCTATAGTCTCATAGACTACTCACTCTCCAATATCCTCATCCTCCTACATTTCCACACTAGGGGTGGCCTCTACTCTATGCTCTCCCATACTTGGATTGGCCTCCTCATTCTTCATGTGCTTGGTTGTGGGGAATCCTCCTCACTATCCTTTACTTGAACATATTTTTTGTGCTTTCTCCTTTCTTCTTCCTCATTCTTCACAGGAGTTACATGCACAGTGATCTTCTTACCGGTTGCGAAAGTCCTACACTAGTGTCTCTGGATGTGCACCTTCTCCACAAAACTCTCCTTGTATGAATCAATCTGCATGTCTTCTGGTTCCTCCTACTCCAAGATGTTCTCTAACCTGGTAGGCTCTGGATCTTCCTGAGTAGGGGCACGTCGATGCAACTTTCCTTGAGGTTCCTACTATCTTCCCCTTCTTCGGAGGTCCCAAAGTGTCATATCCATGCCCTTCACCACCTTTCCATCCTTGAACCTTGGCCTCGATAGATGTACATGCACATTTTGGTTCAATTTTTCCTATGACCAAACTCTCTCGGCATAATGTCCACATTGTCAGACTCCATTGTTTCAACATAGGCCTCTTTACCTAGCCATACATAGGTCTTGCGTAAAATGTGAACATCTGCATCTACTTTATCCACATCAAACTGGAGTTTGCACACGTCATGGAATCTATTCACAAAGTCTCTAAAGTACCTTGCAGTAAAGGTGAATGAAAACTTACACCATGGGATTTTCTCACCAGACTTCATATGGAAGCACCCTAAGCTGAAGTGTTGGTAAACCACAAATTCAGCTTCTCCATCCAACTCCTTGGGAAATTCACATGGAATGCGCCATTCTCCCTCAAACCCTATGCAGCCTCTTGAACCACTTCTCCAGTGCTCCTTATATGTATTAGAAATAGCCCCACGCAGAGTATACTTAGCATATTTCTTTGTTGGGGATTTTTTTCCAATGGAAACTCCCAGATGTTCTCCCTTGGTCCATCGGGTATGCCAATTTCACTAAATACAATCAACAATAGATGGTGCCCCAAGTTATTTTCTCACCTTTATCTTCCTGGACACGCACCTCATTCACTAGGATTTCTACAATGTACCCAATGATGTTGTAGTATGTCTTATTTACCATCTTGTGCACTATATGCAACCAATGCATATTTACCTCATTCCACCACTCAGTGGCACCCAACTTGCTCCATGTTAAGCGTGTTGCAACCCTAGTGGCCATGTCTGTAATGTTGGTTACTTTAAAGGCTCGACCCACCTTCTTATACTGATGTATGGTGGTCATCATCAATGCCCTCATCATCTATAAATCACCAATGATCTCTGAGCCCGAGTCACGCAACCCTATCACCTTCCCAATCAGCTTGGTGGTGATCCTCATTCTCCTACCCAAGTAGAAAAATTCTTCATGCACGCATGACATGAGCCATTGATACAACTTCTTGGGCTTCCCAAAATAGGGTAATTCCAGAATTTTCATGACCCCCATGCTTGTCGAGTAACCTTTTCATGGAGGCATCCAAAACCCTAGTGTCATCCACTGCCAACCACCGGTTAGTTTTCCTATAGACTTCTATTGCAATGTCCTTCAGAACTTCTCAGTTCGGTGGTTGATTTCTAAAACCCTACACTATGTTATTTTTTTCTTCCATGGCCCCCTCAATCACCTCTTCCGGGTATAACATTTCAACCAACCATTCTTCTTGTTGGGTCATCAACCTCCTTCTCCACAACTGGAGCCCTTCATGGTGCCATTGCTCCTTTCGATCCTGTAAGTGTGAATGAAACCCTAGCTATCATGTGAAAAAAAACCCAAGTCACCCCCTCATCACACACACACACACCACTTCTTGAATCCTACTTCCATGCCTGATGCTCAACAACATGCTTTTGAATCTCGATAGGTTTACTCGATCTACAGAGTGCTCATCATCTCCAACTCTTCTTCGCACTTCTCAATTTTCTTCAAACTCACAAGGTAACAAATGACGTTACAAATGCAGACTTATTACAAGTTTCAAAAATCCCTTCCTTAATTTCTCCACCTACCACCATACATGGCATTAATTCCCATTGAGCATGTTTTTGCTTCTTTGTCCCACCCCAATCTCTCACGCCCTCAAACTTTTGTGCCTCAGTCATAACTTTTTGGCGCGCCACTACTTATCTGTCACATATCTCCTCTACCCACTTCCTTACACCAAAGTAGTTTATCCAATGTGACCCAACATACATAGTCTCTAATGTTGCAACCTCCTTGCTTTATACTGAGCTGCTCATCACCTTACGCGTGGTGTTAACTTTGAGCAATTTCTCTTGAAGTTTTCATTAATTTTGAAAGCATGTTCCCTTTATGGTCACCCATGAGTTTATTTATTTTTATGTACCAGACTAACCTTCTTTATCCACCCCACACTAAGGGTATGTGTAGTCCTCTGTGCATGAAAACACTTTAGATTGCAACTTATCTTCCGCACGCAAGCACGCTTTATTACACATAACACTAAACTAAATTGACAAAGCATAAATGATGATGAAGGAAACACATCTAAAGGAAATACATTAAGGGAAATCTAATCTAAATGGAAATACTTCCTTATTACAAACACCAAGAAGACTTATTTATAGTAGGGCTTCAACCTACTCCCATTTGAAGTAACCGAGAAACCATGTTCCATCAAGTGCCTCTAGCTAAAGCACTTGAGTCAAGTATATGAGTGATAACATATGGTCCCAACCAATGCACCTTAAGCTTTCCTGGGTGGCACAAAAAATTTGAATCATAAAGAAGTACCATCTTCCCAACCTCAAGCTTCTTGTCCCTGATGTGCTGTCATCATGCATGCCTTTTTCTTGGATTTTTCTTGCTTTTACTCCATCGTGTTATTGCACACCTCTCATCTAGTTGTATCAACTTGTCAATTCTTTCTTCCAATGCTTTCTCATCATCATAGACCTCCTGCATGCATGTAATATGCAAAGAAGGTAACATGAATTCCATGGGTAGAACTACCTCTCTGCATGCAAAACACCAATTGAAAGGGTGTTTCCTTATTCAACCATTTGTAGGTTGTTCTATATATGCCAAAGCATAGCAAAAAATTTATCATCCCAATCTTTCCTTCCAACATCACAATTTTTTGTCAAAGTCTAGCTCAATATCTTGTTGAAATCCTCAACAGTCCCATTTTCTTGAGGGTGATAGGGTGTTGTCTTATGGTGTGCAACCATAAATTCATCCAATAATATCTTGATGGTCTCATTAAGGAAATGAGTGCCTCTATCACTTGTCAAACTTAAAGGACATCCATACATGTAAGAATATTTTCCCACAAGAACCTTGTTGTTGTATGCTATTATACAATCCTTTGTAGGTGTCACTTCTTCCCACCTTGTAAGATAATTTGTACAAGTGATGATGTAGCGTGATCCAGTTCTACGTGCATGGCTGGGGAAATAGGACCCACAAAGTCAATTTCCCACTTCTCAAAAGGTTATGCACTAGTAATAGGCCTCAAAGGCATTTCATCCCTCTACCCAGGTTTTCCAAGGCAGTTGACAAAGTGATCACACACCTTACAATATTCTTTGCAATCCTTGTACAAGGTCTCCCACCATAAACCAACTAGTAGAATCTTACGCACGTGGTGGCATCACCTGCATAGTGTCCACCTGCACAATACCACCATGAGCCTCCTCCATGATTTCATTCACTCATGCTCCAAGTACACACCGACACAATACTTCATCTCGGCCTAGTTTGTATAAGTCACCACTGATCAACATGAAAGGTGTGGCATGAATTGCAAGTTGTTTCTTTTCCAAGGCCTTCATTCCTTCAAGCATCATACCTATGTGCATAAAAAGATAAAAATATCCTCTAATTCCAAGGGCATGCATGTGGTTTAACTATATAATTATGCATCCGACATTGTATCTTCAATACTCTACATGTCCTCTCCTGATTGAATCCTTGACAAATGATCTGGACCATAATTGCTTTTACCTAGCTTTACCACCACTGTAAAGTCAAACTCCTGAATAATAGAACCCATCGGCATATGCACCTATAAGATGGGATTTTTCACCAAGTATCTCAATGCCATGTGATCTGTATAGAAAACAAAAGGTGTTGCTAGCAAGTACTTGTCTAAACTTATGCAACACATAGATCATTGACAAAGCCTCACATGCTCCATAGTTGTATAATTTTGTTCTACAGGAGTCAACTTTCTGCTAGCAAAGAAAATAGGATGATCTACAATACCTTCTCTAGGATGAGCTAGAACTACACCAATGGCCATGCTAGAGGCATCCACATGTACGTGAAAAGGTATATTCCATGAAGGAAAATGTAGAATAGGTGTCGTAGTAAGCCTTTCCTTCAACACTTCAAATGTGCATTGTTGTGGTTCTCCCCAATAGAACTTTCCTTTACCCTTTAATAACTCCTCCAAGGGCATGAAATCTTAGCATATCCTTTGATAAATTTTTTAATACCCTATGTGGCCCAAGAATCCATGCACCTCACTCTTGACTAGTAGGGCTCCTCCAAGCCTAAGATGACTACAACCTTAGTTGGATCTACTAACAAACCCTCCTTATAGATGATATGCCCTAGCAGAGTTCCAAAAGGTGTAGCAAATACACACTTCTTGATATTTAAAGAGATGCTTAACTATCTACACCTCTCAAACATTAACCTCAAATTGTCACAATGATCCTTGACAAGCCCATACATGGTCCAATCATCCAAGTAAACCTGCAAGAATTTGTGAATAAAATCCTGGAATGCTTGAACAACAATGCATGAAAATACTACAGCACGTTCTTCTTCAATCCAAAGGGCATCACCGTGTATGCAAAAATTCCCCATTCAATGGTGAAATTTGTCTTCTCTTGATCTTCTTTAGCAATTCTTACTTGATGATACCTAGAAAATCCATCTGTAAAAGAGTAAATTTTGCCCCTAACACCCTTCCAATATTTCTTCAATGAATGGTGTAGGGAAAGGATCAATCACACATGCAACATTCAGCTCCATGTAGTCCACACAAATCCTGATTCTTCCATCTTTCTTTATGTTGATTACCATAGGGCTAACCCACTTTGATTCCTCTATGGGCTCAATGATGCCATATTTCAACATCTTGTCAATTTCTTCTTTAACTTTTATGCGTAGGTTAGGGTTCATCCTGTAAGGTCTCTTCCTAACCGGGCACACACCTTCCTTTAACTTTAATTTTCATCTCACCCAAAGATTCATGCACTCCTTTTCAACTCATGGTAGCCTCTAGGAAACAAGTCCTAGAAATCACGTAATAACTCAATTATCTTAGCCACTTCAAAGTCAGACCAGTAATCTCCAATTATGGCCTCCTTAGGTTCAACATCCATTCCAATGTTCACTTTCTTCATCTTCATAGGTTCATGGTAGGCATGCGCACCTTCTCATCCACACTGTCTAAGACCTCACGTGTACCCTCTGAATGATCTATGTCCAAATTTTCCACTTCTTCATCATCCACCATGTAGACCATCTTTCCTTTCTCCTTCTCTAGGAAAGCACACTCAAGCAGTTCTACATCTGTCTCATCTACTTCTTCAAAATGCTTCTAGGTCTGACTCACCAAATAACTCTGAATGAGTTCTTCAACTTTTGCACTATCTCCCATAGTCAAGCACTTCATAACCTATAATGCCTCTTTCACCAGGAGGTTTAGTGGAGAAGTAGTCAAAATTAGGATCATACCTACAGTCAAGTCTTTCCAATTTCTAGTCTCTCTATTCAACTCCATAAACATACCATACCATGCATGCACCTCACAAGGTGAAATAAAGTTTGTGCACCCACAAAAGGTGGTAAAGCTTCCTGCCCCTCTGTCCAGAGTCTCTCACATGAACAACATGGTGTTGAATAGATTATTACCATGATATTCACATATTTGAGTAGGTGCATTACTTTTGAGAAACCTTGTTGATAGAGAAATTCTCACCTCTCTCCATTCTATGAGATTATCCCTATGAACCATCCACCAACACGTTGTTGTCCCACAGGGGTATAAACTAACATGTTCCTTCTATCCACCTGATCCTTCCACTGTACTTCCATGGCTCATAGGAATACCTCAGGGTTTCCTTCACCATGTACTAGTGTACCGGTACATGGTTGTTGCCTAACCACCTAACACAACATGATGGCATGCTTACGCATGTGCAGTTTTGCTTCTTACCTCATGCCCAACCATCTCATAGGTGTCATGTGCCCAATTGTCACAAAAATACTTGTAGTATCACTTGATGGACTATGCATCATCCCACTAGAGAACTCCTTCCTTAGATGGCTCAAGTACTTCTTGGGTCTCGAATGGTGCACACATAAATTTTGTTCAGATCTTCTTCACTTAAGGGCTCAACATAAGGTGCAGATTTCCCATCTATCAAAGGGATAATAACTCATTCTTCCTTGTTCTCAAAACTGATATATCCCTTATTGAACCATAGATCAACATTATTTGCATAGCACCAAGGGCACCCAAGTAGAGCTGGGAAGTTGTTCCTTCTTACAAGCACTAAGACCTCAAAGTCCCCAGTGAACTTGGCCCCTGTATAGTAATGGATGCATCCTTCAAGACTCCAATTGGCATGGCCTTAGTCTGATTTTCCATATACATATATTTGGAAGATGGTTGTAATGGAGGTCTACCCATCTAAACCCATGCATCTAAAGTAAGCACATTCACTTCCACACATGTGTCAATCAAAATATTTCTCAAAATCCATCCATCCACAACAACATTCAGAGTGATCTCCTTGTCATAATCCAAGCTATGAGGAGGGAGATTAGCATGCAAAATCTTCATCATCCATTCTCAATACCAACGTGCGAGTGTTTCCCTTTAACCAACTCCCTAGTAATGGAATAATGTTCTCCTAATGCAACATCTTGCATACTTCCTTCAGATCATCAACATCCAATTGGAAAGTCTCAATTGCCTTCTTCTGTTCCAACTTCCATGATTATTCCTTTAAACATTGTATTTCACCCTAGATTTCTGAGTACCTCCATGGTTTCTGATAAACCTCCTTCTTGATGTGTAGGGTCTAGATATTTTTCATGTAAAACCCTCCTTAGTAATGGTAGGCTTTTGTTTGCAACATTTTCTCTAGCACACGTAGCCTCAACATGTAGTAATCTTCACAGGTACCATCTCAGGATCTCGGTGCTAACTTTGACATCCATTGGTTTTCCACGGTGCGTTGTATTCTAACCATCCATGCCCTTGTTCTCTTGTTTGTGCTTCTTTCTCAGATGTTCATATAAATTTGGGAACTCTTCATAGTTATGATTCTTTCCAAAAAAGAACAAGTAACGTTTTGAGGACACTCACACTGTAATGGTCAAGAGATCCACATATAACATGTTCCATGAGGGAACTCACCTCATCCACCACCATGGCCTCAACCTCTGAATCCACCATGGTATCCTCGACCTCTACCACAATGGCCTCCCTCAAAGCACCCTTCATTATGATCATAGCACCCTTGAGTGTGATCATGATCATGTTTCTCACTTTTATCCTTAGAGTTATTCACAAACTCCAGTCTGTCATACACCAATATCAATGGCATCATGGATCTGATCAATCAACCTACAATCTTCAGTATTGTGAGTTGTGGACCGAAAAATCTTACAGTAGCAGGACACATTCTTCCTTATCATGCATTGCAATAATGGGCAAGCGGCTCACATCATGGTCTAAATGACATATCTCACAATCTAATAACAAGGAGCACACACGATCTGTGAGGACAACTATCCTTAGTATGCCCCTCTACTTCACAATCTGTGCACCAAATTCTAGTGTGTCTCATGTGTTGTATTGGTTGATAGTTTCTCCAACTATTTTTCCCATTTGCTAAATCTGAGCTTCCAAGAATGGGCTCACTCCAGTGTCTATGCTCTCCGACTACCTCAACATGTGCAAAGCTGCTTCAAGCACCTCACATGGGGTTCATATATATAAGTTATGTGAGAGCACCCTCCTAAAAGGCATGATCAGCCTCCGAAAACCATTGTGCATGTTGACTTGCATGGATATCATAAGATAGTTTAGACAAGAGTGTTTTGAAATGAGCATCATATTCCCGGACACTCTCAGTAGTGCCTTTCTTGATATCCTTGAGCACACTTATACTTTTCTTCTCAAACTCAGGGATATAAAATTCTTTAAGAAAGCATCTCATAACATCATATAATCCACACAAGTCTGATCAGGTCAAACTTCATATACTACCATTGTGTGTCCCCTACAACGTAGTTGCAAACTAACTAGCCTTACACTCTAAAGTTGTAATTCCTTTCACACACCACAATATCTCACACATATGGACATGCTCAACAAAGATCTTTCTATTCCCCTATACTCTAGGGAGATGAAGTGACATCTCCATGTAAATATTCTTGGGGCTAGTGAGGACCATGCCCACTAGATCCAAGAACCTCCTGTGTTACCTCCACCTCCAGATCCACCAGATCTTCCAGATCACGAGCCACCTATGCCTCCTAATCCTCCCCCTATAATAGGAATTGAACCAGAGGATGCACTTCCTTGTGTCCCAACAGTGGTGCTAAACTAAACTCCCATAGTCTGTGAAGTTGCACTACTCCCAGATGTGAGTCCAAAGTTTTGCACACATGTGTTATATGTAGACGATGCAGCTGAAAAGGTACCTCCAACCGGACCTCCAAATAAGGAAGGAATCTTGTCTACTTGCCATAACCATAAATGTACTTGCTATTTGATTTACTCCTAAACTTACTAATAAGTCAACTTTACCTCTTGCTACTCTACTGCCCAAACTAAGCTTTGTTGACTACTAGTTATACTAGAAACTTTAGAAAACCAAGCACAAGGGCTAGGTCACCAAGTAGATTCAGATGCATGCCCATGGCCCATGTTGTCTCTGTTGGCACACTCTCATAAGAGGTCGATGAGGGTTCCCATCATGCTTTCCCAAATGGGGAGTTCCAGATGCTCTGGCTCCACGTCCTCTGCGTGAGCTCCAAATCCTTCACGAGCCATCTCTCTCCACAACACCATTCATTCTGTAACCTCACGTTGCTTCTTCTCTAAATCCCTCTCACATGCCTCATTGAACTTAAGCCACCTTTTTTCTTTTTTCCTCTCTGTCTGCTAGGTCCACCATCCTTCACCACACTACTCTCCTGCCCCACATGGTGGGGGTTTAGCTAGCCATCGACTTCTCTTCCAAATTCAAGGTTACCATCAAGATCTTGATCACCAGTGGAATTCCATGCAGATATGATCCCTTGGGATAACGTAAAAATTGAAACTCAGCTACCTCCAGAAAGAGTAAGTGGAGATTGAGTACTCCAAAATATAGCTATTCAGAACACCACGGAACCAAGTATCCACAACACATCCAAATTAGATCAACATCATAGAGGGCCTGAAATTCTTCTTGCATCTAGAAAAGTGTGTGAAACCTCCAATTCCTTTTAGATGCATAAGAAACTAGCCACTCATATAGTTCTATGGGAAAAATAGCAAAAAGAAGCTCTCATATAAGTAGTCATATAGATTCTTCTCAACCCACGCACGTGTGCAAACTCAGATCCAGTGTTGAATCTCTTGAGTGTATTCTTCTTCCAGATCTACTATCCACTCCTCAACACTTTCTAAGGTCAACTGATACATCTTCATCACGCAACATCCTAAAAAAGCTAAGAAAGAGGTCCCGATAATGGAACCAATGATGCAGCCTAGAATTCACTGTAAATGACCCAAGCGCGCTAGCACATCACATCACTCAGCCTGAGTTGAGCGCTCACCCAAGCACACAAAGGCACCAGTCCCTCTTTAGAGTTTCTTGTACATAATGTTAGCATGATAGTGCATATGTATATTCATATTCATAACCAACAATAAATAATCCATAATGCATAAACCAAATCTAGATCTTAGAATATATAAAGATGAACTAAACAATGACTATAACAAGATTTACCATACAAGAACCAGTTTCAGTCATGTTCAACACCATTATCCAGCCAATATGATCCATTGTATTAAATATTGTAAAACATAGAAGCTTCATACATTATAAAGGTATCTTCATGAGTCATGCACAACAAAACCAACAACATAACTCTACAATAATTGACACTTACTTAACCATGCAAATCAATACATATATATATATATAGGGTGGGGACTTTCCCTTCACCACCCATGCACTATCTCAAAATAGGCCACATGCTAATAATAGTCATGTGCCTTTACAAAAGGATGCAAAACATGCAAGTGCTCTAACAATAGACTTCCTATAGTTAACTGCGTGTGGACTCAAAGACCTACAAGTCTTCATGTCTTTCTCGTGTGCCCAACACTTAGCCCCTTTCCTTCCTAGCCAAATTTCACATACCTGATTTCAAGCATCGTAACATTAGCGTGCTCAAGGAGATCAAAAAGGGATATTTGAGAGTGTCTAGGAATATGATGCATGATTTAAAACTCTTTTTCTAAACTCTCGTATGATATCCATAAAATTCAACACATGAAATGGTTCGTGGGTGGATATTTGGCACGATTTAGGAGGGAATTATCACATAAAACTTTCACATACGTGTGTGAGTCTCTAGAGGTAGGATTGTGCACAGAGGTAGTTAGAAGAATAGATAAGTGGGTAGTATCCCTATGGATGGTACAAAGGTTACACCATACATCGATCATGTAAATTAAGAAAATATTAACCAAATATATGTGCAAACGGTGTGCGACCCAAAGTATGTTGAGTGAACGAAGGAAGGGATGCTCAAGAGGGGAGATGTGCGATCTATCAGCGACACTACTAGTATTGCATGTGATAATTGGGCTTATGGTACGTATGAAATGGTTGGTTGTGAATGTCACGGAATATTCACACGAGTGATAAGGCCTTGGGTAGTTAGGCACTTACATAATACCATGCTACCAAATTTCACTAGAGAAGAGAAGCCAAAGACATTCTTACATGCCACGAAGATCAGCTACGTGACAATGGTGAAATTATAAATCTACTTGTTTATTCACTTAAGGGGATGGAAACATGATGGTGGGATACACATAGGGATAACTTGCTAAGATGGCATAAGATTAGGATTTCCTTCCTAATTGAGTTTGTTAAGAGTAACCTACCTTCGAAGATATCAAGTTATAATGGAGTGTCTTCTCCCCTGGCTCGCATTCAAGGTTGTGAATATAATTGGCTCAAGGGACCTAATGCATTACCATCATCTATATGGATACATAAGTTCTATTCCACATTTTTTTGGTTTGCACGTGTATGGTACATACATGTTGAGTTGAATTGTGAGACCGTGGATTAGAAGGCAATGACTTCAAGTATGATGTATGCCTTTAAGTAATGTTCTACTAAATCTCCTATGCATATGGCTTTGCAGCTTGATGAATTTCATCACTCGGGAGACAACGCAAAGGTAGAAGAGCTTGTAACTAAGTTACAAGGTGATACTCTTCTGACCGAGCACATGAACGCTTATGACCGAGATGGATTCCGAGGATCACCTCTTGGAGCATGTATGTAAAGAAAAATATTAAAGCAAGCTGGTGTACATGATTGATGATGAAGAGGTTGAGGATCTAGATATTATGCATACTAATGGAGAGTGTGAGGTCTTTTCTAGAGTAGATGAGCACACGTGTGCATACCACCAACCTTTGAAAATGAAGAATGTCAACATTTAAATAGAGGATGCACCTAAAGAGGCAATAATTGGTGATTATTGTTCATATTCTAAAGTTACAAATATCATAGAACTATTACGTGACTTCCAAGATCTATTTTCTCAAGGATATCAGAGTTAAAGGATGTTCATCTTTACTTGGGGAAATGAAGATCAATCTAAGGGAGGGTGCAACCCAGTACAAAAGAGGATTTATAGGATGAATCCCAAACTTCCACATCAAGGTGAAAGATGAGATAGAAAATATGCTCAAATCAATAGAAGAATAAGAGTGAATCAATCCAATGGTCATCATCATCTAAAAATATTGCAAAACTCAAATTTTTGTGGACTACAGGGTATTAAATGTCTCTTGTGTCATTGATCCTTTGCCCACACCCTTTATTGAATATATTATTAAAGGTTTGGTAGGGTGAGAGATTTACTATTTTACATATGGTTTCTCCAGATACCATCAGTACATATAGTGCATGAGAATCATCCTAAGACAAATTTTTCTATAAGGTTGTTATGTATATATAGTTATGTATTTTGGGCTTAACAATGTACTAGTGTTATTCTCACATATTGTTGTTTAGACATTTGAAGACTTTATCCACAAGTTCTTGCAAGTGTATCTTGATGATTAGATCGTGTATGGTATAATTAAAGACCAATGTGACTATTTAAGACTGGAGTTTGAAAGATGCAGAAAATTGTACATATCATTGAATATCAATAAGTGCATCTTTGCAACACCTTTTGGCACATTGTTGGGGCATATAATCTACAAATATGGTCTATTGATTGATTCATCAAAGGTAGCAGTGATATTGGGATTACCAAAACTAGCTAATCATAGCAAAGTGTGTGGTTTCCTTAGTCATACATGATATTACAGAAATTTATTCAAGGGTATTCCAAGATTGTCACGCCATTGGAGGAATTTTTAAATGCTTAAGGTAAATTCTATTGGAGGGATGCACAGTAATATACTTTTGAACCATTAAAGGAAAGATTAACTATTGTGCCCATCCTTCGGTTTCCTTCATGGATTTTACCTTTTCATGTACATGTGGATGCTTCAGTACAATAATTGTAGTATTAGCACATCCAGGTGAAGGTAAGATAGATCATCCCCTTTGTTTTTCAAGCAAGAAGTTGACACTAACCAAGTATAATTATACTATAGAGTGTGAGGCATTATCTATGGTGTGCACACTTCATAAATTCATATGGTATTTGTTGTAAACACTATTTATCTTTTACATTGATCACATGACACTCAAGTATCTAGTTAACAAGGCAAGTATTATAGGGGTGAATATGTATATGGATTCTCTTATTCGAGGAATTCAAGTTTTCATTCATAGTCAAGCCTAGAAAGAGTAATTTGGAATCTAACCATATGTCCCACATCAATTCTAGAGAAGATGCATAAAATATTGAGGACATTATGCCAAATGCACAATTGTTTAGATTTCAACATGCCCCATCGATTTAGAGTATATAGGTGTATTCTTACACATAAGTATTACGCTGAAGGAATGAAGACAATGGAGATTAAGTAGCTAGATAGACACATTGCACCCTATCAGTTGGTAGGAGGAGACCTCTATAAAATACTTAGAGATGAGGTATTACATAGATGTTTCTTGGAGCATGAGCATGAAGCAATCATGAAGGATGCACATGATAGAATTGTGGGAGGCCATTATGTTGGAGAAGCCATCGTGCATAAGATACTCCTCGCATGACTTTGGTGGGAGAAACTCCACAAGGATACTAAGGAATTTTCCAAGGCATGTGATCACTTTTAGAGAATGGGAAAACTAGGGTAGCGTGATGAGATTTCGTTGAGACCCATAACAAGCGTAGAACCATTTGAAAAATGGGCAATTGGTTTATTCAACCAATTATGCCATCTAACCACATAATAGGCACACGATACATCATCACTTGCACAAATTACTTAACAAGGTGGGAAGAGGTTGTGCCTACCAAGATTATACCATTATTATAGTTGTACACTTCCAATGGGAGAATATTATTAATATGCATGGTTATCCATTGAGCCTTACCAGAGATAGGAAACCCATTTCTTGAACGAGACAATTAGAATATTGTTAGCTAAATTTATGGTAGCTCATCATAATATTACTCCCTATCACCCACAGGAAAATGGTACTATAGAATATTTCAATAATATATTGAGTCACACATTGACAAAAATATGTGATGTGGGAAGAAACAATTGGGATGACAAATTTTCAATTGTATTATGGGCATACAAGACTACCTACAAATGGTTAAACAAAATAACACCCTTTCAGTCATTGTTTGGTATAGAAGAAGCTTTTCCCATATAAGAGGCCTTATTGATAAACAAGTTGTAGAAGAGAGCATTGGTAGATTAATGTAGTTGGATGAAAGGCATGTAATTGCGCGATGGAGTTAGAAAACAAAAAAGGTGATACATAAGGCTTGGCATGACATGCACATTAAGAGCAAGTCTTTTGCTATCGATGCAATGGTGCTTTTTATGATTCAAAAATTGTTTGCCACCCATGGAAGATCATAGTTCATTGGTTGGTACTCTTTAAAGTAACCAAGATTTTGGAATTTGGTGCATGCCAGTTGCAGGCATTAGATGGCAATATATTTCCTAGTTACTTTAATAGAAGTAGGATGAATCCCTAATATAAATAAACTTCCTTTCTATTTGTAATAAGGTAATCTTTCCATTAATTTAAGGTTTATCTTTCAGTTTTACTTTTCATTTTTTTGTAATAAGCGTGTTCACGTGCATGTGTTGATCTATCTATTCTAGATCAAAGCGCAGATCGTCGTGCATGTTTTTAGTGCGGGCGAAGAAATGAAATGGTGCAAGATAAAAAAAATTAAAGTGGTTAATCGTGTGAGAGTGTGCATTCTGGAGGAATATTCTTATGATTGGCTTGATAAGGCACGAGTGCGAACGGATTGGTGGAGTTTCTTAGATGGAAACTTAGTGAATATAGAGTAGCAAGCAGTATAACATGAGGGAGGCAGCACGGAGAAAAACTACTTGGTAAGTGGCGCAGAGGAATAATAGGTGTGGCACATGGGGTGTGCGTAAATGGTTTTGCAGTCTAAGAAGTAGTCATGTGCTAGAAGGTTATGGACTATTGCGCATGGAAAAAGGTTATGATGATCCCAAATTCTATGGAAAATAGAGGGAAAACATAAAATCTGCATTAAAATATAAAAATCAATGGTATTTGAGTGCATTTAATGTAATCAAATATTTAAAATCTATAAAAGGAGGGCAAGTGTAGTTGTAATTCTCACCTTGCAAATTGAGAAATTGCATGATTCAGAGCTCAAGTGAACTAGTGTGAACCAAGCAATAGATGTGACCAAAGGCTAGTTTAAGAACCATAGATCTCCTTGTGTTTATGGAAAATGAACAACGAGTAGAAGTGGTGGAAGGTTTGGAAAACTACGGAAGAAGTATTAGGTTTACAAGGTTGAGGGAAAATAATTTGTAGAATTAGGGAACGTTGTTTATCGGCAAGGTTCAAGGAGAATCGAACACCGAGAAGATTGAAAGGTTCAAAATGAGTAGGAAGTTGAAAACAAGTGATAGGTGCTCCCATATCTAGGGAACATGATTTGTAAAATCTAGGGACAAAATTAATGAAGTTAAAAGACAAGAGATCACATGTGTAAGCAATGGCACCAAAGATGAAGAATGCACCTAAGAGAAAAAATTTAATAGAGGAAACCCACGATGAGTGGTACTTAGAAATGTAATACCCATAGAAACTAATAGTTCAAAATCATGGACATCACAAATCTAGATGATTAAGCTAAATGTGAATTTTATGCCTAATCTGATTTTTATTGTAGCAATAAATAAATGTAGCAATGAAGTACATAAATTAACCCAAGAAAACTAAGCCAAAATATATGAAACCCTAAGTGCAAAGAGAGGGTAAGAAGCCTTAGCTGATTCGTAGAAATCTCGGAGGTGTACAAAGCTAGAGAACTAGAAAATATGAAGCATTGACGATATCATACCGAAGCTCAGAAAAATACAAATATGGAGGAATAAGTTGGACTAGAGAGCCTAGAGAGGGACAGGGGCTCTTCATGCGGGTGCCCTAGGCCTATTTTTGGGTGTCAGGTTGTGGAAATGCTAAACCTCCTCGAGTTTTCATTAGTTATTCATTTTTTTGCATTTGTTGCTATGAGATCACACAATGATCTCCGAACTCTATAGAAACTCATCTTTGAAGTATTGACTTGCAAAACCCTCAAATAGACATCAAATCCTAAAAAATAAAGATGTAGAATGAGGGGTCGGATTGTCCTCAGCTGTCACAATGGTGAACTTATGACTGAAGTGTTACACTACATCTCAGACCTAATTTAGTTCTCTATGTGTGTGTGGAATCATGCCCTAGGTGGCTCTTGTGTTTTTCACACTTGATAGCAAGCAAAAGTAGCTAGATGTAAAGAAATGTAATAGATGTGTACATGGAATAGAATGAACTTCCCTCCTATGAAGTGTATGTAGAATAACCATCCCTTGTGTCCCTTGGATGGTTCTAGATGGATGCAATGGATCTCTTAGATGTTTGATGGATGCAACCTTAGGTGGTGATAGCTAATGTTTAGTGTTTGGTCTCTTATTATGATCACATAACTTTATATTTATATGATTCCCTTGCTTGAATTTTGTAATTAACCCTAAAAGGCCAACTACCAAAAATATAAGATGCTCAAATGGCTAGAAAGGACCCAAAATATGTTAACAAAGTATATTAGCTTAGGGGTGCCCATAGGGACAAGGCGCTACTGCGCAGTGTGTCCTACTGGTGCTTGGTGTTTAGGATGATAAATGTCAAGTATAAAAAGAAGATCTGAGAAAGTAAGGGTGTAAGACCAAAAGTGGCAATAGAAATCAAATAAATGTGGCCAAAGACATGGGTTAATTATTACTTTTCTTACTTAGGAATCATATGAATAGTAGTATGTAATCATGACTAAATAATTACCCAAAGTGTGTGATTTTATGTCTACATTTTCCCCACTTTATGTTGGTGAGAAAAAACTTGGTAACATAAAATAGATAGAGATGCATACCTGATAACCATGTAGATCGAATGATGAAAGTGTGCCAGGGACAAGAAAAAGCATGAGTGATAAAAATGTGAAGCATAGATGCTAAGGAGGAGAAAGTGCAAAAAGTGATGAAGAAAATGAACCTAGGGCAGAAACACATGTGTAGATGTCATGATGTGTCTATTATTGAATGTCGATGTTGTTTTGTTGTTGATGTTGTGAATGATGTTGACTACCGCTTCCCATATGGAAAACCTATAAAAGAGAAGAATGAACAAGTAGTCAAATACGCATGTATATGATCAAAATGTGTAAAAAGTATGTAAAATACAAAAATGTGAAAAAGGAACATGTGCACCTGATCCATGATGAGGAAAGAGTGTAGAAAGGATCTGTAAATGTTGTAAAACAATGATTTTTTGGGTGATCTCACGCTAATTGCGCCGACAACAAGTTTTTGGGGTGATCTCACGCCAATGATATGGAAGAAGTGTAGGGAGAAAATTCTGGTGTTATCCTCCAACCTTTAACTGCTTCCCATAATATAGGACACCACAAAAGATGGTTTGTAAAATTTCAAACAAATGCAAAAGTGCTAAGGACTGTATGCCCTATAAAATTCATTTTGTGTGGAGTTCTATAGACTATGTTGAACTACCAAAATGTTGTGTAATTTCTCCTGGTTAAAGGTGTCTAGGAAGGGTCGTGTTGTGCTAAGGACCCAAGTCTAATTCTGATCCCTAAACTGAAAATTGTGTTGTATCGTATATGTTGTGTGTGTGATGTGTAATGATATAGACTATTTTATGGGGTGAATTATTCACCCAAATGATGTCTCCCCTCATTTGGGGTGCATGCAACGTTGCTGAAGGAGTATGCGGCCCAAAAGAGGACCGACTATGTGTTGAAACTGTGCCCTACAGGGGAAAGGGGAATGTGCTTGGTAGAAACCAAGGCACACAAAAAAAAAGTGGCTAGGAGAAAAGTGTTAGTACAAGCAAATAAAACATGCATGTATAAGACAAAATGTATGCTAAGCAGACAATATATAAGCTAAGATACGCAAGAAGACAATGTAAACACATAAGAAGACAATGTAGACCATGAAAAGTGGGTTGCAAACATGGGACACCACTCATGATGTCACAAGACAATCAAGGCCGAAAAATCCAAAAGCAACAAGTGTGCACACAAGACAAAGGGAAAATCCCATAAACAATGAAAAACAATGACAAGCAAATGTAATAGATAACCATGGAAGCATATAGTCCTGCAAAAAAATGTTGCACATGAAGCACCCATTAAGCATGTTAGAAAGATAAAAATTATGTCAAAACATGTATAATCTGATAAAGTAGTGTGTTATGAAACAAAATGAAACAATAACACCTGTAGTGTACAAAATGGATGCCCCTAGGAGCCATTGTGGGACTGGTAATAGGTATTGCGCCAAGCATCCATGTTGTGTGTAATAGATCTATAGAATTTGCTATCACAACTAGAAAAGCAAGTGAATGCATGTGTGTATGATAAAGATAATGACATACAAGATATCTATCTAACATGTGTAATAAATATGAACATGTAAGCAGTAAAAGTAAGAAGATTAAATGCAACCAAGATATGCAATATGTTGTGGATGAGATGAAATGGAATGCAAAGTGTGAATGATAGGAGCCACATGCCCCTAAGTGGATGTGTATGCATGCAATGAGGTTCATTTATTTATGCCCCCTCAATAGTAAGAATGAATGAACCATAAACGAGAGTGCATCATCGGGAAATGGTTTGAATTATGTGTAATAAAAGATGTGATCAGCAAAGTGGTACAAAGTGTAGTAAAGTGTAATCATGTGTGATGAATGAGTTGAAAATGAGTGAGTGTGGTGAGTCATTTTAGATTGTATAAACCCTCAAAGAATCGAGCATGAACCATGGAACTAGAGTGTGCCCTATAGGGTAATGACCACAGTGTAGAAGTAAATAGAAGAGAGATGTAGTGGGAATGTGTTGAGTGAATGAGATGCAAAGTGTATAGTAGATGTTGTGAGATAAGATGTCCTAAGTGTATGATGTGCTGATGCATGAAATATGTAGTATATAAATTTAAATGTATAATGTGTGTGTGTGAGGTTTATGTGTATAGGATTCCCTTAATAAAAGTGTGAACCATAACACAAGAGTACGTCATCGGGAAATGATGATACAAACATGTGTCAAGATGTAAGATGTATATGTGATGTGAAATCGAGGTGTGAAATGATGTGAATATAATATGTGTTGATGTTGGGGGAAAGAAATAGGTGTGATGCCCCCAAGTGTGTGTGATGATGAATGTGTTATCCGATAAAAGTAAAGGATGAAGGTCCTCTACCCGATGCTTGCGGTGATGAAGGCATGTGACCATGCTCTAAGAGTGGTGGTATGAGATAGACATTGCACAGTGAATGAAGCTTATATACATGTGACAACCGGTGAGTATATGGTGGTCACCTTGTGTAATGAAAAAAAATGTGGGAGGTGATGAAGACCTATGTGGAGCAGAGTGCAGAGGTGATGGATGCTTATGTGGAGTGAAACGAGGTGGTGAAGTATGCCTAGATATAGGATTTTCCTCGTGATGGACCTAGACTGATGTACTAGACTAGAAGAGTATGAGACCGCAAGGTCATGTGCAGAACAGTGAAGCTAGGAGAGCGGATTGTGCTTTAGGTTCGATAGGCCGTGGGGAACTAGATGGACTAGGTGATGCAATGGAAACCTTAAGAGGAGGTGGTGACCATGGAGTGGATGGAGGCACACCATTGATAGAGATGACTTGATTTTGTGAATGAACTTCATATGCAAGTGATTCATGGAGATAATATAGATGAGACCTACAAATCCAATTAATACCTAAGATCATGTCACACCCTTCAATTGTTTGTGCTACAAGGAAGGGCACAAGCATGGTGAGAGGACCGAAAAAGTAACATGAATCTTGAAAACCCCATATGAGTTATCCATTGGATATGAAATTTGTGAGAGTGGATAGCCAATAGCAATAAGAAATGGAATAGAACACACACTAATATGCCATGATGGATCAATTTTGGTATCATTTATAGGTGTGGATCTATAGAAAGCACTAATGTGTAAAGTGATTAGAAGAGAATGTAGCATGATAATCATGATCGAGAAAAGAAATGATTGGTGGAGAAATGTCAATATGAGAAACTAGGAAATCAAGAGCCCCGATGCGGGAGGAGGAGGCACTGTGTGTGATATGTATGATTAGCCAAGGAATCAACCACTTTCTTGTCATGTTTTGGAAGTGGATTATTGAATATTTTGAGCTTATGATTTTCATTGATTGGTGCAGAGGCCGTAGGCTCTGGAAGCTTGATTTTTTATCATCGATAAGATCTTGGATGATAGTGTAAAGTTTGAAACACCTATCTGTAGAATGTCCAACACATTGATGATAGTCACATCAAAAGTTCTCATTGTAATTTTGACCTTTTGGATGAGATGGATCTAAGTTGAGTGGAGGAGGAAGCGTAATAAGATTTCTCTCAAGAAGTTTTTGTAATATAAGATGTGGAGCAATAGTCAACTTTGTATATGTACGCTTAGGTGGTTTCCATTGAGTTCTTTGTGTTAGAGACAACATTGTCGACAACTTTAGCTTTAGCTTCAGAGTTTCACGGTTGGTTTAAAGTTGTTTTACTTTGAAAACATGTAGAGGATGAATCTTTCTCTGATAATTTAAGCTTTCCTATAGATAAGAGTTTAGTTTCACGTAGCTTGAGAGTGTGACACAATTGATCAAATGAGGGAGATGTCTCAAATAGAATGCTCTCCTAAAGAGGTGGCAATAGAACTTTGAATGAATAAGTCTTGAAGCTCAAAGTCCATGAAATCACATTAGACATCTTAGCTAGGTTGTTTTTATATCGTAAGACATAATCTACTAGATGTTCATTAGACCCTTGTTTAAGTTGTGCAAGTTATGCATATGAAATCTTAGAGCCGATATTGATAGAAAAATGAGTGAGAAAAGCATCACTAGATGCGTGAAATATGTTACCGAGTGGACAGGTAGGTCATAGAACCAACACATCGCATAATCATGGAGACTATGAGGAAAGATATTAGCTAAAAGAATGTGATCATCCACAAAATATAGACAAGCCACATGGAATGCTCGGAGATGCTCTTGTGGGTCACCATGGCCATTGAAAATGGGCAAGCTTAGGGGTGAAAAAATTATGTGGAAGTGAGTAAGCGGATATGGTGGGTGCGAATGGAGTTTGTACAAAGAGAGAGTGGAATCCAAAGATGGAGACATGTGAGAAGTAGCTTGTTACAATTGGCAGATTTGCACTTAGAGGTCATGATAAAGAGAGGCTAAATCTTAAGTTCCAATGGAATAAACTTAACGTGTGTGAGAAATAAGGGTGGAGTGAAGTGATTGGTGGGAGTAGGAATGAAAACAGGATGAATAGTGGAGGTAGGCGGAAGAGTGGCAACAAGCGGTTAAGTGACAATGGAGGTGGGGATGACAGGTAGAATCAAGAGCTCCGCAAAATTGGTAGCCTCCTCACGAGCAAGAGATCTAAAATCAAGTCTAGATCTTGGGGATGCTCAATGATATGATCATTAAGGGATTTAAGATGGTCTTCAGTAAATTTTTCATAAGATTGAGCCATAGTGATAAGAGGATAAGAGCTCTAAATGGAAGGTGGATTTAAAGATCAAGTTCACTAAAATGATTAAGATAAAAGTGAATTTTTTCCTAATCTGATTTTTATTGTAAGATAAAAAATAAATGTAGGAATGAAGTACATAAATTAACCCAAGCAAACTAAGCCAAAATATATGAAACCCTAATTACAAAGAGAGTGTCGAAACCTTAACTAATTCATAGAAATCTAGAATGTGTACGTGCTAGAGAACTGGAAAATACGAAGCAGGAGCGACATGCATCACACCGAAGCTCAAAAAAATGCATATTTGGAAGAATAAGTTAGACTAGGGCAGCTCAGAGAGGGACATGAGTGCCTGCGGGTGCCCTAGGCCTATTTCTAGGTGCATGGGTATGTGGAAATGCTCATGAAACTCCTCTAAGTGGTCACTAGTTGTTTTTTGTTATTCACCTTTGGTCACTATGAGGTCACACAATGATCGTTGAAGTCACTAGAAACCTACAATGAAGTATTGACCTGCAAAACCCTCAAATAGACATCAAATCCTAAAAAGAAAGATGCATAATGAGGGGTTGAATTGTCCTCAACTATCACAATGGTGAACTTAGGAATGAGTGTTGCACACTACATATCAAACCCAATGTAGTTCTATGTGTGTGTGTGTGTAAATCATTCCCTAGGTGGCTCTTGTGCGTGTTGCACTTGATAGTGAGAAAAGTAGCTAGATGTAAAGAAATGTAATAGATACATGTGCATGGAATAGAATGAACTTCCTCCTATGAAGTGTGTGTTGAATAAACGACCCTTATGTCCCTTGATGATGGTGCTAGATGGATGCAATGGATCTCTTAGATGTTTGATGGATGCAACCTTAGGTGGTGATAGCTAATGCTTAGTGTTTAGTATCTTATTATGATCACATAACTTTATATTTATATGATTCCCTTTTTTGAATTTTGTAATTAACCCCAAAAATTTTGACTACCAAAAAGATAAGATGCTCAAATGGCTAGAAAGGACCCAAAAGATGTGAACAAAGTATACTGAGGTCGGGGCCACCCGAGTGAATGATGGCGCCTGCGCTTGGCCTAGTTGGGAACCAAGATGATAAATGCTCGAGTATAAAAGAAATGCTAAGAAAGTAAGGGTACAAGACCAAAAGTGGCAACAGAAAGCAAAGAAAGGTGTCCAAATACATGGGTTAATTAGTACTTTTCTCACTTAGAAATCATATGAATAGTAGTATGTAATTAGGACTAAATAATTACCCAAAGTGTGTGATTGTTTGTCTACACTAAAAGTACGAAATCGAGATTATAACCATCATGCACCAGGGCACAAAGGTGATATTAGAAATGATGGCATAAAGGAGTTAGATCATTTAACCACAAAGCAGGGGCAAATTGTGTTAGACAACAAAGTGCACAAGACCTTGGTAGATGTCGGGGTCCCACAATTGTTTAAATTACCATTTTCGGTAATCTCGTGCACCTATTTTAGTGGATAATGTCAAGAGTCCAAGATGACTATTTATATTTCGTAGGAAAAAGGACACGCATCATTGTGCATTTGATTAGCAAAGTAACCAGGTTGCGCGATAGTAGCACAAATTGTTATAAATATACACTACGAGACCGTAGTGGAATAGACAACAACTAAGTTGCATTATTAGAGGGGGGATGCACATTCAATGTTACCAAAATTGTGAACCCCGAGTCAAGAGTATTCATGTGCTTGGTAAGTTGCAAGTTAGGCACCTTGGAGTGATGGTTCGAAGTAAACAGAAATTCTTACACATCGCACGTAAGATGGCACATGGGACCAAGTGTAACATCATTTTGTACATCGTCGAGAGCACCGTTGAAGAGGTAAAAACCAGCATGAAAAAGAGAGAGAATTACATAGGGGTCAATCTTAATTATTATAGCATTTTTGGAAGTTGGAGTGTCGATGGGCCAAATGGGAGAGAGTGGGAGCATCCCCTGGAATAATGATCTTCAACAAGGAAATTTGTTAAGTATACTTGTAATGGCGTGGTCAAAAAAATTTATAAGGTGCGTTTGGATATATGGTATAAGAGGTTGTGTGATGCCTTTGAGAATGAATGGTGCATGCCTAGATATTTTCCAACAAAGTTAGGAGGGTAGGAATATTTTACGGTTATGCAACATTTCAGCCTTAGAAGGTTTTTTTGAATGGAGAGATGAAGCCTTAGTGAAAACTCTTGTTTGCATTCATAGTAAAATAATTCAAGAGCATTGTCAATAAGATTAAGGATTCACACCTCTCAAATCTAATTTGGATAAGGTAGATGTTGACTACCATATCTTGAGAAAACCCTATGGATATGAGACCAAGGCACCTTATGTGGAGAAAATAGATTTTGATATGATGGATCTTAATCCCATCATAACATTAGTAGTAGGAAAGGAGGCATGTCGGGTCTATATCTACTTAAATCCCAAGCTAAAGGATGGTAAGGTGGTCGAAGTATGTGACACCAATCTTGCACCACCCCATACAAGGAAAAAAACTGTAAGAATATTGAAGCACATGTGTGAGCCCACCCGGAAGAAGAAGAAGAAGAATAGGATGTAACAAAAGGGTGGTTGGATCATAACACACGAAAAGGATGCAAGTGCGGTGACAAGAAGCAAGCATGTCGAGCACTCCTCTAGTTTATCCAACGGTTCCAGGTTGGAAAAGCACAAAGTCCCAAATCCCATAGAAGAGGAAGAAGAGAAGTTAAAGGAGCATCTTGAGGAAGAAACCCTTCAAACAGTGAAGGCGAACAAGAGAAAATGGAATCTCCCCGTGATAAACATTGTTGATGAAGAAGAGGATGAACAACATGACCAGGAGTATGAAAGGGAGAGATTGTTTCAATATGAAGAGCATGCGCGTGAAGAGGAGCATGAAGAAGAGCATGAAGAGGATCATGAAGAGGAGAAAGAGAAAGAGCACGATGAATAATAAGAGGGATCGGGACTTGGATGAGAGGAAGAACAAGAGAACCACTTGGTCTCGCATGGAAAACACTGCATAGGCAAAGTGCATAATGGATGGACCAGACCCGAG
Organism: Taxus wallichiana var. yunnanensis; assembly: GCA_018340775.1. Taxonomy (NCBI): domain Eukaryota; kingdom Viridiplantae; phylum Streptophyta; class Pinopsida; order Cupressales; family Taxaceae; genus Taxus; species Taxus wallichiana. The sequence goes on from CM031240.1 coordinate 657,212,002, forward strand.
TCATCACAATGGAGGAAGAAGCAACATTAGCTCCACCAAGGTCACCTACTCGCCCAAGATTGTCATATAAATATGATATGAAAAAACTTATCGGGGGTAGATTTCAAAGCTCTGTGGATATCAAACAATTTTATTGTTGGGATATTTTAAATAAGAATGAAGCCCAGTACAAGATGCTTTCCTTTGATGCGTACACACATTAAGGATATGGAGTTTTAGATAAATCAATATTCATTCATTTAATTTCATGGAAAGAATGATCCATTAAAGACCTTTACAATTGTGGACTCGACTCGGTTATCGGACTAACAAGACAGAAATGTCTTGAATAAAATAGTTGTCGAAGTAGGGCAAAGGAATATCAACAAGGAGCAGAATTATGTGATGCACAAGAGGACCTGAAGGATACGGGAAATCAAAATAAGAAGTTGGCTATAGAGTTAAGAAACACTAGAGCCCAATTGAGTGTTGTAAATAAAAAGGTAGCAGAACTAATCATGCACATCATGCGAGTTCTTTCCTGGACATGCTTTTGGATGCCGAAATGAATAAGAATAAGGAGATTGATACCACTGGGGAAATGATTCTTTATTTATTAAGAAGGTAAATAAAGGGCAAGGCCCACAGAAAATGAGTTAACACATGTGAATAAAGAAAAAGTTTCCAAAATAATAAAGGAATAAGAGGAGATGGGCACTGAGATAAAGGAAGTTGTGTAGAAGGCTAAGAAAATATTCACAAGATTCAAAGATGCCATAGTCATAGATGTGCGCCTTGTAGAAGATGAAGAAAATTTGGGCTATTTTTATGCCTCATTATATACAAGGGACAAGGTTTTGTGCGAGAAAAAAATTGGAATATATACATGACCTAAAGAAGACAATAAAATCTAAATGTGAGAAGAGAGAGGTGATATTAGAAAAGGTTCATAAAATGGTAATGAGGAGATTATATATCATGGAGGGGATGAATGTTGAATGGGATATCATTCTAAAGGAACTACAAGAAAAGATCGATGGTATAACCCCGAAAAGATGTCGACATTGTTGAATCAACACTAGGAAGGTCCGAGGTCATAATCAAAAATGGAAATAGTTGGAGCATTCCATCAGTCTAGAGTTCCCTGAACTTCTCCAAGTACCATGATCCTAATTTTGAGCACGTGATAAAGATATTCTTTGATTATTTTAGGGATTGCAACTATTCTCTCAAACTAGATTCTTTCATTCTATTCCTTATTCATTAATTTGTTGTATTTCTGAGGACGGAAATATCCCTAGTGTGGGACAATGTTGGGTTGAGAAAGTGGCTAAGTATAAGCCACATCGTAGAGGATGAAGACCATGCATAAAAAAGGCACACATAACTATGAAGAGAATATTTATAATTCATAAGGGTGTGCGCAGAGATGCGGGAGAGAATGGGAAGATAATACAAGTGAAAATCAAGGCACAAAGGTTTGTGCGGGAATGAAAAGAGAGAAATGCACAAAGTTTCACACATAAGAACCAAGAAAAAGAATTAGCCGAAAAGTGGAAAGGGCTAAAAATAGGACATGCAGAAGATGGTGTATTCGCCAAGGCAAGCCAAAAATAGAAGTATGGATGAGGCACATGCAAGAGTCGGGATAAATATAGTTTATGCATGGATGGATAAATCTAAGTATAGCATGGCGTGGAAAGTAAGGAAAGCTATTTATAGTGTGCGGAGAGATCTACTTATAGTGCATGCAACTAGAGTGAAGTAGAGGCTATTTATAGCACACAAGTAGACCACTTATGGAGAACCATAGGATGGCGCCCATTTATAGGAAAGCACAAGCATGCAAACTATATTTAGGAATTTATTATTAATATATTAAAACATGTAAGTGGTAAATGACAAGTTCCCACCCTATATATATGTAATATGTCCATGTAAATTATAGCATGTGTATGTGTCCGTAAGTGTGTGTTCAGTGTCTCAGTATGTAAGTCTATGTGATAATATGTGTGCGATGTTAAGTGTCTAAGTCATATATCAGTATTGAGGTTAGTCATGTGTTTGTAATGGATAATCTAGTATGGATTTCCAAAGTACAAAAGGATAAATGTGGTTTCCTTGGTATCCGATACTCATATTGATTGTATATGTTGATGAATGAATGTAATCTCTTTTGATGAACAATTGTCTTTATGCATATTGTAATAACTCATAATCTACGTATGGGATATGTATTGCATGCTATGATAATCATATTTGCATGAACCATGTCTTAATTTCTACCCTAGAAGGAACTCGTAAGAGTTGCACACACTTCTGGTGAGCACTCGAGACCTATGTCTAAGTGAGGTGCCATCGCGCCCGACTATGTTGTGTTGATTTACTAGACCGCATCGTGACACTCATGTATAAGAGAAAGGACCTATTGAGGGGGTAACACATAAACACTTAGAGGCTCGTTCAAAGTATTTTTCATTTATGGTATCCATAAGAACACTATTTGGCTTAAAATAACTATCATCATGCCTAGAAACATCAAAAATTGGAGATTTAACTATTTCTATAGGATCTATATTGACCTTATCATTAGGCACATTCAATTTATCTATATTGAGCTTAGTAGAAGTGTTATCATTAGGATCAACACACGATGAAGGGACATGCCCACAATCATTAATACATTCAAAATGGATACTATCATTTAGATTATTTACTTTATAAGAGGTATGGAAGAGACACTAGTAAGAATGTCATTTTTACATTCATAGGAGAGAGTAAAGACACAAGTACCAACATTGGCATTTTTAATAGGAGACATACATGTAGAAACATCATTATACATAGAATCATCATTGTGAATAGAAAATTATTATAAATGGGAACATCATTAGAAACATCATCATGAACAGACACATCATCAAAACTAGGAACATCATTACCACATGGAATATCACAATCACTATGTGCTTCATTATCTATATAACTAGAAGAATATCATCATCACTATCATCATTTGCGTCAATGCCAGGAAGAAAATTTGTATTATTAGCTCTTGGAAGATGGATAGGGTAAGTCTAGCTAGAATGTAATATGTCATCATTTGAACAAGATTCATTTACATACTTAGTGGATTCTATGTTATGAAGTGGTGCACGACTATGAGAATTAGGCAACTTGGCATGAATACACAAGGCAAGAGCTCGATCCTAGCTAAGCCATCCATTATCACTAGATGCATATTCATTCCTAATTTTACCACAAGAACATGGCTCTAGTAAGTATGTAGTGCTAGGGTTAGCTATTGATTCAATTAAAGTATGAAAATCAAGGGCCACGTGAGGTGTCTCTAAGATAGATAGAGATATAGCTAGGAGACATCCACAAAAGGTGTGATGTAAGTGGGTGTAGCACTAGGAGTTGGAAATCAAGATGGATGTTTTGATCTATAGGCAATATAAGATGATTTATCATCATAACCATAAGCCTCATTAGCTATAAAATAGGCAAATGAATCATAAGCACTGTGGTATGGTGAAGAAAAAATCTTCTTATTAAACCTATGAATGACATGAACCTAGTTAGAAGGTGGTAGCCCTTATGATCTTGAAAAGTAAGGTGACAAGCCATATCTATCCCAACTTAAAGAAGAAACCCTAAAATCACTAGGGTTTTGGAGATCACAAGTCTTAGTTAATGAATGGATAAACCAAACCCTAAGCTAGGTAAAGGGTTCCAACAATAATGGCTTCACCAAAATGTGTATCAATACTAAATTAATTATAAGAGATCAATCTAATTAATAAATAAGATTGAACAATATGTTACAAGGAAAATGATATTTCATATTACATTCATTTACTCTTATACAATAGAAACTAAGCTATTTACAAGCATTCCAAACTGATAAAAGAAATTGGAAGTGCAACTAGGGAATTGAAAATAATTCAGCTAATTAAGATTGATCTTTGACTATTCTATTACTAAAACTAGAAAGTATGAATAATTTTAAATGTTCCTAAATCAGCTTTTTCTCGCTTAACCATGTAGTGGTAGAACCATAAAATGGGGAAGGAATAGATTTTACAAACGGACCAATTTGTACAGTCTTAGATAGGTAAGTGGTAGGGTTACGGTTTATCATGTGTTGCTCGATGATCACCTATGTCACACTTTGATATATTCATATTCACTTGTAGCCCTAGATTTCACACTTGTACCTACAAAATTAACCTAGCTTCCTACAAGAACCTCAAGCAAACATTAGATCAAAAATAAAATATGTAAATGTTTGAGTTGGACCGACCTTAGCGATCACCCTATTTTTGATTCAATGAGAACTCGCACTAAACTTTAGACTCAATGTAGTTTTCCTAGTGCATTGTGTGATTGTGCATGTAACTAAAACCATTGACCTAGTTTTTCCCTTGTGCTTCTACAATGATAGTGGGATATGTTACTTTACTCCCATGAAAATCCTTGAATGTAGATGTGCAAAACATATTTATGTCCTCTTGAACTATGATGTGCAATATGAAAATAGTATTCTTTCTTTATTATTGGTCAATAATTGGTACTTCGATAGGTGTTTTCTAGATAATAAATCCTTGAGGCGAACTTGTATATGTTGGATTTTGTCACTTTGAAATTTGAATCTCAATGACACATAATCTGACCAAAAACATTAGATACAAAAGAGAAAAGAGACAAAAATCAAATTATACATCTCGATTAGGATCGTATGACGGTCCCAACAAATTTGTATGGTCTTGGACCAGAGTGACCAAAATTAAAACAAACAATCGTAAAGGCCAGAGATCTTTGTGACATGGAATTAAAACGCAAAGAAGCATTCAAGAATCACAAATTAGAAGACAAATCAAACGATGTAAAAGTGTAACAAGGACTTGTGCCACTAAGACTAGGTTTCATCGCTCATGGCCCACATATATAATTTTTTCCAACAACATGATGTAATAATGATTTTGTGCAAATTTTAGTGTCTACACCAGGTATGATTTAGTCACAAGACATATTAGTTATATATTTCCATGGATACATGCATGCTTTGAGATCTATCATTTCTCATAAACCCATATATCTAGTTACATGATTCCTTATACTAACTTATACCTTATGACATGTGCTTTATAATAGAGGTGTTATGATTTCATACTTATTCATGACATTGTTTGGATAAATCTATTGATACTTCTTGTTCCACACACAATTCTTTACAATTGATGAGGTGTTTCATTACATTATTTATTTTTGTTTTGTATGTATGTCTCATGAATTTGTTCCTATTCACTTCAAGAAAACACAATAAAATTTGAAATTCATGACATGTTAGTGATTCACTTTGTTAGTATATGATATTGAAAAATAGTTGATATGATGTTGTTAACACTTTACATATTTATTACTCTATGCACTTAATTTTAATCACATGCACAAGTTAGTTATAGGAAATATGGGTTACACATTATTGTGGGCACATTCATATCTTGTGACTCTAGATTCCTATACCTGTGGGCATTATTCTCCATGCTAAGATCATGCCTACATTAACAAAGATCTTCACATTTAGAATTTTAGGATATTATCTCTTGGCGAGCTTAGCCCATTTAGCAATATAAAACCACTTATATGATTTGTTACGTTAGGTTATACTTCATGACATGTGGTGTGATGGATATATAATTGTTTTTAATTGATGATGAAATGGCTTGTGTATATGGACTAACATTACTTACTTTATGTTAGTGTTTCATTGACCGTGAGAATTTTCTATGTTACGATGATTGATTGCATGATGTTTGCATATTATATATTTCTTGTGTGGTTGTTATGATGTTCTTGTTAACCCATCATTAAGTTTTGATTGAGTTGTTGGGACAAGTCTTGTCACATCATGTGTAGTCAAACTATAGTGTATATTGTCATGTCATGTTATGTGTGTCAAAGTGTGCTTTGTGTCGTGTTGTAGCATGTTGCTAGCACACCTCTATGAGATTCAATGGTGTGTTTAGATTGATTATTTGTTTGGACTTCTACCAATATTTACATATGTTTATCTCATAGACCAATACATGATTCATACTCACGGTATATCAATGATATCCTATACATGCCAATTTTTCCAAACATCCGGTATTCATGTTTTATCTAGTTTATTCACACACGCACACGCGCAAGCGCGCGCAACACACACACACACACACACACACACACACACACACACACACACACACACACACACACACACACACACACACACACACACATGTTGAATAATATTATTGTGATGTGAGTTATAAGCATGGGCATCCCACACACACACACATGCACACACACACACACACACACACACACACACACACACACACACACACACACACACACACACACACACACACACACACACACACACACACACACACACACACACACACACACATGTTGAATAATATTATTGTGATGTGAGTTATAAGCATGGGCATCCCACCCACACACACGCGCGCATGCACACGCACACATGCACACGCACGCGCGCATTGCGCACACACACACATACATGCCACAAGACATGCGCGCACACACACGCACACACACGCACACACACGCACACACACACACACACACACACACACACACACACACACACACACACACACACACACACACACACACACACACACACACACACACACACACACACACACAATGTTGAATAATATTATTGTGATGTGAGTTATAAGCATGGGCATCCCACCCACACACACGCGCGCATGCACACGCACACACATGCACGCGCACAAGACGCTTGCGCGCGCACACACATGCACACACACACAACACACACACACACACACACACACACACACACACACACACACACACACACACACACACACACACACACAATGTTGAACAATATTATTGTGATGTGAGTTATAAGCATGGGCATCCCTCCCATCAAAAAAGGGGCATATGGTTGGCTTGTTTATAATTTCATATAGATCATCAATTGATTACACATATTTGGTCGAATAGTGACATTTCATATAGTTTCATATTAGAATACAATCGATGTTACATGAGTTTTCTGAACTTTGATCACATGGTATAGGGTTGACAAAGTTATTGAGAAAAAATTACATGATCATATTAGTGTTTAATCAATATTACAAGGGCATTTATAGGAGTTTCTATCGCATGAACATAGTTCATAGAGTTGTTTGGTAAAATAATTATGATATCACGGTAAGACATATCTAATGGCATTTACATCTTCAATAGTCTTACCACATACATGGAGTTATCCAATTGGCCTCAACAACCCGAAAGTTTGTATTGGCCTTAAAACATGTAAAGTTAATCTCATTTAACTTGTCACACTATCAAGCAATGCTAGAGGGGCATCATCATAGATGTGTGTGTTGGATTGTCTTCATCTACGCGTTATGAAGTTATCACACAAGCTACCAAGTAAGGTTATTTAGTTATCACACAAGATACGGGAAAGGTTATTAAGTTAGTACAATCTCGCCACTCACTTGATATGGATGGGAAAGTCCCAAGGTGTATGCAAATCTCAAAGCACTCACTCAATATAGGGGATAAAAGTCCCTTAGCATTCTCCAAAATTCAAATTTGGGGAATCTTGGCATAACCAATCAAGTGTATTCATTCTTGTGCATTTCATTTCATAGAAAAGTGCTTCAATATGCAACTTTAGAAAATTCAAATTACAAATCTTTATACATCACAATTAAGCATTAATCTACACATTATTGTCATAGATTTGCAAAATCCTCGTAGATTTGGCACAAGTGTTGTTCATTATCATTCTTATGATTAAGAAACTCAAGGTTTGGATTTTATTTTAAACAAGCATTTGACAATACTAGATTAAAAAGGGGGCGATCAGTAGGACCTCAAATCTTGAATAAACACTTGGCAATATGGAGTTTTGTATGTATCATGGTATATCTACCATTTACACATAGCTTGGTCAAAATTATAGCATATCCCTAATCTATTCCCACCCTACATCCATTAAAAGACCGCCTTCTCCAATTTATCTTGTCAAAAATATTAGATGTTTATTAGTGAATATATGTTAGACACCCCTTCATCCCTATCTGATTTTCTATCATCACATGACTGGTTTGTACAACCTATAAAGTACCATCATCAATATTGTCCATTTGCCACAAAATTGTCTTCTCATTTTCTAATTGTCGTATTATAATTTGGGCACTTTATGTGATTAGCCTAGGTGAGACTTTTGGGTTGGTTACGTGGAAAATCATTTGAAAGGTCGTTTATATAAACACATCCACCATTAAGTTATTAGAGGCATCTAGGGACCATCTATTCCACTCACTCTAACAAGATCGAATAGAAAAAGATTGAATCGTCCCATTCCTTGAGTAGTATCACAACATCAAGCAATTGAACTTTTGAAGATATCTATATAAATGCCCCAAATCAATTGTGAGTCAAATTCGTAGTATTAAGTGTTTATTGCCAAATGTGAAGGTCAATTCAAGTTCTTTATTTTTATTCATTATATCACATGCATCTCATCATAAGATTCAAGGGAACTACATGGGCCTCATCCCTCTTTAGAGAATGGGTCTCATTTTCGGCCTCTTTTTAACTTCTTCATTGTGGAAAGGGGATCAAAAATTCTTAGATTGGGAGAATTTATAAGTAATTTAATCCCCGTCTCCCAATGGGGATTCTTTAGAAGCTTCCTTAGATGTTACATCTCATCCAAAAAAATGGCTAAAAAGGTGCTTGCAAAATATAACCAAGTATTAGGATCACCTTAATAATGTCCAAAAAGAAGTACTCAACTTGAGAATTGAAATTGTCAAGGTGATCCTAACATCTTGGTTATATTTTGTTCATATAAAGGTGTTTGTTAAGTTTTGTGTTATAGGTCAACTTTACCATAGTTGTGCTTTGCATATTATGTATTCATTACATAAAGCCTTAATTCATTTGAAGAGTTTGAGAGCATTCTTGTAAAATCCATTTTGTGTGTATCTTGTATTCATTGCAATACATGTGACCACAATTCATTTGAAGAGTTTGAGAGCATTCTTGTAAAATCCATTTTGTGTGTATCTTGTATTCATTGCAATACATGTGACCACATCTTCTTGAGTCACTTTGTCAAAAAAGTGTGTCTTGTGTTTGTTGTCATGCCACTTTACTCTAGACAAATCATGGATAGCAATATTTTTTTATATGCACAAAATCGTTGTTTTGGTTTGTTTTTGTGATATATGTTATCCTTGTTATATACATGCTCATGCCCTATAACCATTATACATTTTATTAGGTTATCTTCTGTACAACTTCATTTTCTCGAAGAGTTTGAGAATGTCCTTGTAAAATATATTTACTCAAAGATTTCAAGAACATCCTTGTAAAATATATTTAAAGTGCATCCTACAATCATTGCAATCCATATTACCATATCTCATTGAGCCATTTTTTCAAAAAAATTGTGTGCCTTGTGTATGCCAAAGTTTTATTTTCTTTCAATATCTCAATTGCAAAATGTAACAATATAAAGAAGGCAAATGAATTGTTTGATAAATTACAACATTCATGTCGCTACCAAATTCCAATGATTACATGATGTGCAAAGCATGGCTATAACAAGGATGAAAACTAATATTACTCCAAGTGCCCTAACAAAACATACCATATCACATTTTCTACAACAAAAAGCTTTTAACTAAAAACCAAATACAATGAGCAGGCTCAAATTTTTTTATTTTTTCTATATTTTAGAAAAGACGTCCTCACTCTTTGAACTTGAGAAGCACTTTGGAAACAACCCCCAACCATGTAAGCTTCTTTTATGTGTGCATGTGACCAAGTTGTTAAGGTATAGAGTACATAAGTTAGTGTGTTATTCTATATTTTTAGAAACCTATGTTTTACTCTTGTAAGAAGATAAATCAACTACTAGGTTGTCATTAATTACTTTTACATCAGCATACCTATTATTTAGGGGGTTGTAATTTATCTATTGGATTCTTATATTGATTGCATCCAACAAAGTGAATGCTCTTCCTATTTCCTAGCTAGTGGTTAGTTCATACTTAGCTAGTTGTTAGCTCCTATGTACTTGTTAATTATAAAATAAGCAGGTGTAAAGTCTATTTTAAGGTCGCCTTTGTAAATACAATAGGTTGAAAATGTAATCAAGTCGATGGGAATTGTGCATTGGCAAAATCTATCAAGCATAGTATCATTTTTTTGTAGGAATTCCATGGATTCCATAGTTGCACTCCTATGTAGACCATTGACTATTATTTTCCTTGATCTTGTTGAAAGCCACATCATTGGTATTAGAGAAGTTCCACTCCTTTGGATAATAAAAGAGTGGGTACTCTCATTTTGAGAGTTGTAGCTCGTTGCCATTGTTCTTTGAGTTTTTGTACTTCCCTTATTTCTCGATCCATTGTGTCGGATTTGGGTTTTGTAGGCTAGGGGTGATGGTTGCAAATACTCTACTCACATGATAGACTTGTTTCATTATTGCCTTCATAGAATTGATATATATGCAAATTAGATTAGAGCATCTATTTGTCATTGTTTACTTCATAGAATCTACATACATGCAAATTAGATGAGAGCATCTCTTTACCATTTTTACCAACAACTTTGTCATCTTATATGATATTTTTGTATGGGTTAATTCTATTAACATGTTCTTATAACAATTCTAATATTTCAACCTAAATTACATGTAGCAAACAATATATGCAGATCTATATTTGTCCAAATACATTTATGAATGCAAAATGAAGGGTATTTCATCAACTTAAAGCATCTTTTGGTTAAGGTTATTGTTTTTATAGGTGAACTAAGGGTTCTAAGATGGCCACCACACGAGAAAATCATTCAACATAAAAATGTGGACCAAAGCTTTCCAAGTTTACAAGATTCAACCGACAAACATGTCAAACAAGAGAAATCTATACAAACCGGGAACATTATATCAATCAAACATAACCATTGCAAGGCTACATGAGATGCAATTGTTCCATGGATATATATAGCATTCACGAACATGCTCAAAACCACTCCACATTCTTCTATAATAGAATTCCTCAATCCTTTTATATATATGGAGCATTAAAAATTGTCTTGCCATTTACTAAGCAAGAGCTAATTCCATATTCAAAACTTGTGTATTGCTTTTGCTTCTACAAAGTGTCATTTAGGAAGCCAAAAAGATTCATGAACATGACAAGCCATACTGTATCTAGAGAATTGGCCTTAAGAATGTATTATCATTCTAACATATCGGGTGAAGCTTTTATCTAAGCTAGGTCGGGTGAAGGCAAGACCCTTTCCATATTCTCAATAATAGGAACACTCCTTACCACCACCTTTGAGTCGAGCTAAGGAGGAAACATTATTGAAATCCACCAATAAATACCTCATGAGGGCTCTCATAGCAGTAAGCCCCGCATGGACCCTAGTTCTTACACATGATGCTTGCTCATAGATCCATGCAACGATTTCAATTTCTTTCTCATGTGAAAAGGCGACAAACTAAAGACCACTAGCAAACCCTCGCAATGCACCGAGTCATGACCTTCACATATTGTGCAAAGTTTTTGTAGTGAACATCAACAACCTCTAGGTTTTTGTGCACTTTGCCTCAATTTCCTTTCATAAGGCACCCATTTGTTCGTTTGTGGACGAATCCTTTGTCATACCTATCTCAACCACCAATTGCCACAAAGGGAAATTCTCCCCTATAACACACTTTAGGATCCAATCAAATTTTTTTGTCTCACCCTACCCTTGCCAACTATACTTAAGAAATTTGCTATGATGGTGGTCCAAGAACATATCTTTTGGTATTGCATGCTCCATCTTTGTCCAAGATGTTACAAACCATTGCCAAGGTGTCTATTTTATCTCCTGAAATTTTTCTTAAGCCTCCTACTTACAATTCATGTCCCTACCCATTTGGTAATTCAAGTGACACGACCAAGAGAGTTTTAGTGACAAATGAGATGGAAAATAACATAAACAACTTTGGTCATGGCTAGATAAAATTCAATTAAGGGGTGGGATAAAATGTGTGAAACCAAGCGAGTCCATCAAATTAATTCAACTACTTCCACATTCAATCTAATGATTCATACATTGTCGCCATCCTCGTGCCATCCAACTTTGGTCTTGGTTGTGCTCTAACATACATTTTCATTTCATTTCTTTTCTTTTTATATGTCGTATATGTTGAATTTTCAACGTATATGTTGTTTTCTATTTTAAGTGAGTAAAAGGCTACATCGAAATTGAGACTTGAATTGGATGTCAAATTTAATATTGACACCCAATAGACAAAAGCACATGATGTCTAAAACCTCACATCGTATTCGTCGATCTTGAAATTTCAGCATAAGGTCAAAATTTTAAGGTGGTTTTGAACATTGAAAAATCAGCCAAAGAATTCCCACCATGGATTTCCACGTTCACCCCATCAATCCCCCTTTTTGTCATTTGTACATTAAAATTTGGTGTGTACTACCACTACCATGCAATTGAAGTACATATTTGTTTAGAAATTGTAGCAAAATTATGTTAACAAAAAAAAAGATATGTAAGAAGAAGGCATTTAATTTAGCAAATTTTGGTGTGTACTACCACTTGTTATGTTTGTGGAGCCTGTTTTTATGTTAGAGTGTGGTACACCTTCTATGTGTTACACTGGTATTTTTACGGCGGTCCCGCTCACTAGTGAGCGGTAAAGGGGGTTCGAGGGGGAAGCCCCCCGATGGAAGGGGGTTCGAGGGCGAAGCCCCCGAAACAAATTTTCATGGGTGGTTTATTAACCCATGGGTAATGGGTAACCGTTATGGGCCATTTTGGGCCCATGGTTTTTCGGTACCCATTGTTTTGATACCCACGGTTTTTTACCCATTGTTTTGATACCCACGCTTTTGCCCATGGTTTTGATACCCACGGTTTTGTATCAAATCGCTTAAGTAATTGTCTATTTATATGGTCTTATGTATATGATAGATAGACAAGCAAATGTATTGCAGATGTGTTTTGAATTCGGCGTAAATTCTCAGAGAGTTTGTTGAGCATAGCTCTAAACGGATCCAGGTATTGTATTGAGAGAGTGGAGGCTTGTAATAAAATCGAGCAAGTGATTCTTAGTGGACGTAGCCCAAATTGGGTTAACCACGTTAAATCTTGTCTCTCTCGTGTTGTGTTATTTATTCTCGCACTTTTATTTGAGATCTGTAATATTTTACGCATATTAGTTTCTCTTTGTTGCGATTACTGTAAGGGATTATTCCGCATATTTTATCTCTTATTTCCTAACAATTGGTATCGAGCTGGTTTGGTTTGTTGAAGTGTTGAATCGCAGGAAAGTTTTATCTTGAGTGGGAGCTATGGCGATGATGGAAGATCTAGGATTAATAAATTCAATGGGCGAAATTTCGACTTTGGAAGATGCGAGATAGAAGATTTACCTTTATCGAAGGATCTTTATACTCCGTTGTCGAGAAGGTGAACAAACCTCGAGTATAACGAGATGCGGAATGGGATTTGTTGGATCGGAAGGCACTTGGAACAATCCGGATGTGTCTTGCATCTTGGGTATTATTTAATGTTTCTAAGGAAAAGACTACAAAAATCTAATGGATGCATTATGGAAGTTGTATGAAAAACCATCCGCCTCTAACAAGATATTTTTAATGAAAAAGTTGTTTAATATAAAGATGTCCGAGAATAGTTCAAGTGCGAGATCATTTAAATGATTTCAATACGGTTGTGAATATGTTAGCTTGATTCTGATAGAATTTGATGAAGAAGTTAGGGCTTTATTAATTTCATGCTCTTTACCCGAAAGTTGGAATAGTCGATAATGGCGGTAAGCAACTCAATTCCAAATAACTCGAAGTTGAAGTTTGAGGATGTTGTAGGGGTGATTCTAAGCGAGGAAATGCAAAGAAAAAGCTCTGGGGAATTTTCTACTTCAGGAATGCTTTGACAAAGGGAAACTAGAGGAAGACAGAAGAATAGAGGAAACCATGGAAAATCGAAAGATCGGGCAAGGTCAAAATCCAAGAGCAAGATTGTATGTTGAACTGTGGAAATTTTGGGCATGCAAAGAATGATTGTTGGGAGTTTCGGGACAAGAAGAAACAAGGGAAGAAAAACAAGGAGGCAAATGTGGCATTGGGTAATGTATGTCGTGTGCTTTGATTCTTTCTTTGCATAATATTATTGAATCTTGGGTTTTAGATTTAGGGACTTCTTTTCATGCTACTCCACATAGGGATTATTTTATTGATTATGTTCAAGGGGATTTTGGGCATGTTTTTCTTGGTGATGATGAGCCTTGCAGTATAGTTGAAAAAGGTTCTATTCAGATTAAGATGCAGAATGGGAATACATGGCTATTGAAGGATGTCGATACATGTGCCTACATTAATGAGAAATTTGATATTGGCGGGCAATTGGGAAGTGATGGTTGTACTTATAATATTTACACTAACTCTTGGAAGGTTACCAAGGGTGCTCTTGTGGTGGCAAGAGGTAAGAAGGTTGGAACCTTGTATTTAACCACTGATAGTACTAATGATTATAATCTTGTGGTTTCGGATGCGAGATACAACATTATGGCACTATAGGCTCGGTCATATGAGTCATTAGGAATGAACATCATAAAGAAGAATTTGTCCGGATATACGAAAACAAGTTTGGATTTACAGTGAAAACCGCATATATGGGAAACAAAAGCGAGTAAGGTTTCTCAAGGTTGGACCTACAAAGAAAGAGAGTAAGTTAGAGCTGATACATTCTAATTTGTGGGGCCGGCTCAGATCATCTCTTGGGGATTCAAGTTATTATGTTACTTTTATTGATGGTGCAACAAGGAAAGTTTGGGTTTATTGTATTAAAAACAAATCGATGTATTTGACACTTTTGTTAAATAGAAAGCCTTGGTATAGAATGAAACAGGTCTTAAGCTAAAATGTCTCGGTCGAGATAATGGAGAGGAGTATTGCGAAGAACGAATTTAGTGATTACTATTCTAAGAATGGAATCCGCAGGCAAAGGGCGGTTCCGGGAACTCCACAAAGATACTTGGGGTATCGAAAGAATGAACAGAACAATAATAGAACGTATTATGAGCATGAGGTTACATGCAGATCGCCTTTCTTTTTTGGCGAAGTGGTGATCACAAACAGCACGATAAACAAAGGACCTCAAGTGCCTTGGATAGAGGCATACCCGAGGAGGCATGGTATGGTAAGAAAGTTGATTATTCATTTCTTAGAGTCTTTGGATGTGAGGTGTTTGTTCATATAGACAAGGATGATAGGACTAAGCTATAGGCTAAATCGGAAAATGTACTTTCATTGATTATGGTGATGATGACTTTGGGTTTAAATGTTGGAGTATTAAGGAAAAGAAAATCATTTAGTCTAGGGATGTGGTCTTTAATGAGAAAGTCATGTATAAGCGGCGTGATTGCAAGAAAATAGGAAGAATTCAAGAAAAATACGCAATGGTAGAGGATCTTCCGGATGGAAAAGTGACACATGAATCGAGTTCGGAACCCCCTCAACAGTACCCCAAACTCCTATATTGAGGAGGTCTTCTAAGGTAAGAAGAGAACCCGAACATTTTTCTCCTTCTCTTTATTATTTATTACTCACTGATAGTGGAGAGTCAAAGAGCTTTGATGAAGCAATGCGGGTAGATGCTTTGGAAGAAGTGGCAAAAGCCATGGATGAGGAGCATAAGTCTCTCATGGAGAACCGGACTTGGGATTTGGTGAAGCTATCGGAAGGCAAAAGAGCATTGCGAGAACAAGTGGGTGTATAGAGTTAAAGACAAAGGAGGAAAAAAAGATATAAGGCCCGATTGGTGGTCAAGAGGTTTGCACGAGAAACAAGGTATAGATTTTGATGAGATTTTCCCTGTAGTAAAAATGACTTCTATCGTAATCGCTTGGAATAGTGGCGTGAGAAGACTTGCACTTAGAATGCTAGATGTAAAGATTGCATTTCTCCATGGTGATTTGGAGGAGTTATATATCGCGCAGCCTGAAGGATATGAAGTCAAAGATAAAGAGGAGATGGTGTGCAAACCGAAGAAAGAGCTTGTATGGCACAAAACAAGCTCCACGTCAATGGTATAAGAATTTTGATAGCTTCATGATGGAGCGAGGTTATATTAGATGTCATTTTAACCATTGCGTGTATACAAAGAAATTTGAGGATGGAAGTTATATTATCATGTGTTTGTATGTTGATGACATGTTGGTTGCGGTAAAAACATGCGGGAAATAAAGTACTCAAAAATTAAACAAGTGAATCCTTTGATATGAAGGATTTGGGGGTAGCCGACAAATCCTTGGTATGAAAATAACTCGGGATAGAAAGGAACGGAGGTGACTTTATCTCGGAAGAGTACATTAAGAAGGTATTGGATAGGTTTAACATGCGGGATGTTAAACCGGGTTGGGACTCCTTTTCGACGGGGGCATTTTAAGTTATCAAAGGAGCAGTTGTCCCAAAACAGAAAGCAAGAAAGAAACCAGATGTCCATGGTACCTTACTCATCGCCAGTTGGCAATTTGATGTATGCTTTATGGTGTGCACTAGGCATGATATTGCCCATACAAAGGGGAACTATGAGTAGATTTATGAGTGATCCAGGTAAGAGCATTGTGCGATAAAGTGGATCCTTCGATATTTGAGAGGAACCATGGGGACAGCTTTGTGCTTCTGATGGATCGACACCACTTTACGTGGTTATGTAGATTTAGACATCGGCCGGAGATGTTGACAAGAAGAGGAGCATGACAAAGTTATATTTACACTTTGTAGGTGGGACAAAGAAAGAACCTGGATTTCACGACTACGAGCACGCCGGTGGCTTTATCAACCACGGAGGTTTGAATATGTTGCCACCACAGAGGCAAGCAAAAAGATGATTTGGTTACAACAATTGCTTGAAGAGTTGGGGCATAAATGAAGAAATGAAATATAAGGCTGCATAGTAATAGTCGAATGTTATACACCTAGCTAAAAATTCCGCTTTCCACTCCAAGACGAAACATATACGGTTGAAATATCACTTCATTAGACAGACACTTTGGAAGAAGATAAGTTGAAATTGGAGAAGATTCATACCACCATAATCATGCATACATGATGACCAAGGTGGTCACAAGAGGATAAACTAAAACTATGTTCACTTTGGTTAGCCTTCATGGATGACAAGTGAAGGGTTAAAAAGCTTGCTCGGTGGAAATCAATCTCCAAGTGGGAGATTGTTATGTTTATGGAGTTTGTTCTTATGTAGAGTGTTGTACACCTTCTATGTGTTACACTCGGGTATTTTTACGACGGTCCCGCCGGTGAGCGGGTCAAGGGTTCGGGGGTGAAGCCCCAAGTAAATTTTCATGGGTGGTTTATTAACCCATGGGTAATAGTCCCGTTATGGGCCATTTTTAGGTCCATAGTTTTTCAATACCCATTGTTTTGATACCCACAATTTTTGCCCATTGTTTTGATACCCACGATTTTGCCCATGGTTTTGATACTCACGGTTTTGTATCAAACTTTCAAATAATTGTTTATTTATATGGTGCTTATGCATATGATAGATAGACAAGCAAATGTATTACGAGATGTGTTTTAAATTCGGGTGTGAATTTCGTAGAGTTTGTTGAGCATACCTCCAAACGGATCTCGAGTATTGTATTGAGAGAGTAAAAGCTTGTAATAAAACCCGAGCAAGTGATTTTTAGTAGATGTAGCCCAAATTGGGTGAACCACGTTAAATCTTGTATGTCCGTGTTGTGTTATTTATTCATACTTTTATTTGAGATCTGTAATATTTTCTCGCATATTAGTTTCTACATGTATGCGATTCGTAAAGATTATTCCACATTTTATCTCTTATTTCCTAACACCACTACTATGCAATTGAAGTATATAAAAGCGCTATGTGCCAAAATTACAGAAATGGAACAAGACTTCATTTAACGTTTATGTCGCATAATTCCAATACTTTTGAATTAACCACTTTTGATACCAAGTATTGCTTTCCTCCAAGTAGGAGGTTCATCACTGTATATATTGTTATTATTGATAATCGAAGCTTTGTGTTTACAAGATATATTTTCAAACAAATTGGTAATTATCAGTTCTGATAAATAGTTTTTGGGATCTTATTACCATTCTTTTAACAGATTGTCATCAAAATTCTATGACTTCAACTCGAGAGAAACCAAAATATGCTTGCCTTCAAAATAGAATCTGTTCCACATCATCGTTGGATACCAAGAGCAATTTAAACTTCAATGAAAAGGAGGGATACTGGAGTTCCACTTCGTAATTAACAATTATGTAAGACAACACTAACGTATCTATATTTATCACATTATTATGTTCAAGGACAAGTGACAGATGAATACCATCAATCATATTGCATGATAGAACAAAGGTATTTAATCTAAAAGCTGTATTGAAAACATTTGTTTAAAAATGTCATTCTCCACACAAAATCTGTACTAGTGATCAGTCAAGTTCATTCCCACATGCGGAGAGATAGGATGCTCAATAAATTACTAAGTAAAGAAACAAATCTCCAACTTGAATCCATTGAACTAGATCATAACTACTGATGGCAAGTCAAATGAATTTTTCCCCACAGACGGGCATCAACACCCATGAAACAATGCTTACAAGCATAATGTGGAGGTTCTATCCCACAAACATACTTCTGAATTTTTAGGTCACAGAACTCTAAAGCCATGGACTGAACACAAAGTTGCATTAAGCCTATAGCACAACTCAACAAATAATCGACTCTATGGAAGGGCTGTGTTTTGAATATTGAATAATAGCACAAATGGATCAACTAGGAGAACCCAATTAATTATAAGAACTGTCAAACTACTAACTCTTTATTTTGGTGTTGTGCCGAACTCTATTTTACTGTTGGTAGCAACAAAATTCAATTTTGGAAGAGAATATTGGGTCACCGGATAATCACAAACTTAAATGCAAACTGATATGCAATATACAAAATGAAAAATACTGAAAATCAGATCCAATCTGAACTTGCTACACCATTTAACAATCACTATTTCCAATAGGTTCTGTTGTTGAAGCAGATTAACCAACTCAAAATATCGAGACTCCAAAGCAGTTCAGCAGTATCAAAACTCATATTTCCCAGTACTGTATCCTGAGAGGTTCATGGATGCAACCTGCTGCAGATATACCTCTTAACGAGCTTTATCAAACTGGAACAGTTGCTTATCCATAAAATTTAAAGAAATGTCTGGGCAGCTTCCCTAATCTATAGCAAAGATCAGGAAGCCAACCGAAATGTAAAGAAGAAAAACAGGATAAAGAGCAAGTCCTTTCCTACTTGGCGCAACAGCAGCACTCATAAAAGGATAAGCAGCCCATGAGCTCCAAGCTAAAGTAATAAACACAACGATCACTTTAATTATAAGACTGCTTTTTAGCATACAGACAAGAGCTCCAACATCCAGGGGAAACAGACAATAGCCCAGAAGGCTAAGACTCTGGAAAAAAATGATGTGTCCACCCTGCAAGTGTTAGCATAAACCATCAGAGGACTCCAGCATCTTCTCAATGCAATGAAACAATTGGCTACACTCTAGAATACTGGAAACACGAAAATATAATGGTTTTAGGAAGTAAAAAACATGAAATTCGACATTGTGAAAAAATCTCATACCAGGAGTAGGACATTCAGTGTTAACACAACCGCTCCAGCAGCAAGCACAGCAAATGCAACAGCAAATACTTTAGACTGCATACCAAAAGGAAGAATCAAGCTTCAGTTGCATTTCATGATGCCTGGAAATAGGAAAAACATCACCTTTAATCTAGCTTTACTGTTTTGAACACTACCATATAAAGTTACAAAGACATTCAGATTTAATAGCATGGAGTTCATTCCACATAATTCTCCTTTATCAATGTTGATAGAAAATAAAATTGATCCTCTTCCAACGTACGTGTTGTGATTTGATACTCAACCAAGTATGAGCTCATTACCATTGATTTATGATACCTCGAAGATGGAAGTTAAAAATCCCATCATTATGAGTAGTTCTCATCTGCAAATGTGTCTATAATTATACTATTGCCATGTCCTTAGAGTTATTCCTATGAGTTCATACCAGTTATCCATGTCGTTTTGATATCCCTCAGCTGAAAGCTGTCAATGTGATGCTTACTAGAGAAACCTTAATGTCTCATTCTCCAAGGTCGCTTAGAAATATCCAGGAAGACGTCGTCGAAATGATGGAAGCAGAAAACTCCGCAAATTGTGAAACATCTTTGGATTGAATATTGTCAAAAAGCTTTGATAAGTAACTTTCTGGTTTACGATGGAAACTCAGCACCAGCAACCATCAGATTTTTCAGGTGCAAATAGAAAAAGAAAATTGCAACTGAAAATGGCGATGGTATCGCCAAAATGTCTAAACAGTTCCAAGCCCTCTTCCAAGTTCAAAGTTTGATCACCCTCATGAAACTAAAACCAACCAAAAGTCTAGCATCATCACAAGCCCAACATTTAGCTCCAAAATTGTTGCTGACATCGCCCATTTATCTGTTAGATCTTTGGATGGACTTAAGAGTCAAGGGTGCAAGAATGGGATATCAACAAACCTAAAAATCTTGCAGTCAATAATGGCAAATCCCAGCACCCCGTTCATGGATTAAGAGCACCTATGAAGGAAAATCCAAATAAGTGTCTTGTGCAAACTGAAAAGCTCCCAAGCTAGATGGGTCAGGTTGAATTTCGATGCTGCATCTAAAGGTAATCCAGGAACTGCCAGATTAGGAGCACTTCTAAGATCTCATACAGGAGGATTTGATAGCGGCATCTTCATCCTTGAAGTCCAAAATAACAAATGACAAAGCTGAATACCATGCTCTGATCATAGGGCTCAAGCCAGCCAAAGTTCGTCGTATCATAATGCTTCATATATTCATATACAATCATCAACATCTTGCAGTCAATAATGGCAAAGCCCAGCACCCCCGTTCATGGATTAAGAGTGCCTATGAAGGAAAATTCAAATAAGTGTCTTGTGGAAACTGAAAAGCTCCCAAGTTAGATGGTTCAGGTTGAATTTTGATGCTGCGTCTAAAGGTAATCCAAGGGCTGCCAGATTAGGAGCACTTCTAAGATCTCATACAGGAGGATTTGATAGCGGCCTCTTCATCCTTCAAGTCCAAAACAACAAATGACAAAGCTGAATACCATGCTCTGATCATAGGGCTCAAGCCAGCCAAATTTCGTGGTATCACAATGCTTCATATTGAGGGTGAAACCCAAATCACCATCTACGCCATTACTAGAGGCACTACTCCTGATTGGAAACTTCAATACTTGTTGTGGAAACTTGACAGCTTTGGAGCTCATCTGCTCCTTCGCTGATACTGCTTTCTCACATTGCTTCACAACAGAGCAGCTGATCTTCTAGCAAATGTTGGCAGAGACATAGGGATCTTCTCTCAGATTGAGAGTTCTTTGTCCTTCGACTGGCTGGTCTGGAGGATCTTCTTGCTCTAGATGCCCCCACCATTCCTCGATGATATCATTTATTTTCTACTTCATTATTTTCTTTACTGTGGACTACTTTTGCAATCATAAACTTCGCTTGGTGCCACCCCTCACATGTCTTGGCAAGTGGGTCGAACCTAAGTAGATCTTCCACATGCCACTGCCATAAGAACTGACACACTTCTCCTGGTGCACTTTCCATTCAAACTTGGCTGCCTTCGCTTCCATTAATTGGCCCCTTCATTCCTTGTTCACTTGCTCAATTGGCATTCCATATCTGCTCTCCCTGCTCGATATACCTTCCTGTTTCAATGCCATCTGGTGTGGGTAGTAACAGTCAAGGCAGACATCCTGCATTCTTGCTTTATTGTTGACGGCCTGGCTGAGGATTTTGTTTGGAAAAGTTAAGGATGGAGTACCAAGTGTTGAGCACTCTCTCTCATCCATTAGAGATAATTTCCTATCTAAGCTTGCTGCACTTTCCCCAGCCTTCTACTCCTTCCAGCTCCTGGTTACAACTGTCCTCCCACTGACTGCCCTCCCTTCGGTGAAGAAATGAAAGCCACAAGAAGTTTTCAGGTCAGCCTTGATTCCCTCGTAATCGAATGAGGAAGTCAGCTGGCTCCAGCCAGCAGCATTAGCAGAAACTCTCCCTCTTTGGCAAGCTTCCTCAGCAGAAAATAGTAAAGCTCCTGCTCCATCAGAGTCAGTTTCCCTTCAAAATAGAATGCAAGGATTTGAAAAGTATTTCAAGTCCTGCAAGCTACATCTGCATTCCCTGCTCCCTGTTCTTGCGGCCTGAAACATATCTCCAGCGAGACAAGCTGCTTGCACAGTTTGCCACTCCCACAATCTTACCAGTTTCCTTCATTAGCTCGGAGAAGAAGTAAGACAAAGTGCTCTCTAAGGGCAAACAGGATGATGGAACTGTCTAAGTCCCACTTTAACATTTGCATTTTGTGTTTGTATCATGATTGATGATGCCAGCCCCAAATACTATCACTTCTTTGACCTCTTCTCAATTTTGGTGGCCTCTTTCGATGAATCAGCAGGGACTCTGACCATTTGCACGGTGAGCTCACCAAGAGTATCTTGCTGTGTGACAACATAAGATAAGATCAAAGGTTCAACAGCAGAAGAAATCTCTATAGTGACCTAAGTGTGGTGTTGCTCAAGGCGGAATGTGATCATTCCAGGGTAAAGACTTGCCACGTGGTCTGGAGTGCACTCTTTATATAAAGGCAGTCTTCATAAACATATACCAAAAATTTTACTTATCTTCATGTTCCTTAACTTTTCTTTAATGGCATTCAGAGAATGGTTGAATTCTTGCAGCAATTACACAGGAATACACAAGTTTTCATAGAACAAACAGCCCTCAGGTTTTCCTGGTAAAAATATCAAAAGCATCGATGGTGAACAACAGTGAAATTCTTTATCTATTTCCAAGATTGAATTGCAATTCTCAAGAAAAGCATTTGCCACTTGCCCCAACCAAATCAATTGGATGCCCTGGGAGCATTTCTCATCCTCTAGGCTCACCAGCATTGAGGTTCCATGTGATATTTGTCCAATAACTACCAGGGACAAGAATAGTTGCATCCTGTACAAACGAGTCAATGCAGCAATGTGCATTCCTTACAAACTCAAAATATATTGATGCATCTGCAGATATCTCTTTCCTTGTTGCCTAGATTAGTAACCAAGGTAGAAATGTCACTTTTCCCCATGGAAAGCTGCATTAATTCATGTAAAGATTTGTCATTTAAACAAATTGCTGAGTTAGCCACAAATGACCATAATGAGCCCAGCGTGACAACCTAGTTAAATTCTGCATTTATTAATGGAAACCATGGCAGCATAATCGTATAGCTGAAACAAGATTGAATTGAATTCCTCCTTTATCTTCAATATTGGATAGCCATTATTGTATATCAACTGATATCAAAAACATTATCTAGGGATAATATAGCTATTGACAATAATCATACTCGACTCACTTTACTGAATATCAATAGACTTGAAACAATGCAACACTTTTCTGAAATCTGCAATGCAAAAGTTTTTGTCAAGGGATCATAGACACAAACCTCCATTAATAAATGGTCATAAACATGAATTCTTATGCCTCCCAATTTTTTTCGTCTGGACAGCCATGGGACTTCTTCACTCCGGTTTATCCACCAGAAAAAGCTAGCCTATGCCCTGCAACATATCAATTTATTGCTTCTACTGTAGTTCTACAAGACTTTCATGGTCCCAATTTACTTCAAGATTTCCTTTATTTTCTACAAAACTCAAGGGAACAAGCCTCGCCTTCAACAATTAATTAACTTCTATAACTTTTATCAGAAATATTCCAAGTTCTCCAGTAGTGGCCATCTTTGACAGAGTTTATTTCCAATAGGGTAAACAAAAGAGTATATAGCACAGTTGTGTGTGTGCGCGTCCACATGTTTGTGCATATATATGTGTGTGTGTGTGTAAATATATAAATGTTTGTGTGTGCGCGCGTGTGTGTGTATGTATATTAACATACATATGTATATAATAATATATATATAATAATACGCAAACATATATATTTGACTTGCTTAATTTCACTGGTTCAGTGTGAGAACTTATCTGTTCCTAAGTCTTCTAGCCCTTCAACTTTCATTCTTTGCTTCAGTTTCAACATTCAACAGCCTCAAACCTGGATCTTCTAAATATTCGATTGCAATTCTCTTCAAGTCATGACACTTTCACAACTAATTCCGCCTAGCACCATGAACTCAAACCTTACGATGTGATCACAACACCTCAATTGTACAAGAGTTTTAAATGGAATGTCTTTATCTTCTTCAACAAAGCCTCTTGTATTTTGGGATCATTAATGAAATTACAATAACTTGCATTTGCCATGAACCCACACGGCAACTATAGCATGCAGGTGGTAAGTTTCCCAATGTATGATCAAATTTGTACAGCCATGAACTCTATAGAATATTAGATTCTGACACCCAAACTTGTATGCATCATTTGACCTGCTCTTGGAGATTTTCTACTCCTATAAAAGGCAGAATATGTTTGTATTCACCAAGCTACAAGAACCTGAACCACAATATCTTCTAAAGCCTCAGACCAAAAATCTAAAACTTCCACGTGAATTGCCCACCATCTAGCAGTCATTCTTTTCAGTGTGTTATCCAAAGCAATGACATGAAAAGAATTGTTCTGGATTCCTCTCCTCTTTGTGTCAAGTATTATTCCAAGTTGCCAGTGCCATGAAATCTTTATATAGCTCTCAATCTCACCCCAACCCCTCACGCCATTAAGGTGGATTGTCACCATATGATCTGTAATTGATCAGTTATATTGAATCATACAACATGTATAAAGATTAACACACTCGTTTCCTTATACGCCAAAAAATCAGCAAAGCTTGCACTCAATATGAGCCAAATATAAGGACCTTATTTTTGTTGTCTTAGACGAGAAAATTCAGATCAACACATGATGCAACAGAAAAAATAGAGCTCACATTACAAAGTTATGGCCTCCGGAAGATTGCCTCTGTAATCTTGGTCGAACCTGTCACCTCTGCATCAATAACAGATTTGCATCGGGCTGAACATGTCACTGTCACAAAATTGTAACACAACACATTCGGATCTGCACAAACCCATCAGCCATGCATTCGGGCATGAGTGAATCAGCACAAATATGATAGCCATACCTTCAGATTGCAAGATTGGAAGATGAATTGTTGCCCCTTCAAACTATTGAGCTAGATTTGTATGGTGGGTTCTTCTGCATCATTCTACCAACCCAGTGTACACACAAAAATATTCATTGATCGATGGAAATGACATTGAAGGAAATCATTGGCAGCAGATAATCAACTAGAATTAGTTCTGGAAATGTTGTATGCATTCGAGTTAAATATGAAGCTGTTCTAAGTGTGTGATCAGAGCAACGAAGCTTACTTAAGTATGGTAGATGTATGCATCAGTCCCATGGTGTTTTTGGAGGCTACATAAAAGCAGGTGGCTAGTCATTTTTCTAATTCTACTTGATATTAGGTGGCACAACCCCATTTCAATGGTGGAGTTTTCCAACACTGGATTTCTCCAACGTATATCAAGTGTCCCCTGATGATGTTTTTTGTTCTTCACTTGCTCAATTGTTTATTTCATGAATGCCGATTTCCTTTCCAGCACATAAGAAAGCATTCAGATTCTACATTAAGCTATTTTGAGTATAGTCCTTGATTTACAATAGCAATTAGAAGTTATAACAGTCATACAACATTGAATATATGTATGAGGGAATCCCACAACATAATACTAATTATAGCAGGGTAGGCGTGAATTCAGATATGTGCATATTCAAATTTTGATGGCAGCCATAGCTGTAACCAACATTATTTTCCCGCCTTATGTGTGTTACTTTCAGTAGCAAATTGCATTGGATAAGCACGTAAGTAAATAAGAATCTGAGTTAAAGTATTGCACATAGGAATATCACAGTCAATTACAGATTATTCTCGAGATGCACTTTGCCAACCAAGTCTCCCATCTTTAGTGGGGTTAGTGGAGTCATTTTTGTGGGCTAAGATATTGCAATGTTTTAACTTCTTGTCAAGACAAATCCTTTTCTTCCAGCATGTCAATATATGGTTGTCTCAATTTAATGTCCAATAGCACAACCCTTCTCCCACTGCTCTCAACATACATAATTTTTTTCCTTAAAAGCGTATCATTCCTCATACATCATCACCCACTTCATGCCAATCAGACCAGGATATGAACCTCATCTTTCAACAGCTATGCCACTTCAACATCTTTTATGATCATAATGACACTCACATTGATAATTACTTCCTTCAGAAACTTGAGAATGTATACTCTAGTTTGATTGGCCAGCCTCTAATAATGTGAAGAATGCTTTAAATAGGTGGTACTTTCTCCCAAGATGTCTTCGGTATGTTCACCTATGAATGTCGCCTCTTTTCTTGAAGGATCAACCTATTAATACCACATTTTGACCCTGCAAGTTGTGTTTTAGGGGAGATGTTGGAACATAAAACCCATGTTTATGAGTCCATTTATTCACCGACATTTTTGGTGTTTTGTTGGGTCCACTAGGTCATATGTAGCTTGTGATATGTACTTTGCATAGTGTAGCATGTACCTTGCAAGTGTATTCATAATTTATTGAGGTCAGTGCCTTACTTTAAGTCACCTGCCCTTTTGTCCCATGTTGATAGGTGTCTATAAACTTATAAAGGCAGATCACCTGGCCTTTTGGCAATGCCTTTCACCTATTCAATCATCTCATTAATATTTCTAATCCAATATATTCGATTATTATTTTTTAAGTGTATTTTGATACCCCAAACAATTGCATTGTCTTTTTTTCTATTGCTTGGAGTATTTCACTGCTGATCAATTATGGAACTGTTGGTATAATCTATGAGCGAAACCATGTCCAAGGCTATTTTTCTAGAATAAGTCTTATACACATAGATCACGTTAATCAAAAATCTCACCCATGGATTGAATTGTGCAGATACTGCAATTCCTGAGCAAGTACCTTCTCTATTTCACTAAAATTTAGGGTTAACATTGAAACTTGACTTCCAAAACTTTCTTTCAACTTCCACAGAACTCCTTTAAGGTACAACAAGTACAAAATCTCTCTTCCAGCAATTTTATCTCCTGTTATGTCAAGCACAATATCTCCATTGACTCTCAATCTCTACATCTAAAGCATTGCCTTACATTGCAATGAGGAGTGAAGTTTCTTCCATTTGAACTTGTTTTTGTAGCCAGTCTACCTTTTGAATATAGCTACTCACATCAACCACATTATGTCCAAATCAACACCTAACCAACCAAGATTATTTATTGGGACCATCTTCTAACTAAGGGATCTTGCATCTGTGTTTACCTGGAGGACAATGGTTACCAAATTTTTCTTCACCTGCCTTTTTCCTCCCATCTCGTTTCAAGTCGAGCAATTTTCAACTCCGCGATCTTTAGCACCACAATATGAAAAAATGTGATTTGGCTTTTGAGAATGCAAGCAATTTTAAGAGATGTCCAAGTTATCCACAGGTTATAGCATCCAAATGCCCACAACCTCCTGTAACTTTACCTGTATTGTGGTATGACTACTACACTCCCCAAATTATTTTTCAAAATAGATTCATTGTTGTTGCTTTTCTTGTTCAGGGAAACAATCTACAATTTTTTTAAAAACATTATCACAGATTTTAGATTGCTCGGGGCAACAATCTGCAATCTTAAGTATTGTGGGTCATCGACCTACAAAACTCACACCAAAAAATTCATATCTATATGTAGAACTAGACAAGAATATTTTGCATGAGTAAAGGTTTTAGAAATTATCACAATATGCTACTCTTCCCTCCCCGAAAAATATCAGCAAACTAAATAGGCATAGGACAATCCCTGCTTGTCACAAATATTCAATCTTAATGTTTATCCCATCGTGAGCTCACCAACCTGAAGCACCTTGTTGGTGAGTTGGAATCAGGGTAATTCATGGAAATCCCCCTCCACTAATGTATACTAAAATCAGGCATGGGACAATACCCTATTATAAAGCTTGCACAAAACAGACAATAACCTAGCCTAAACAGAATGCAGAGATGTATACACACACACAAGGAACTATATATAAATGTAAATATTTATACCAGTATTCCCCCACTACTACTCTCAGATCTCACAAGTGCGCCCCTATATGCATTATATAGTAGTATATACAAATTTACAACCAGTTTTGATACAGATTTGTGATTCATTACTTTTATAATACATTATGGTTCTACAATTTAGTGTGTCATCCACAAAATTACATTGAAATCTGGATCTGGTTTAAAAGATTTCATAAGGTCATACTGTAATAAAAAGACAACTAATCTAACAAACTCCCTAATGAAGCTTATTAGGTGTGAACGCAAAAAGGAACTAGTTAGGAAATGTCCTAAACCAGTTACAGTGTGTTCACACTAACAACACCCTCCCTTAAGCGAATGCCAGGGAGTGAAAAATAAGAAGCAGGGGTCCAGGCTACTGTGCCAATAAGGTATCCAATACAGCAAGGACTTATACTAGATCCCCCCAAGTACAACTTCTTTAACCCCCAACAACTCTCGTAACTGAAGAAAACGAGGAGAGGGTAGAGGTTTTGTAAAAATATCAACAATTTGAGCAGCAATGGGAACAAACTCCAGACAAACAATACCATCCTGAATCAACTTGCGAATAAAGTGCATGTGAATCTCAATATGTTTGGTCCTCTAATGCTCAATTGGATTTCAAGCAATTTCAATGGCACTTTGATTATCACACCAGATCAGAGTTGGAGAATCCTATGAGAAGCCAAATTCATCAAGTATCTGTCGAAGCCAAAGAGCTTCCTGACCAGCCTTGACTGTTCTTTTTGTAGTTTGCCTCAGTGGAAGATAGAGCAACAGTTTGTTTCTTACAAGCCCAAGCAACTGGACTTGAACCAAGGTGAAAAAAGAAGCCAGAAGTAGATCGGTGTGTGTCACGAAATCCACCCCAATCTAAATCTATGAACCCCTCAATAGTAGAAGATCTCTGTGGTGAATAGTGACTGCCAAAAATAAAATTCCCCGAATATAACGCAAAATACGCTTAGCTGCTTTCCAATGACTCTCATGAGGTTCATGTGAAAACCGAGAGACAAGGTTAACAACAAAAGTTATATCGGGACGAGTATGTGTCAAATATAACAAACTGCCTACCAACTGTTTAAACAATGTGGGATCAACCAATTTAGTTTTATAATCAACAGTCAATTCAATACCTGACTGATATGGGGTAGGTGAAGGCTTACAAGTGGCCATGTTGAACTTTTGAAGCAAATCTATAACATATTTATGTTGCCCAATGGAAATATCCTCCGAAGATTGATGAAATTGGAGACCAAGAACTAGTGCAACAGACCCAAATCTATCATATCAAAAGTTTCCTTCAACTTTTGTTGTATGTCCTGAACCAGAGAATCAGAACTGCTAGCAAGGATTAGATCATCAACATACAATACCAAGATCAATAAATCCTCACAACTTTTCAAAACATGAACATTTTGATCTGTCTCACAACAATGAAAGCCAGAATTTCACAAGAAATAATAAATTTTCTCATAACAAGCTCATGGAACTTGTTTGAGATCATAAAGAGACCAATGAAGCTTGCAAACCAAGATTTATCCAGCACAAAACCCAGAGGTTGCTCAATATAAATCTCCTCGCGGAGATCAATGTGTAGGAAGGCACTCTTCACGTCCATTTGATATATTGGCCACTTGTGAGATGCAGCATGGGAAAGAACAAGGTGTACAGAATCCATTTTTGCCACTAGAGCAAAAGTCTCAGAGTAATCTACTCAATATCGAGAAACCCCTCAGCAACAAGGCGAGCCTTGTACTTATCAACAAAACCGTCAGCTGCATATTTGGTCTTATAGACCCATTTACATCTCACAAGTTTTCTTCCCTTAGGAAGAGGCACTAACTCCCAAGTATTATTCTTCAACAGAGAAGAATACTCATCCTTCATAGCTTCATCCCATTCAGGTTTACCACTAGCCTCAGAAAAAGTAATTGGATCAGATGAAATAGCTTGACTCATAAGAGCCATTCCAAGGCATAGAGTGAGTGCGACAAAAATCAACATTACCAGAAGTTTGAGCTCTAGTACGACATGAATCACTCGGATCACCAGCAAACTGTAGAGTGGATTGAAAACATTTGGACATTTGTTGAGCAAGAGTTAGAGGTGGAGCTGACGGAGTATCAAGATCAACATCGGAATCGAAAAAACATGTCCTCTGAGTCAGTGGACAAGAGAAGGAAGAGGTGAAGGAGCATTAACATCGCAGGAATGTCGATTCATCAACACGAACATCTCTCTGATAGAAAACCTCATGGGTAATAGGATCCAGAAGGTAATATGCCTTCACATGTTCACAATGTCTACTAAATATAAGCTCGGTGCTCTATTTCTCCATGGACTTCTGCTTTTCATCAAGAACAAAGGCCCGTGCTATGCTTCCAAAACTCAAAATCTGATACATCAAGCTTTTCACCCACCATGCTTCCTCAGGAGTGACCCCCTAAACTACTTTGTGAGGAATTTTGTTTTGAATGTAGTTGGCACAATTCACTGCTTCAGCCCAAAACTTTGGTGGTAAGTTCTTAGATTGAATCATGCAGTTAGCCATCTCCTTGAGTGTCTGATTTTTCGCTCTGCAACACCATTCTATTGAGGGGTGTAAGGCATTGTATATTGATGCAAAATACCATGATCAATACAAAAATCTCTAAATGCATTACTTATGTACTCCCCCATTATCAGTGCAAGGCTTTTTTAAGTAAATGTCCTGATTGCTTTTCAACAAAGGCTTTGAAATCCTTGAAATTATCAAATACATCACTTTTATATTTCAAAAAATACACCCAAGTTCTAGTGAAATCATCAATGAATGTTAGCACATATTTAGCACCAAAAATGATCGTGAAGGAAAAGTCATTATGTCACTATGTACTAACTCAAGAGGAGCCTTAGCTCGAGTGGTTTGTCCCTTTGGAAAGGGATCTTGATGTTGCTTTCCAAGCATGCAACCTGGACAAACACCATCATTAGAAGAAACTTTTGGAAGGTTGATAACCATGTTCTATGACGAAAGTTGCTGCAAATATCTATAGTTGAGGTGACCAAACCTCTCATGCCATAGTTTACTCACATAATCTGAGTGAGCAATCAATGAAGATCCTGCAAAGTGTCAAATTTCTCAAAGAGATACAATCTAGAAGATGGGTCCACCACTCCTGTAGCTATAATATCATTAGGGTCATTCAATTCCCTAATTACAACACTTGTGGTGAGAATTCAACAATTTTCCCATCATCAAATGACAAATTTGATAAATAGACAACAAATTTGAAGAAATTTTGGGAACATAGAGAACATCTTGTATGAGACCATTTGGCATGTTAATAGTACCAGCTCCCAAAACATCAACAAAAGTGAAGTTGCACATCAAAACTTATGAAGTGCTGCAAGCATAAACTAAATTCAACAAATCTTTAGAATGAGTTAGATAATGTGTGGCACCAAAATCAAAAATCCACTTATCTTTCAACGGAGAAAAGGCCCGAGCAGATAGAGCTTTCCATTTACCAATGTTGGAAGAAGATGATAGAGGTTGTAATGAAATTACTTGTATGATTCAGATCATGAGCAGAAATATAACACCAAATAACACAATATTCCAGAATAATGATCTCAATATGCAATTATAATAGCTTCGCCACTTCGAGGGGGCAACCTCCAAACCATACAATAAGACTCAAATGCTCCAATGATGATAAACTACTACCTACTAACCCCTATATATACTATTCCTATGCTATGGCCAACACCAAGGCCGACCCACTAATGAAAATATAACATATATGAAAGAGATACATAATGATAAGAAGTTATGATAGCCACAAGTCGGCTATATACATCCAATATAAGATATATGATTAAGGGCGTAGCATGCCCCTCCCCTTCGAAGCAACATTGTCCCCAATGTTGAGAAGATCTGGATGTTGTTGCAGGAAATTTGCATCCTCCCAAGTTGCGTCTTCATTGTCTAGATTTTTCCACTTGATCAAATACTCAGTGATGACCCTTGTCCTCAATCGCTTAGTGCGTGTCTGAAGGATGCATTCTGGTTCCAGGATGATTCTGCCCTCTTCATCAAGCTCGGGTAACACTGTTTAGGTTGATATTGTCTGTCCAATTACCTTCTTTAGGCAAGATACATGGAAGACTGGATGAATTCGAGTCTGGGAGGAAGTTCCAGTTTGTATGCTACATTGCCAATCTTCTGTAACACTTGATAAGGACCATAATACTTAGGTGAAAGCTTGTTATCCTTTTTGTGTTGTTTTAAGGACATTTGCTTATATGGTTGTAAACGCACAAAAACCCAATCACCGACTTCAAAATGTCTTTCACTGCGATGTTGGTCTACTCCGCTTGCTTCATGCGGTTTTGTGACATGGCCAAATTCTCCCTGAGACTAGAAAGCACCTCTTGTTGGTGTTGAATATGTTCTTCAACTGCTCGAACCTTTGGTTGGACTCTCAAAGATGAAGTGATAGATGGTGGATGGTACCCATATAATGCCAAGAAAGGAGACATTTTAGATGAAGTATGAAAGGAGGTGTTATACCACCATTCTGCTAGCGGTAACCATTGGACCCATCTCACTTGCTTATCTGATGTAAAACAACGAAGATATCCCTCCAAGCACTTGTTTACCACCTCTGTTTGCCCATCAGACTGGGGATGATAAGAGGAACTACGAGCTAGTTGTGTGCCCAAGCATGAGAACAAGTCAGTCCAAAAATTACTAGTAAAGATAGGGTCTCGATCACTTACTATAATCTTTGGTGTCCCATGTAGCTTCTGAATTGTATCCCTGAAGGCCGTTGCTACTGTACTCGCAACAAATGGATGTGATAAAGCACAAAAATGGGCATATTTGGTGAGTCTATCCACCACCACCATGATTACATTTTTACCTTCTGATTTAGGCAATCCTATGATGAAGTCCATGACACCTCTTCCCACCTCTGGCTAGGAATAGATAGAGGTTGTAAAAGACCTGGGACTTAATTGTTTCGCCCTTATTTTGCTGACAAACCATGCATTCTGCCACAAAATTTTGGACATCTCCTTTTAGCCCTTCCTAAAAAAAATCATGCTTGATTCGATGATAAGTCTTTAAGAAGCCAGAATGACCCCTACTTTGGAGAAGCATGGAGCTCAGATAGAACCCTATTTTTAAGGATTGAATTCTTACATAGATATAATCTATCTTTATACCATAAAACATCTCCTTTCCATACAAATTTTTCTAACATGTTTGGATCTTGTTGGAGATTCTGAATGAGATTTTGTGTACCTGGGTCATTTTTCCATTCAGACCTTGCATCCTCTATCCAATCCTCTTGTAATACAGATATGGCACACAACAATGCCTCGGCAGATTCATCCTTCCAAGATAAAGCATCAAGCAACTACATTCTCTTTCCCTTTCTTGTATATTATCTCAAAATCATACCCCAACATTTTTGAGACCCATTTATGTTGTTCTTCTGATGATAAACGTTGCTCTAAGAAGTATTTCAAACTATCATGATCTGTCTTTACTTTGAAATGTCGTCCCATTAGATATGGTCTCCATTGCTTCACTGCATGAAGTATTGCTAACATTTCTTTCTCATAAACTGGTTTAGAGATATTCTTACCTTTGAATTGGCGGCTCTCGAAGGCAATGGGTCGCCCTTCTTGCATGAGTACTGCCCCCATACCATACCATGAAGCATCACATTCAACAATGAATGTTTTTGAAAAATCTGGGGTGGCTAGAACTGGAGTGGTGCACATGGCCTCCTTCAACTTCTCAAAGGCCATAGTAGCTTGCTCGTTCCAATGGAAAGAGTCCTTCAATAAAGTTGTGAGTGGTGCTGCGATGCTGCCATAATTCCTTACAAATCTACGATAATAACCTGTAAGCCCCAAAAATCCTCGAAGATTTTTTAGGGTTTTGGGAACCTTCCATTCAAGCATGGCTTTTATCTTGTTAGGATCCACTTTAACACCTTCATAAGAGACAATATGACCTAGATATTCAACCTCCTTGACACCAAAAGAACACTTAGAAGGCTTTGCATAAAGTTGATGTTGTTCAAGAGTTTCCAACACCTTATTTACATGATGCAGGTGTTCCTCCCATGTTTTACTATAGATTAATATATCATCAAAGAACACTAAAACAAACTTTCAAGAAATGGCTTAAAGATGGAATTCATCAAGCTTTGAAATGTAGAGGGTGCATTTGTTAGTCCAAAAGGCATTACCAAGAACTCATAGTGTCCTTCATGTGTCCTGAAGGCTGTTTTATGAATATCTTCATCCCTGATTCTAATCTGATGATATCCATAACGAAGATCAAGTTTTGTAAAGTAAACAACACCATGTAACTCATCTAGCAAATCATCAATTACAGGAATAGGAAACTTATCTTTAACTGTGTACTTATTGAGTTCCCTGTAATCTGGACACATGCGCCAATTGTCATCTTTTTCCGTACCATCACTACAGGAGAAGAGTAAGCACTTTGACTATGACGAATAAGTCCTACTTCTAACATCTCTTGAACTATCTTCTCAATCTCACTCTTTTGCATATAGGGGTACCTATAAGGTCTGATGTTGGGTGGTTGACTCCCTGGTACTAGCTGGATGGCATGGTCATGGTCTCTTTTCGGAGGCAAACCCTTGGGCATTTCTCCAAACACCCCTGAGTGCTCATCTATAACTGCTTGCATATCTGCGGGTATAAATGTATTGGAATGATGTGCTTCCAATGAAAATAGTTGTGCTACAAACCCTTCTGCACCCTTTCTAAGCAATTTTTGCATCTGATGAGAACTTACCATCTGTGGGGACTTTGCTCTTAGTCCTTTTAGTTTAAAATTCCTCCCTTCTGACTGAAATTGCATGAACAACTCTTGGAAATTCATTTCAATGGTTCCCAAGGTGGTAAGCCACTGAACTCCTAACACAATGTCTGCTCCTCCCATGGCAATGGCATACATATTGCTAGTTAGCAAGTAATCTCCCATGGCGAGATTAATGTTATGGCATTTTCCTAACAACTAACAATTTTCCCATCAGCGATCATGACTTGACATTCTGGAGCTAGATAAACAAAGCAGTTCAAGCGTACCGCTAACTTATGATTGATGAAATTGTGAGTACTTCCCGAATCAATCAACACTGTTACCCTCTGTTTTTTTAAGAATCCAACTACTTTGAGAGTTTGGGGAGTGCTAATACCAGAAATTGCATGGCATGATATTGTTGGTTGGGATCTCCTAATTCCTCCTCTGGCTCTACCTCTTCGTCTTCTTCATTTTCTTCTTCTTCAGTAGGTCCCTCAATGTAGAACAACTTCTTTTCCGCACACTTATGTCTTGGTCCAAATTTGTTGTCACAATTAAAACATAACCCTTTGGCTCTCTTTTCTTCAATTTGTTGAGGTGTCAATCTCATTGGCCGAGGGAATGATGGTGGAAGGGTGCTACGATCTCTGATATTACTGACAGTTTGTTTCCGACTTGAAAGAAATTTTTCCTCTACCCTACGTGCCATGATCATAGAGTCTGAAACCTTATGAGGATTAAACATACGCACCTCAGTCTCAATTTGTTCTTTAAGACCCCCAAGAAATAAGTCATTCAAATTATCTTCAGGAATATTTTCCACCCGTAAGGAAAGGTTTTGGAATTGATGGATGTAATCTTTGATTGTTCCTATTTGTCTGAGCTTTGCTAATTGGCTGAAATAATTCTCTGACACACTAGAACTATAGTGCAATTGCAACTCTTCGGTGAATACTTATCCATGTAACATTGAGGCCACTCTTTTCCGTTGAGCACCTAACCATCGATACCAAATGAATTGGTCAAGTTCAAGATACACCAATGCCATGGTAACCTTTTGTCCCGATGGAATCTAATGAAGATCAAAGAAATTCTCCATCTGGTTAATCCAATTGAGTGGATCCTTTCCATCAAACTTACGCATTTCCACTTTTGGAAGCATGTTACGGGCTTGCAGAGTGTTTGTATTTGGATTGGTCATGTTTGCAGATCCACCCTAGCTAGTTTGTTTATTACTTTGACCTAAAGATCCACCATGGTTAATATGAGTATGATTGAGTTGTGGCTGATTAGGAATGATATGATGACCCATGATATTGTAACTAAATTGTTGAATGAAATCCTCCAATCGTTGTCCAATCTTTTCTACATCTTCTTTGTTGGCCACTCTACCTTCGAGGTTTCGCAACTCTAACTCAAGATAGTTGACCTTATGGTCAGTTGAAGTAAACCCTAACCCTGAGGACTCTGTAGATACCCCTTCTGACTCTAACTCCTCAACTATTATCTCATCCTTATCAGGGGTTTTACCCGGAGTGATGGGATTCTTTTTGCCTCTTGTCGAAGGCCCAACCATGATGCCCCAAAATGGTAAGATTTAAGGATCAAGGTCAAAATTTAGGGTTTCGGATTTCAATAGGAATTCGGCCAAATTTTATAAAACTCAAAGAACGAACTCAAACTAATTTTTAATCTTCTTTCTAGAAATGTAAATAACTTTGAAAAATTCCACAAATTGCACCCTATGTAGCCGAATTATGAAAAAACATAAAACCGCTATAACTTTTGCAAAACAAGTCAAAAATTCTTAAAATTTTGAGGGAAGCTTACTTGACTGATTTTGCCACACCACAGAAAAAATTTGCGAAAAATTCGCTACCGATTTTGAGATATGGACGAACCTTCACAATTAGGGTTTGACGCAGTGTTGGCCGAGTTCAAGCTCTGATACCACTTGTAATGAAATTACTTGTATGATTCAGATCATGAGCAGAAATATAACACCAAATAACACAATATTCCAGAATAATGATCTCAATATGCAATTATAATAGCTTCGCCACTTCGAGGGGGCAACCTCCAAACCATACAATGACTCTCAAATGCTCTAATGATGATAAACTACTACCTACTAACCCTTATATATACTATTCCTATGTTATGGCCAACACCAAGGCCGACCCACTAATGAAAATATAACATATATGAAAGAGAAAGTCGGCTATATACATCCAATATAAGATATATGATTAAGGGCGTAGCAGAGGTGGAACAGAAAGTTTGTGTTGTTTCAAAGTCTTTTCCGAGCTTCTATTCTCACAAAGCATCTAGACTCGGGATGATTTGTCTTGCTACAATAAGGACATGGATCATAAACCTTCTTCTTGAAAGGTTCTTTCCCCTTTGCCAAGATTGGAAGGTTCGAGAAGAATCAATGGTTTTAGGAGATTTAGTGGCGGCGGAGAAGATTTTGGAGATTGTGCAAGTTTAGATCCTAGTTTCTAATTAGGTTTCCACTCACCCTTAGAAGAATTCACTATCAATACATGATTAGAGCTTGGTAAGGCATCAAGTGACATTAGTTTTGATTGTTCACAAGACAACCTATCAAAAACAACTCAAATGAACGCTCTGAAATCGGTCTCCTAGGGCATCCATTGTGGAAAAGAAAGTAGAAGTAAATACAGTAAAAGGACCTTTTAGCTTTGACATAATCAAGAAAATACATTCATCATCTTTTTTATCTCGACCACCAACTTTCAATTGACTCCTAAGTTCCTTAAATTTTGTCGAAATTCTTCAATGGAGGGAAATTTTGAAGGTGAACAGGAGGTCAATTCCATTTCCAATTGCAATATTTTAAACTCATTTATTTTGCCAAATAAGCTTTCAAATTTCTCCCATACCTCTTTTGGAGACTTGGAAGCAAAAATGTGAAATTGGAGGTTGTCCACAACATTCAGCGAAATGAGTCCCAAGGCTTCATCTTGCTTGCATGCATATTCGTACTTGTCTTTTTCACTTGTGAATGCACGTACAATTTCTTGAAAGACGCGCTAAAGACCTTGGGATTTGAGCAACTATTTCATTTTTGGTTTCCAAGCATGATAGTTTATCAAATTTAGAGGTTCGAACAAACAAATATCCATTATGTTTGCGGGAACAGATGAGGAGGCCGCACTTCTAGACATCTTGATCAAAAAACAATTACAACTCCACTTACCCCAAAAAACAATAATGGTGCAAATCTATCTCCCCAAAAAAAAACACTTTTCAAAAACCTTATATTTCTCCAATAAATTCCTTGACAGAACAAATTTAAAAAAAAACTTCAATTTCCGCTTTTTTTTAAATATACCTCCAAATTAATTAGCTCAAGAGCTAAGTGAAGGAACTCGTAAGTTGCAGGAGCGAGTTAGGAAAGCTGAATTCAAAATATAGGTGTCATGCCTATAACCTCACGGTTCAAAGTCTCTTTTATCAACCAATATGTCACTTCACCACTTTAGACTTGATGTGGAGGATTTATTTTTATTGTTTTGAAATGTAGAAAAAACACTAAAAAAGAAAAGGCTCGCATGGAGCCAACAAGAGATGTTAGGGTAAAACCCTAAATTTGCATATCTTCAACCAGAACACAGCTTGCCACCACACAAGATATGTTAGGCCGAGTGAATGGAAAAGCTTGTAGATGCCAAGCAAAAGCAAAAACAAGCCAAGCATGAGGACCCTCTGACCAGGCCGTCCCATGAAAAATCAGTGTCCCCCTCATGCAAGTTAGCTTAACAAAACAGCAGGTCGAGCTCTCCTTCAGACCTATCAAAGTTACGGAATGGCCAAAACAAAGCGTGCATAAGAAAGTTGCACGTTATGCCACTAATAAACCAGCGCCGCCCGGAAAGAGTTTTTCCAGTAAATCAGAGAATTTTAATGTGCAACAAGCAAAAAAATTAAACACCCAGCAAATAAATGAAGAGCCACAAATACAACAAATGCCCACAAGGATCCAGTGCATGGGAGAGAAGACGTGTGGAAAAAATGCCTAATTTGATAAGCAGATCAGAAATAAACAGCAAGCATTTGAAACGCCCGGCATAAAATCATCTGCACCCAGGAGGAAGGAGAGAGTCCAGCAGTAAAAGAACTCCAACCCGTAAAGGCAGTCCTGTATGACGCTGAGCCTAATCTAGCAAGGGTGGAGTTTAGCTAAGGCCAAAAAGATTTGAGTAAGACAATGAGCAGGCCAAACAAAATAGACAAACTCTGCAGAATAAAATCTCTCAAATCTGAATAACCATTCTCCATTTACACAATTCCAAGTAAAGTGTTGGTCCCACTTCTACTGCAACTCGAAAAGTGCACCAACAACAAACAAGAAGGTTAACACCAAAGTGATCCAGTTGCTTTGATACCATATGGGAGCAACCTATAGGATCGTGTAGAGAACACAGTGAAGGATTTGCACACAAATACTCAGAAATTGATTAAAAACCAGTGATTGCACACACCAAAAACACACCAGTATTATTCAGCAAAAAACCCATGTTCCCACATCCAGGAACAGGTGAATAAATAGGCTGCAAACAAGATTATCTTCACCTTAGAAATCGCTGAGGCAACCTATGTTGCAAGATAAGGATAATCCACAAATCAAGGAGAACACACATGAAATATCCCTTATGGGATACTACTTAAAAATGCACAAAATATATGAAAATTGCAGCAAAGTAAAATACTGATTTATGCAGATTTTTACAGTAAGGACAGCAAACTAAATAAAATCAATATCTCCCAAGATATCCACTCGAATTACTTGAAAATTTAAAGAGAGCTTGATATTATTATAGAGGACATAATAAAACTGTTTTTGGAATTTTACACAAATTAAACTGCTGCCAGAAAAAGCACAAGTGTGCCCTAGACAACTGGAAAACTTCCGAGGTTCGTTACTCTCTAAATACAAGAGCAAAAATAAGGGTCTTTGGAAATAACATTGACAGATATAGGAAATAATATTTCCACCTTCAGATCTGAAACGGCCGACTGGAAAACCCCAAATAAAGGCTACAAGTCGCCTCGCTTGGAATGGGGTCGGAAAATGATGGAGATGCCTTCAACGTGCTATCACGCCCAGCCCAAATGGTTGCCGTGAATTTGATCTGAGCCCCTCTGATTATCTTCCCCAAATGCCCCAAAACCCTCGAAATCCTTCCTCTTAAACCTCTGATAATGTCTCTGCCACACAACCCTAAAAGCAACTCCAAAATGACAGACTAGGGTAGATCTCTCACTACCGAAGAATGCCATGCTAGCTAGGGACAGTCTCTCCCACCGAAGCTAGGGTCCTATGGGGGATTGACCCCACAAGTTGTAGATGCGCAACAGCGGAATTGCACGTGAAGGGGCAATAAAATGTATGTCAAAAGTCCCTTTCCTTTCTCTCCCGCTCCTTATATACTTTTCCACAAAGAAAAAGAGCCTAATAACCCTAGACGCATTTCATTCCATGGAGGGGCAATAAAATAAAAAGTAACTAAAGTTATTTTTTTCCTTTTTAAGTTGCCATGGTCCAAAAGTGACCCCAAACGCAAAACTGGAATATTAGACCCACGTGGCCCCTTCCCAATAGCTCCCAGGCGTCCCACAAAGCCCCTAGGATATGACCACAAAGATGGACTCGACCGGCCCTTAGGCCTTGGGCGTTGGAAAAGGGGGACATTACAATCCTCCCTTCCCGAGAAATGCTTGACCCCAAGCATTACCTTGTCATGCTGCAGAAATTGATTACCATGCCATAAGTTTCTCCATCTCACCTCTGCCGTCAATCAAGGATCGGTGTAATCCGAAGTAACCAGAAACCCCATGTAGTCATCATGACCTCCATATTGTATCGAGAGCAATGTTGTCCGTGAAGTAGAATGATACCCAAACCGACTCTCCACTGGTACCCACATCGGGATTGCCAATCTGTCCAATCCCTGCCACTCAGATGCCATCATCCTGGGACTCGTCACTATCTCTCCGATCAACTCCTGGGTACGAAAGTCCACTCTGAACCCTGTAGAATTCCCTGGATCAACCTGTGAAATAATCTTGTATACGCACAAAGTGTGCCAATTCTCCCACGTGACCTGCACTCGTGTGAGAGCAAGGCTCCTCATAATGTATCTCAATGTGTCCCGTGGGGGAAAAGTCCCAAGACTCCAGTAGATAGTCAACCGGTCATATCAGCTCCACATAGTCCACCTCCTGTCGATCGTGAACCTACTTGAATAACCACCGAGTCAATTTCGTCTCTCCACCGACCAAAGACATGGGCGAAGTGCTCACTTTGGCATAGAAGCGAAAAATACATAGGAGTGTTGTCCCATGTCGACTCAAAAAATGATGGACCCGTAAGCTCTGACTTGTCATAGTGACAAACCGTACATGCCTGTATAAAGTTGAGGATATCCTCACTCAACCTATGCCATATGAACCTCTCTGACATGAACCTGTAGGTCTCATCGAAGCTCAAATGCCCAGTCACGGAAGAACAATGCACATGTCGCAATATCTCCATCCTCAACCATGAATTTGACACAAGGTACAATCGCCCGATAGAAGATCATCTCATCCTCCAATCTGTAGTTGTCATCCTGTATGTGACCATCCAGAATCTCACAAGTGTGTCGGTTCTTGGAGTACTCAACAAGCAAATGAGATCTCCAGTCTACCGAAACCTCAGATAACCAACATAATGATAAACTCGGATGATCTGAACTTGTAATCCCAATCTCTATAATTGTCTCATGTGCAACACTATTGGTTACACCCACATCCATGACTCCACTCATCCCATCTAGAGTCAAAGTCTCCATCATATCTAACTCACTCCCCAATTCAACATCATCCGACTCACTCTCCACATAAGTCATCATGGT
The DNA here is from genome assembly GCA_018340775.1 of Taxus wallichiana var. yunnanensis. Lineage (NCBI taxonomy): Eukaryota > Viridiplantae > Streptophyta > Pinopsida > Cupressales > Taxaceae > Taxus > Taxus wallichiana. The sequence goes on from CM031240.1 coordinate 657,254,093, forward strand.
GTGCTCTGTGTCTACAACGCAAACAATCCGTCAGAATAGGAGTCATCAAATATCCCACTTGTCTCATACCTTGTGATGTCACCATGATCCACAAGACGCTAAGTTCCTTCACCATTCAACCGCTGCAACAACATGCTTCTTTCTTCACCAATCACATATTTTGCATTCTGCCCTTGTATACCATGAAATCTGATTTCTTTGTTTTCCTTGAAAATTTTCAGTTTATCCACATGAGGGATGAATGCAAATTTCTCAAAAGATGGAAGCCAATATGTCCAATGAATGATTCCAACTTCAAATAACCCAAAGGTACAAACACATTCAAGTACTTCACATCTCTTAATGACAATAAAGAAATGAGTTACCTTCTTTGTGCAAGACAGGTCTTTCCATGGACATAACTCATCAATTCCTTCTATGTTGGGAATACACATGGCTGCTCCCTCATCATACTTTATTCTCTTTCCCCATATTTTCATTTCATCGTAAATGCAAGAGGAAGGGAAATCAACATTAGAATTCATGCATCCATAAACTTTACCATAAGGAACTTCATCCCTTTTGTTGTACCCATTGATTCTCGTCATGAGAGAAGACAACACATCTGAAATAGCATAATTGGGGCTGCCCATCACACCTTTGCAACTCAAAATTTTTGATATAGGATCAACATCTTCATTCTCCTTTGGTTTTTCAACACATGCATCATCGTCTTCCTTAACATCATGCAACCATTGCATCCCAAAAATAGTCTTACCTCTAGCAAATTCAACCACAATAAATATACCACATACCTCATGTCCTTTCAATATCATGGGCTCATGTATTATTTTCTTTGCCAACATATGCTTATTAGCTGAATCAAGAGCAATGTGAATGGAGGATGTGTTTATCCCATCTAGCATACCTTGAGACGTGATTATGAAATAGTCTTCCTCAATCATCCAAGCATGTAAATGTTGTCCCAAATAATAGAAACATGGCAACAACATAGGAGAACTCAACAAGCTATGAAAATGGTAACCATTCTCATACCTTAGGATGCTAAAGTCATGAATGCACCTTGAATTCAACTCTTCTTTTTTAACAGCAAATTGCACCTTGATTCTTTGAGCACTTTGAGGACCGAATGCCCCCACTAACCCTTCCAAGGGTTCCACCATGTAGCTGGTATAAAAATCAATCATGGGCTCTATTAATAAAGCATTTTCTCCTCTCTTTATAATTGTTGTTATACGCAGTCCAGCAGGCTGAAGATGATAAAAATATTCTCTTACCCTTTTTAGCAATCAGAAAACCAACGCTAGTACTTTGAGAGTTACTCTCCCTTCTTGCACCGGAGTCTCCAAGGAAGAAATCATGCTTGCCAACACTTGTAATCCCAAAAGACACATTTGAATTCCTTCCTTTGCTTATGAAATCAGTCACCAAGTTTTCAAAATCAGAATTGATAGTTTTGGACAATTGCAACATATTACCAGGATCCCATACCTTATAATGCCCATGAACCCTTGTATCATGTAAGGTCTGCCATCTTTGCTTCTCTTGTATCTCCTCATAAAGAAGATTATCACTCTTTGTCTTCATGATGACTTGACTTTGATGCACCAAATTCTTAGCATTCTCACCGTCAATAGGTTGAATACCATCATGATAAAACTACTGTAATGATATAGGATGAAGATGATGAAATAAATTTGGGCTACTACTAACCTCCTTATAAAGAATATCATCAAAAGGTTCACCTTCTATTGCTGATTTAGAAACCTCCAAAACACCATCCCTTGGAGTATCCTCGTCAAGCTTGGTCTCCAAAATGACTCGACCTTTCTGCCACAAATCTTGAACATTCTGGTCTACAATGGGCTGAAATTCTTCATAAATCAACTTATCATGAGTTGTTTGGAAATTGCAACAGCGTGCAATTCCACACAAGTGTCCATGTGAGGCTCCTCCTCATGTGCAAGTTGCTCTATACAGAGTCTTTTTCGTGGGTGTAAACTTGTCTTGCATCATTTGCCCACATCTTTCCCTTGAACTCTTGTAGGTGTTGTCTTGCTTGGTAATTTATCAATCTAACAGCTCTAACTCTGTTATTCCATTCCTCACACTGTTTTACAGATTCCATTACATCCTCCTTGCTTGCATATACAAATTTCTTCTCTTGAGCTAGAATAATCTCTCTAATAAGCAGAGTTTCACTAATGCAATTATTTTTCTCAATGGAAATCATACCTTTTTCTCTAGAAGCTTCTTCTTCTTCAAATGAGTTCTTTTGTAATTCAGGTACCGGCATATGATGATCTCACTTGGGCTTGCTACCAATCTTCATCATGCAATAATCTGGAAATGACATATTATCTCTGAAACCCCTACTCAAAGATTGGTATTTCCTCCAACAAGAATCCTCATCAATCACCTCTATTGGCTGCCCTTTATCACTATTCTCACCATTTTCTTTATTGTCCCTAGATCTGCTTTGATTCAAATTCTGAGTGAGCTAGCTAAATAAAGGTTAGTGGTTTCTGTTGTTTCACCATGTTGGTGAACATTTCCTTCATAAAACCCACATTGAGATCTTTCCAAACTACCATATTTAACCCACACAAGGCTGGAGGAACAACAACTCTAATACCACTGAAATATCCCTTATGGGATACTACTTAAAAATGCACAAAATATATGAAAATTGCAGCAAAGTAAAATATTGATTTATGCAGATTTTTACAGTAAGGACAACAAACTAAATAAAATCAATATCTCCCAAGATATCCACTCGAATTACTTGAAAATTTAAAGAGAGCTTGATATTATTATAGAGGACATAATAAAACTGTTTTTGGAATTTTACACAAATTAAACTACTGCCAAAAAAACACAGTGTGCCCTAGACAGTTGGAAAACTTCCGAGGTTCGTTGCTTTACAAAGACAAGCAAAAATAAGGGTCTTTGGAAATAACATTGACAGATATAGAAATAATATTTCCACCTTCAGATCTGAAACGGCCGACTGGAAAACCCCCAAATAAAGGCTGCAAGTCGCCTCGCTTGGAATGGGGTCGGAAAATGATGGAGGTGCCTTTAATGTGCTGCCACGCCCAAAACCAAATGGTTGCTGTGAATATGATCTGGAGCCCCTCTGATTATCTTCCCCAAATGCCCCCAAAACCCTCAAATCCTTCCTCTTAAACCTCTGATAATGTCTCTGCCACACAACCCTGAAAGCGGCTCCAAAATGACAAACTAGGGTAGATCTCTCACTACCGAAGAATGCCCTGCTAGCTAGGGACGGGTCTCTCACCACCGAAGCTAGGGTCCCTGTGGGATTTGACTCCACAAGTTGTAGATGCGCAACAGCAGCAGTTGCACGTGAAGGGGTCAATAAAATGTATGTCAAAAGTCCCTTTCCTTTCTCTCCCACTTCTTATATACTTTTCCACAGCAAAAGATCCCCAATAACCCTAGACGCATTTCATTCCATGGAGGGGCCAATAAAATAAAAGTAACTAAAATTATTTTTTTCCTTTTAAGTCGCCATGGTCCAAAAGTGACCCCCAAACGCAAAACTGGAATATTAGACCCACGTGGCCCCTTCCCAATAGCTCCCAAGGTCCACAGCACCTAGGATATGACCACGGCTTGGACTCGAATTGGCCCTTAGACCTTGGGCGTTGGAAAAAGGGGGACATTACAACACATCCTTAAGAACTCCACAACTATGTGCGTGAGTACAAACAACTCGCATAAAAATAGATTAAAAAGGCAACTAATCTAGCGATCTCCTAATGAAGCTTATTAGGTGTGAATGCAAAAAGGAACTAGTTAGGAAATGTCCTAAACTAATTACGGTGTTTTCATTGTCTCCTTTGGTTCTACAAAGTGTTTAATTACTCCGACCTTGGATAATGAAACTTAGCTTCAAAAAATTCTTCAAATCTACAAGATTTATCTTCTTCCCATCCTTCTTGCATCTATAGATTCATTACAACACTAGATGACACAAAGCTGAACCAAATCATCTTTATGGAATCAGTCAAACCTTCCACCCTCTACATTGACTTGCAAATGAACCACTATTTGTAGGTATGGTCTATCTTGTCGCTTACAAATCGTATCGAGGAACTAGGAGCATCGAAATATCGATCAAGTTAGGATTTTATGGGACTCATTATTGAACCCCCTAATTATTGACTCAAATGGGCAGTTTTTTGCTTCAAAGTTGTACCTTCTTGGACCTCAACTACCGAGCTGATTTCAATGGCACGAATCCTTCATTATCCTTTGTTAAATTCATTTCGAGGATCCTCTTGTTGTTAGCTTTTATGTTATTGATAGTGTTGTAGCTTTGAGCTCTCTTTCTTTTTAATTCTTCGTCAAACATATCAAATGCATTTCTCGTTCAAAGTTTCATATGTCTATAATGTTGAATTATCTTCACCTAAGCGTGTCACAATGGGTGTAACCACAAGTGGGAAGGTCATATCAATATAAAGCTATTTATCACTACAATCCACATCATCTTCATCAACATTGTCCTAACTTCTTTATCAAAACAGGCATGCACATGAACCACTATTTGTAGATATGTTGTCACTTACAAATCATATGGAGGAAATAGGAGCATCGCAATATTGATCAAGGTAGGATTTGATGTGACCAGCTATTGAACCCCTAGTTATTGACTCACATTTGCATCTTGTAAGGCCCATTTCCTCCTAACACTTCCTTCTTTTCTTGTGTCGATCTAGCCTCATTGCGACAGAATTTTGGAGGTATTGAGTGCCATTTGTATGCTTTGGTGGCATAGGATGCCAATTTTTACTGCCTTGCTTAGACATCACTATATTCACTTACTCGCTAGCAAGTTTAGCGAACTACGTTATTCTATTTCCAGTTTTATATATCCTAATAGTGTGGGTTTTGAATGTGATTGATCGTATAATGGTCCTCTTATTGAAATAGACACCTAGATTTAGTGTAAAGCTAGTGAGTTGCAGTGATACTAGTGTAATCTTGCTCTAATCATAATATGAAAGGGATTATGAGGGACTACATCTCATACCTTAAAGCACCTAATAACCTTATTTTGTGGAACATGAACATATCAATATACTATTTAAAGTGGTATATTGAATTGGGACCAAGTTATGTTTCTCATACATATGATTTCATGGTGTCGTCATTGCAAGTGCTCATCGGTAACATCCTTGTTTGATAGAGAACCCATTGCAGTATCAATTTTCAATTATTACAACTAAAGTGTGTTGTAGCCGATCATAATACTAATCGTAGTATATCAAAATGATTCATAATTAATAATTACGATTAATAATTGTAAGTATAAATCGCAAGTTGAGTAAACTGAAAACATTCCTAACTCTAGTTTCGCTTGTGGGGGGCCTAAATAAGTCAAAAGTTGGTAAGTGCTCCAACTTAATGTTTCGCTATGCGGAAGCACACCTCACCCATCTTATCTTGAGTCCCTTTTGGCCTAGTCATCACTCTCGGGGTGTTTTTGTGACTCTATGTTGCTCGTGTTCTCTGTTTGTTGCTAGTGGGTTGGCGTGGGGTATAATTGCTCTAGTGTCAGCTATCATCTCAAGCATCCCTCCTCCTTGGAGAAGTCAAGTGTGAGATCGTAATATCTTGGTCGTCCAATGGGGTGGATATCGCTTCGATTGACATTATTTTTATCAGACTTCAGTGTGGCAATGGTGAGGAAGATCACGCAGTGATTAAAAATGTTTGGTTATAAGGGCCTTGAGATGGATATCTCTTGGTTTGTTTGGATGCATATATTTCGGATATTATACAAAAGCATATGTATTTATGCATTAAAAGCTTATGTTCATATGAAGTTATCTTCGTATTATAACTAAATCTGATTGTGCCTTGCCAAGCACCCAGTTCAATGTTCTCAGGTAGGTTTTTCATTTGCAGGGTATAAGACCCGTGAACGCATGAAGTTATTTTAATAATAACAATAAAATGTTGTTAATACTTAATCCTCTTCCTTGATAATTTGATCTAAAATAGTGTAGACTTTTTGTTATTAGACAAAATATAATTTCGAATATAAAATAGAATAAAATGTTGAAATAAAAAATGAAGAAATTAAAAAAGGGGTGCTTTAGGGTAAAAGGCACTTTAGGTTTTCTCTTCACTTTTGTCTTATTAAAATTTTGGGGTGCCCTATGTTGGGTGGTTGCCATGGAGGAGCTCGGCCTGGGATACAACTAATACATCTCAAAATTGCATTGCCTCTGTAGGCTCCCTCCTACCCTGCGTTGTGGGAGTAAAAGATTGGCATTTGGCTCAGGTTTGTCATTTTTGCAGGCTTTTAGTGGGAATGTGTGCGCAGCCAGCTGAGGAGCTCATCGTTTGTCAAATAAACGTGATTTCTAGCCACTCTATTCCCCTTCTCAGACCTGCCAGCATTCTTCCTGCTGCTCAAAAAATGGGTGCTCTAAATCTGGATGTACATCCAACAAGCATAGTGGAAAGTGAACTTTTTTGTCTGATGTAGTGCAAACGCCCTAGCAGGTGTGTATGCAAGGTGTGGGTGAATCGAGCAGGGCACAGGCATGAGCAGCTAGCTTGCTGCTGCGTTTGGAGAGGCTCTGGTGCATCATAGTTGTAGACCAAACCAATCAAACCAAATTCTCTATATCTGATTCACTTACAAGCAGATCCAATTTTGGACAGATCGATTTTGACAGTAAAGCTAAACCCCTCACAAGTCTGATCTTAGTTTTGTACTGCAGTAAAACCTGAAAATAAGTTTAGTAGCTCTTGACATACATGAATCTTTTGTTTTATTGATCATGTGAGGATCTGCTTTGGCATCCTCCCAGCTCCGCCAAAATAGGAAGTTTTAGAGGAGGTTATGACCATTTGTCAAAGAATTAAAGAAAGCAAAACTTTATTTGTTGTATTTGCAAACATCCTGGTAGATGTGAATGCGAAATGGAGGCACCTGGAGAGACATGGTGCACCAGATCTGATTGCATGTGCCCATATGGGCCTTCTCTTGTTAAAGCAAGCCTGAAATAAGGTAAATATATGTTGATGAGTTTGTTGGGGTTTTTGTAGCATGCAGAATTGTAGATGAGTGCTGTAAATACCTTAGTGGCATGATAAAATTGTATATGCTTTGGGCCTTTCATAAATCATTGGTATGCAAGGTTGACCTCCTTGGTCATGTTGATTATCTTGAAGGAGCTTTAGATTCTCTCCATCAAATACAACATAAACCTGTGGGGTTTGTGTGGATGTGGGTGTTGAGTGCTTGTAAGCACCTACACCATTGATTAGTATCTCTTTGGGATGTGGCATTGGATTTGTGGATCACGAGGTACACACAAATGGAGCTCTTGGGCCAATCTTCAGGCAGCTCTCCTTGGGATTTGCCACCTCGTCTAATCGCAGGCATTGAATCGTCTCTTCCTTACTCGCTTGTCATCATTATTGTTCTTTTGTTTTGTTTAGAACAGACTGCTAAAACTTGGTAGTAGACATTATCTATTGGTGAGTGCTAAATTTTTGTTATCCATAAATTTTTAAAAATGGATATTGTGCTGAGTAAAACCGACCACGGAAACACCTTGTACATGGGCAATGTTACAACCAACCTAGACATTTACCTTTTCAAATGCAAGCCGAATCATGATCGCACATGCGTTTGCGGCTTGGGCCTCCAAACTGTGAAACCAAAACACTTGAAACACAAAAAAATACAGCTTAAAAACAGCCATTCAAAAGTTATAATTTCGCTCTGGAAATGTCTTATGGCGAGCATCTGTAAAATCCTTTCTTCCATTTTTATGATTTGACTGTCCCTTGGTATCTAGAGATATTAGAACAACATTTAAAACTATACAATTGACCTTCTTTGGCATTTATTTGACGTTGGTTTCTAACACATTTGATGAGCTAGTCACAGGAGGCAACCACTCAATGTTATGAAGTCGATTTGGAAACACCCTATTTTTAATGTTTGTGAACCGAGAAATCGCGTCCTACCACCTCAAACCTCTTCATTTTTGCATTGGGAACAGCAAATCACAATTAGTTTCACTTTACCTCTTTGGAAAGCATTTTCCCTACACCCACTTCAGCGCCACTTTGGCTGATGATGTTCAAATACAAACCTTCAAATTTCACCCACTCCAAAACAGTGCTTCTATAAGCCGCTTATTGAATTTTGGATATGTCAGCTCCTCGTGTTCTCACCATTTAGGAGAAGAAAATGAAAGTGACATATCCTTATTCACATACTTGTGAATCTTTTTTCGGAGGCCATTTCGTGGCCAATTAAGTTATTTTGAATTTTATCGTTAATAAATCTTTTTGACCCAGTTTTGTCCCAAGAGACAGACCTTGCTAAACTGATAACCTGTTGTTTTGGAAAATGTTTATTAACATTGATTTAGTTGTCTAAATCTTTGTTTTGAAATGATAACTGGAAATTTTGATTGGGTGAAAAACTATGTTTTCTCTCACCTGCTCTCTCTCCTATATTTGGAAATGTAACAAAGTGTAGATTTGGTGAAAAGATATTGATTCTCTCTCTTCCTCTTTACTCTAAATGTGTTAAATGTTTGTGAACCATCATCGAATTGTTTCATGTACCTCTTCTTTCTCTCTATCTAAAAAGATTTAATGTATAATTTTGTAGCTAGTTAGGAACGGGTAAATCCATGTCAACTTTGCGCTGACCAATGTCATTGCAGGTGTGCGAGATGATGAAATGAAGGAAATGCAAATCTTAATGATTTGATCTCTGGATGTAATTATAAATTAAATGTTCTTTTGTAGATGAGTATTATTATGTTTTGACTTAGAAAGTGTGATCAATGTGTATGAATAACCTTGATTATGTCAAAGCTAGTGATTGAGAGCTCTTGGTTATGGAGTAATGAACATTATGGAATTATAGCGTGGTTGTAATAATTGATGTATATGAAATATGTAATGTGCAAAAGTTGATTAGAAGAATGTTTTAGATGCCCTTTTAATGAACCCGCATTGAAACCACAAATTATGAAAAGATAAAATAACAAAGGTGGTGTTGATATTATCAACTCTAATTTCAAACTCATAACACACCTAGGTCTAAGCATGGAAAATATATCCTAAACACAATTGATGGTTGACCTTTTTGAATCCCATCATTATACCACCTCCTCTTAGTTGAGTTGTGACTAGCAAGATAAACTTTATACATAATACGAAAAGACTTTTAAAATTGCATAAGTCGTTAACTGGTTATACGCATATGAGAGAACTACTAATGGGACCACTCTTTTTATCTTGGGTGACCCTACGAAGGGCGGGACTACCTTATGTATCATGTATTATGCCTAATGTGAGTAAACCTTTACTTTTGGGTGTCGTATTTCTATAAGTCATTTGTTAAATAAGTTTGAGCATGATGTGTTTCGCAAATCGTACTTTGAACCCCGGTGAGTAACCCTACTCGGGGATCTTGTGTGTAACAAAAAGGTATCTTCAAGTGTAACAAATAGTTTAGCAGCCATTTTGTATTTAGTATCTCGCTTGGAGCTCAATGCTTCCTCTTAATATTAATGAGCTTAAATTCGGTGATGTCCCCATGTTGAGTTTGTTTACTCCAGCGGAGTTAGAGCAAGTCAAATCCTAAGAACATCTTAGGGGATGCTATGTACCTTGGGATATAATATTATAATGTATATGGGTTGATGGAGATGCCGACATGTGGCACACATCCCCTTATCTTATTATATCATTCATTTATGATTTATTATGCTTAGGAGGTCAGCCTCAGTATTGGCCATAGGTTAGAATGGTATATATAGGGGTTAGAAGGTTGTAGTTATTCATGATATTGAGTATTAGAGTGTTATTGTATGGTTTGGAGGTTAACCCCCTCGCAGTGGTATTGGAGGTTGCCCCCTCGAAGTGGCAAAGCTATTATATGAGCATATTGTCATCATTTATCTATATTTTGGTTTTCTCTGCTTGTATATGTTTTGATTTATACAAGTAATATCCTTACAAGTGGTATCAGAGCAGCGATTTCGGCCAAAATTAGGGCAAAAACCCTAATTTTTTGTTTCGCGTATATCTTGAAGAGGGTATCGAATTTTTTCCCAATTTTTGCATCATAATTTGGAAACACTCTAAGTCAAAATATCTGAAAAATTCAGCTCCATTGGATCTGTTTTGCGGATGTTATTGGTGTTTTAGGTTTTTTCATAAATTCACTTTTCAGGAAGCAAATTGTGTTATTTTTTTAGGCAATGCTATGTTCCTTGGGATATAATATTATAATGTATATGGGTTGATGGAGATGCCGACATGTAGCACACATCCCCTTATCTTATTATATCATTCATTTATGATTTATTATGCTTAGGAGGTCGGCCTCGGTATTGGCCATAGGTTAGAATCGTATATATAGGGGTTAGAAGGTTGTAGTTATTCATGATATTGAGTATTAGAGTGTTATTGTATGGTTTGGAGGTTACCCCTTGAAGTGGTATTGGAGGTTGCCCCCTCGAAGTGGCAAAGCTATTATATGAGCATATTGTCATCATTTATCTATATTTTGGTTTTCTTGCTGTATATGTTCTGATTTATACAAGTAATATCCTTACGGGGAGAGCTTGTGGCTTGTCTCTTTTAATGTTTTAACAATAAGAATGCATAGTAATGTGAAATGTCCCTTTAATAAAACATTCCAACATATCCTATGAATTTTACGTATTTCTTCTCATGGAAATTTTGTCAAACAATTGGCATGTAATCTAGTATTAAAGCTCTGATACTGCTGTAGTGTCCCTTTCCAAACAAATCTTGGCAAAGTTAGATTTACCGTGAAACCCTTGTTGAATTGATATGAAAGCATACAAGCTGGAACCAACCATACAACTGAACACTACAAGACTAGAAGAAATATGCAATACTAGCAATAACCCGAATGAAAATTTTATTTAAATATGTTTATCACAATTTATTGCAGTAAATCCCAATCGTAAGAAAAATCGATGAGTAATGAGTTTCAACAATATATACCAATCACGATCCAATGGAATAAGGTACGGCAGCCTCATAAAAGGTATGACAGCCTCAAAGGGTGCAATAAAAAGGTACAGCAGGCTGTAAATAATTTCCAGCAACCAATAAACCCTTGTAACACCAACGCCCCAGCCTGAATTGGCTCTAGAAGGTGATGCCAAAGCGGTTATAGGCTTCTAATGATGATGCCAAGGCTGTAAACAGAGATCAACAGCTCCAAACTCCCACGCCCAGGGCTGATATACCCACAAAGGGTGACGCCAAGGTGAAAATTGGGAAGTGACAGCAATGGTACGGCCTGGAAAGTGATGCCCTAGCTGTAAAACTCAGAAATCTGCCCTGTATTGTGATGCCCTAGCTGCGAAACTCAGAAATCTGCCCTGTATTGTGATGCCCTAGCTGTGAAACTTAGAAATCTGCCCTGAAACTACCCTGGTTGAACTGAAAATAAATATCCTTCGCCTTGAAGCACCAATATAATTCCTGAATGGAATTACTCCTGAAGATATGAGGGTTTTTGTCCTCAAATCTGAAACAATGGAGGGTTTCTGTCCTCTACAATTTATTACATAGGAGGGCTTTCGTCCTCAAATGTAGAAATCTAAGCATTAGCTCATAATTCTTCATAGAGTGTGTGCCTTGAATGAATCCCCAAACCTCCTTATATACTTTTTCCATCTTATTTTCCAAGTTGGTTGCTTCATGTGGGACTAATGCACTTTAATTAATAAAGTGACTTTCTTATTTTCTATTTTAGCATTAAGTCACTTAAAATAGAAAGTCCCCTTCTAACTTTAATATTAGTAACATCAGTTGCATTTAATATTGTTTTTGGCCATCTTAGTCCTAATATACAATTATTTCCTCTTTTTTTTAAACTCCCCGTAGCCTACAGAAATAAAAATAAGCTTCAAGTTTTCCGATTAAATTAATTCGAGAAAGGGGACATTACATAATGATTTGGCGAATATTGGCTTTGAAGGTTGAGTTGCTCCTCCCTCAATGTCGTTATAGAACTTGAGATTGATCATCTAAAGTAAAGTGTGAAGTCTCCTAGAGGAGACGACCTATGATTAGGTAATACTTACCTAACCATGAAATGATTTGGGAATCCGAATCTATTCTATTGAAAGGGATCCAACCAAGCATACGAATCAAAGAGTTGTGTTTGAAACCCACTTCCTTGTCTTGTTCCTAGATCTCATCGGAAGTAATTTGAATCCTTGAGTACTCCAAATGTTCTACGAAACAAAAGAAGAAACAAGTAGTTAAATTTGCACTAGGTGTGTAAACGGAATTGTGTCTGTGCGGCGATTTGGTGGATGAGGCAAATTGTAGTTGTGTAATGTCATGGAAGCAAACCAAATCAGTTGTTGTTGAGTATTAAGTGTTGTTAATGTTTCTTTTAATTCCTTGGATTTAGCTGTAATTTTGGGTTAAAATATTGGGCGTGACACATGTTCTTGCGTCAAAGTTGTACCTTTTTGGATCTCAACTACCAGAGCTGATTTTAATGGCACAAATTCTTCATCATCCTCTTTGTCAAACTCATTTCTAAGGCTCTTCTTGGTGTTAATTTCTGTGTTATCAATAGTGTTATAGCCTGAGCTCTCTTTCTTTTTGATTCTTTGTCAAACATATCAAATGCTTTTCTCAATAGAATAAACAGAACTAGATCTATTTCAAAGTTTCATATGCCTACAATGTTGAATTAGCTTCACCTATCTGTGTCACCATTGGTGTGACCACAAGTGGGAAGGTCATATCGATATCAATCTATATATCACTACAATCCACCTCATCTCTATCGACATTTTCCTAATTTCTTTATGAAAACAGGGTCAATCTTGAAAATATCTGTTATTTGATCAATGTAGTCATCATCACATTCCATCCAATGTGAGGTAGTTACTTTCTTCGTTCAACCAACATGTTTGTTACTGTTACCAAACATATATTTCTTATTAGATACATATTCTAGTTTTCTCAGCTCCACACTATCTCAAATTCTCTCTTTATCGTAATCACCACATTGCGCTCCAACAGCTTCTCTCAGTTCATCCAATTGCATCAACTTGAAGCACCATGCCAACTGACATATTTAGAGCATTTCTTATTCTCTCTGTCTGCATCTTCTGGTTTTCTCTGCCCCGCGCTATCTCAAATTCTCTCTTTATCAGCATCAACACATTGCACTCTAACAGCTTCTCTCGCTTTATCCAATTGCACCAACATGAAGCATTAGTAGTTGGAGGTTGAGGCAGCAGAGTGGTTGTTAACGGAAACTTCCTTGCCCATGATGGGAAAGGGAGACTATCTTTAGTTAACCATATAGCACTTTGCATGATGGAGTTCCGTCATCATCATCATAGTTGGTTTGCAGATATCACGTATGCTTTTGTTGCTGTGTACTTGCATGTATTTGGAGTAGCTTATTCGACTTGCATGGAGTAATGCCTTCAAATAATGTTTATTCATGGATAGATGATTATGAATTTATCATTAAAGATTCATTTGGCGCCCTTGTGCACCTCAGATGAGTTTCTCCTTCAGAGATGATATGCCAATGACCATGGGTGTAAAATCCAAATACAATGAAATGCTTGGCTTGACAGGTCTTTGTGCAAATAATGTCACACCAGCCAACAACACTCTTCTGTGCCAGGGATACTATTCTATACCCTGTGTCAATCAAGTGCTCGGCATTTTTCGATCAATCACATTTTTATCATCAAAGAAGTGCTTTGTAGAAGTCTCTCTATGGCCCTGCTAAAACTCCTCTGTAAAAATCGAACAGAGAATTAACCCCAAATGTGAACTCTGTGATTTAACCGTCGTATGTAGTCTTCAACCATAATTGACCTCATCCCACTCCTGCAAAAAAATTGATGATTTCATTTGGTCCATACAATTGGATCAACATGGTTTATTGTCAATGCAATTCATTCCTTTAGTCGATTCGTTTAAGTAAATGATATGAAACTCAACAAAGAAAATCTCATGAATACAAGTGCCAAGGTGATGTCCTTCAAGAGTTCTAGGTGTTACTCTGGTCATTTAAACTTCAGCTTCTGCGAACTTCTTTTATTGTAGTTCCCATCAGTTTTCAGATAAATGCATAGCCCGGTAACAGAACCAGATGTTGGAAGCTTACTCAAGCTGGTTATTCCTCCCAATCAAATCAAGCCAGTCTTTAGGATGAAGGCATGTCACCAGCTATGACAAATGTGCTCACCAATGATGATAAAGTCAATACAAATCTCAGAGAGTGCAAGATCAATAATTACTTGCAACACAGATCACACAGATGCCTAGAACGAAGGCTCCTAATATAGATGACTTCAATTACATCAAGAGCTAGAAAACCCTTAATTCTCAACAGCATTACTTATTTTCCTACAAACATTACTTAACATGTGAAGCACATGGGATTCCAAGAGTCATGAGCTCTAGGTCATCATCTCTATTGAGGTTGTGTAAAAGCTTCCCAATCTCAATATTTTCTCTCAGCTTCCTCTTCTGGAAGCGGTCCTCTTTCACAATAATTTCAGTTTCTTCTATGCAAATGTCATGTGAAGAAGGATGAGAATGCTTTGGTAGGGCTAAGCTCTTAATGTGATCATGATGATGGTTTTAAGTTGTATTCACGGTATAAATCTACAAGTGTAATTGGCTCATGGTTTTATGATATTAACTTTTAACTTAACCAGAAGAAGAAGAATGACAAACTGGTCTTCTTAAAAATGAATAATAAACTACTTCTGCAGAAATTTCGATTGGCTTGCATAATTACTTTTAGACAGAAAATATAATATAACCAAACATACCCAAAACTTGTGCGCCAGGAACAAAATGCTCAGAACTTGTAATTCAAAAGCATATAAAAAGGATCGCATCTTGCTAGTGGTATCCATGACTGAGACAATTCAGACTCTTATTGTTTTTGAATTTATGATATATTTGTTGGTTTGTCCAACTTCTGTGTTTACGGTACATTGCAATTATTTCATTATTTTCACCAGGCATAAGGGATTGAATGTTTTTACACATTAAATAACTGCCAAATCTTTTGTTTCAAAAAAATGAAAGATATGTATAGGATAATATTTAAGGAAAAATTCGGTAATTTTTGTAAATTGATGAAACTAATAACTTAATGTAGACATATTTCTAAAACGACCAAAAAACTACAACATGGGGTTGCACTTTTCAGGAAGATATCCATACAGATTAATGTGAATATCCCATTCAACTTTGTTGATATTTTTGAATAATTTTCCAATTAGTGACTCTAAATTTGAGTTTTTGTGAAAAAAATTGGCAGTGGGCAATAAACAACCTGATTTTCAATATATACATTTAAAAACCTCGAGGACAAGGCAAGGGCATATCATGGAAGTAATGGTATTGTTAAAAATGCCCTGCGAACCTCGAGATATCCCTTCCCAACCACTACAAGAGTCATCTTCGTGTCCTTGTGACTCTTGTAGTGGCACCAGTACCCCCGCCAGAGCTATGTTCCTCCAAACTAAAGAAGACACATCCCATGAAATGCCTATGTTACCAATTCCTACTACAATACTACTCGTCCGATGGTTGGGACTATGGTAGGCATAAAATACCCTGATTTTCAATATACATAAAAATAAAACACATCATACTGTGCTAGCTCTTCTATGCTCTTCTATGTCCATACTGCACCAACAGTAAGGACACTATCAAACAGTTAAAAAAATAAAAATTTCACCAACCTTATCAATGGATGCCGACCAGGACAGTGTAAGGCCCAAGAAGATGATAAAGAAAAACGGTCCCCACAGATCCCAATCTCGTAGTGCTTTTCCTGGATCTTCGCGATATGGATTGGGAAACACTACCAGCTTCAGATTACTCATAATTCTCATCAAATCTCTTTTAACCGTGTCCCAAACAGGCTCTGTCAATGTCGTCGAAGATGAACCAAATCCAGTAGTGGCAATGCCTGATGAAGCAGCAGCAGCAGCAGCCCCATTTGACAAGGGAGTCACGGGTGGCAGTGGCGGTGGAAAGGGCGAAGAAGAGACCGGAATTGATGCTCTGGGAGGGCTGGGAGGTCTCGCTGGCAGCACAGATGCTGGCTGTGTCAGAGGTGTAGCTGGTTGCACGCTCAAATTTATGAGGCTCTCAATCTCATCTATGTCCGATTGGGAAGATCTAGGGTGCAGGGGAACCGTGTCACCCTCAGACATTCTCAATGATCTATGCAAAAATTATCTGTAAAATGCAAAAAAACGGTTGAGAGTTAAATAGCAGGTAGAGGGGGCAACAACTCGAACCCAGGACCTCCAGGGTATTAAATATTAAAATCATTTAACAACCTGTATTTCTTTTATCAATGATCTACATGTAATACCATATGGTCTCAATTATCTATCACAATTCAATTGTATCTATAAGACAACGATTCGAACCCTGGATTGGATTTCCAGGGTTTAGACACTCCAAATTTTAAATACCATATATTTATTTTTTCAATGATCTACACCAATACCCTACATTCTAAATTACCCACCAAAATTGATTTATCTGCTACATACAACCACCGGTTAAACGAAAAAAACAAAGTTGAGGGTGGGAAGGACTCGAACCCTAGACTTCCAGGTTATTAAGTCTTACATGGCATGAAAATTAACAGTGACAGATGAATTGCTCAAATCAATGGAAACCCCACCTAAAGAGACTTGGAATTAGAGAATCACAAACCAATCCAGTTTGGATTCGTCTAATGCTGCAGAAATCAATCGATATTAATAAACTAATTCAATTTTAAATTATTGCCATTAATATATAGAATAAACAGTTCAAGAACGCGTACGGACCTGCAAGAGGAAAACACCGGTAAATAGGCCAAATTTTTGGTGAAATGATAATTTGTGGACCTTTAGTGGCGACTTGGAAAACATATGACTGGTATCCGCCAAAAACGAAATCTCGTGTGTTTTTGGGACGATAGTTAGAAATTTAGAATTTAGCAAAACAATACTCAATGGTTAGATCCATCGAATAATTTGTCTTCAAACTTAAGGTTCCTCGCTGGTTGCCATGTTGCATGTAGTCTTACGCTTCAACGATGATTCGGTTTTTTTATTGAGCACATTTAGAGTGTCTTACATTTGGGCATGGATTGCATAGTTCGATGGCATCTCTGCCTAAGTTCGGAAGGGAGAATATAGATCCAACGATGGTTTAGTTTTTATTTACTAGTAATTGCAAATGAGTTGCAAATTACGCCGGAGATAGCAGCAATATTTAGTTTATTTGAGTTGTATTTCGCGTTGATATTCCCCTGGATATCTATATCTTTGTTGCAAAGCTCTTATTTTGCTATTATCCATATTTTTGTAAGACATAATTATGATAGTCGCCAAACTAAATCAGTTTCATCATTTGGTCAAACACTTTGGACATTTATCTATTAAAACTTGCGAATCTCAAAAATTTTGAACAAGATATAAGACCAATATTATTTTCCAAAAAGTAAACTATAGAATTACTTTATGAAGAATAAAATCAAAATCAAATATCTAGGATAGTAAATATCTAAGACTCAGAAAAATATCTAAAATCCGCAACCTTTAAAATATCTAAAATCCTAAGCAAGACAAGAAATATTGGAGCCGCGGAATTTGACACTTTCCAAGAAGGCTATCTTCAAAGTAGAGCGCCACCGGCGAATTACTTTTGTTAAGTTGAAGGGCGGGATGGGCGAGGGAGTTATAAATATTCTTAAAGAGGCAAAAGATTGTCTCTTGTTCGGATAGTAAGGAGATCACTTACATACACAATGATTCCTAGTTTTAAGGTCTAAAGAATAAATCGACAAATATGATGTTCGAGAGGAATATGGTGGTTTGTTTCTTTGAGGTGGTGTGAACAAACTTTGAGTTGTGTCAAAGGAACTCTCAAACTACAAGATAATTGGAGTTGGGTGCATTGTAGAGGTTGATGAGCCCACCTAGAAAATAAAAATATGTACTATAATTAGTATAAATATTTTAAATACAATTATTTGAAATAGATATCAATCTCAACACTCTTATCTTTGATTTTACACTATCACTTCGATTAATAATTTTATTACATGCTCATCATAATTTTCGTTGGTAATAAAAATATTTGCTCAAAAAGGACCCCAAACTCGTCATATGATCAAGATATTACGATTTTTTAATAATTTATTAAACTTTGAAACAAAATGTTTAAGTGACAATCAAATGGACATCAAATTTAATGTAGAGAATACAAATTTACACAGTTACACCATTAGATATCACACCTTGTTGCTATTATAGAATGCCTATCGGCATAATAACATCAAGCTTTGAAGAAAGAGGTCAACAAGACTTTAGCCATTTAAACTAAAGGATCTATAAATCTCATCTCATCTACCCTATTTATCTCCCTTTTAGATACATTTGTGCATTAATGTGGAAATTGGTTACCACTAATAAAGGCTCACACTAATCACAACTATTTACAATTAGGTGTAAATAGATATAATACTATAAGTTAGGCTTAGTTGTATAAATATCTAGGTCTAAATAGATATAATTTACAATAGAATATAGTTAATTGTATGAATAATGAGTATCTAGCATTAAAGTTTGTTGTAATCTCTTTAATCATTATAAACAACCATAAGACAAATACCCACATGCATGTATATCAAATAAATAAATGAAAGTTTCAAGAAAAAAACATAACACAAATTTATCAAGGATAGCATTCATCAAAAATTTTATTAAGAAACTCTAGCCTAAATTCACCAAAGTAAGAATAATCCTCTTCCACAATAAATATTGTGCATTATCTCTATGCTCATATAGAAAAAGCTAAGAAGTTATATAGGGTTTGGAGAGTAGTTTCTTACAAAGAAAGTCTTAGAAAAGACTATTAATAACATAAGTCAAACAAGTTAATAACTTGGTTGATACTCCTTTCTATTAGTAGATGAGGATAAGTGTGCACAAATTGATGAATTGTTTACATATTAAATTACAAATAGTATTAAAAGTGCATCTTAAAATCATAAACTAGTATATGGAAATTAAATACACTAACATCCCCCTTAAGATGTACTTCTGACGAAGGGAAGGAAGGAGGTATCATCAACTATCCTCCCTTAACAACACCTTCCTTCACTCCTAAAATTTTTATGAGTTGAATAAATTGGGCCTTAAGCAAGGGCTTTGTGAAGATGTCTCGAACCTATTTTTTTGTTTAAGAAAAACTTAAGATCATGTGTATCTCAATGTATTTTGTGCATTGGTGTTCCTCGGGGTTCCAAGAGATGTGGATGGCACTCTAATATCACACAAAATCATTGTGGGTTGGGTCTCAAAAACCTAAATTCAAAAGACATGTGTTGTATGCACAATAACTCACATCCTATGCAGAACAACTCCACTACACTCCACCTTCGTAGTTGACAGGAGATGGTGGTCTACATTTTTCAAAACCAAGTCATGAAACCTACCCCAAGATGATAGATATATCCTATAGTTGACTTGTGATCATCCTGGATCTCCTACCTAATCAATATTTGAATAACCTACAACTATTGTTTTAGAAGGAGCATGATTCTTTGCTACTTTCCCCAAGTGTAACCATGCATTGAGGTTGTGTACTTTGAATCAGTACTCAATCCAAAAATTAGTAGTACCATAAAGATATCAAGAATGTTGCACAATGGCTTTTATGGGGTCTTGAAAATAACATGATTCAAGATTCACAACAAAATAAATATCAAGAAGTGTGTGAGTCAAGTAGAGTAGCCTTCCAACAAAAACCTATAAAGTGTCACATCAACTAAAAGAGTAGAACATTTTTCATAAAGTTTGACCCTAATTAAAAGGATTGTGTTCAAACTTATAATTTTCCTCGTTGAAACAACAAATAATTTCTTGAGCATATTTGGACCGATTTAGAGAAAATACCTTTTTTAAACTATGAAATTTGAAGATAAAGGAAAATGTGTAAAAACCTAAATCAGCCATCTCAAAATACTTCTTCAAATGTGATTTCAAATCATGAATATATCAAGTGTGGAAGCTCATGTGATGATTAATTCATCTACATGAGGACCGAGAATAAGGAGCTTTCATTTTACTTTCTTGGTGTGACTGTAGGGTCGGAAGAACATCATATAAAACTAGAATTGATAAGAAATGTGTCAATATTTTCATACCAAGTTTCAAGCCATACAATAATTTTTTTCAATCTACACACGTAATTGGAGTTCTCACTATCAACCCAGACCTTAGAGGTTGGTACATGTAGATTTCTTCCTGCAAATCACAATGCAAGAAAGTACTTTTGACATCCATTTGGTGGAATTCTCATCCTTGTATAAAGAACAGACAATGAGAGTACGAGTTGAACAAAATTCATTTTTGTGATTAGAGAAAAGGTTTCATGGTAATCAACACCTTCAACTTATGAAAAGTTTTGTTACATTCAGATTTGTACTACTAGCTATGTCGATTATGCAAAGATCACATGGATGTTGAGATCTCGTCATGTTTGGGTTTATAGGATTTCCTGCCAATGCACCAACTCATTTTGTATTGTGTAAACCCGGTTTGGTTGAGGTTGTGTGGATTAAGTGGGCACATTTCGAATTTCCTCTAACACTCGTTGTGGAGGTGCTAGTTTTCCCACATGCACCTCATCACCGAATCGTAGGAACTCGCTAAATGGGAGTCTTCAAAATTGTCATGTTTATCATGAAGGTTCAAAATTGATGTTTGACTCAATGGAAGGCAAAGTGGAGGAGGTGTGGGTGATATCCCATAAGCTTGTGATTATTCATCAAATACTACGTCCCACTAATAAAGGATTTTAGTGGTTCTCGAAACTAGATAATGATATGCCTTCGTCTCTTCATAATGACCAATGTTAGTAGAGGTCCTTGGATCATAACATCATAATCGCAAGAGATTGTAGTCCATACTATTTCATATTATTCATATTAACCACTACAAAGGAGGTGGCAAGACTTAATTTACTATTATGTAACAATTGTTAAATGGATATAATTCAAAGAAGAGGGATCAAAAATGTGCATGTAAACTAAACATGAATACTTGTTCTTGAATTAGAACATAGACATGCTTAAAAATGGAACTTAAGGGAATCAAGATGAACTTCAATTAAGATCAAAGATCAACCTTCTGCGTAGTGCACTTACATAGTTTTATACAAAATGAGGTGATTGTTGAGTTACCACCCCTTCTTCTTCCTTTCCTTTACAAAAGAGGCTCTTCGCATTCTATATCTTTCCTAAGATAGCACTATCTCTTTTATAATTTGTCTTCTTAGATTATGTGTATACATTAGAATTGTACAATCAAACAAAATTCATTCATGTCAATTTTTAATCCTTTTACACTCCCAACAACCAACAAAGATACAAGGGTGACTCTTCCTTTCTATTGTTTTTCACTTTTAGTATGGGATATGTGCCCATTATATCTAGAAACCCAAAAGTTATAAACATCAAGATTAACACCAAACCATATTTCTTATGGTGTCATATTAAGCATTAGTGAGTGGGAAGTGCACTTTTGAATGCAGTTTGCACACCTAATAACTTTTCCCAAAACTAAGGAGGCAAATATATGGAATATAGCAAACAATTATCCATTTCCTTAAGTATGTGATTTTTGCACTCAACAACACCATTCTATCAAAGGGTGTAGGGCATGGTGTGTTGAAGTTGAATGTTTTATTTCTCACCAAAGGTAATCATCTACGTATTAGCAAACTCTCCTCCATTATCGGTTATAAGACAATTTACTTTCCACTTAGATAGATTTTTAATAAATCCTTTTAAAAATGAAGTGCGAGACTTTACTTTTGTTTTTCAAAAAGTATATCCAAGTTATGTGAGAGAAATTGTCAATTAAGGTAAGCGTATATTTATGCATCTAAAAATAAACATGGGGAAATGACATGACTATCAACCAACTACAATTTTTCATTGGTTGTCCAAAATTTTCCTTTTGAAAACAAATCCATGTGTTATTTTTCAAGTACACAACCTAAACAAAATCCACATATGAAGGACACCTTCTGTAACCCGATAACCATATTGAACTTGTATAGAGTTTGTAATGAGAAATCATTGATATGACCAAATGCCAATACCAAAGTTTACTTAAGTCATTTGCATGGTCAAGCATGATGTGTGAAGGTTGATCAAACACAGAGTGGTCAAACTTGTATAATATGGCTTGATTATCAACCTAGTCAATGGCAACAATAGCAAAAAAATTAACTTGTTTGATAAATAACATTATTTGTGGTAAACTCAACAAATTTTCCTTCACTAGAATGATTGATCTAAAAAATGGATGGTTAGTTCACAAGCAAAGTCATAATGTGGAGAACTTTACTAAACATGTCATTTTCCATCTCAATGGACCCTTCACCTTCAACATTAAGAGGATTTTCTTTCCCACGATTTTTTTGTTGTGATACTATCCATGAGAGTTTGAAATAGAGAACCTTAATTTTCCATGTGGTTTGAGGCCCTTGAATCCAAAATCCATTCATTTACTATTGATCCACCGGTTGTTGCAGAAAGAGTGGCACATATATTGGAGGGAGGAAGTCTGCATTTTTATTTTCGCTTTCAAGTATGTCATTTTCTTGAAACATTGATGTTCAACATGACCTAATTTACCACAATAATTGTAACTTTATTTGTCTTCTCTACCTTTTCATTTCTATTAGCCTTTGTCTTAAATTTGGGTGGATTTTTACTTTGTTGATTGATTTTCCTTAATCGTAGGTTGTTTTTTCCCTTTGTTCTCGTTAGGGATCTTACCTTTGATAAGTAGATACTTTGCAATGCTTGATTTGGATTTAAGATGATCTTGGCTTGGTATGATCTTTGTAGTCACAAAATCACACACTTTAGACATTATTTAGTCCCGAAGTTTCATAATACTATTCATATGGGTTTTGAGTGAAGAAGGTATTAATTAACCCTCGTCTTTTGGCCATTTTACTTTGATTTCTATCGCTCGTTCTTGACCTCCCATACACACTTGCCCAGTCTATTTTTGTCATTTTCTGTCATTTTAGCCTTGACTAGGGCGCCCATGTTTATACTAAAGCACCCGCAGTACCTTGGTCCCAAACCAGTGGCGCCCGATCCTTTTCCCACTTTTCTCGCCACTTTTTGGGCACTTTCTAGTCATTTGAGCATTTCATATTTCTTGTGGTCGGCCTCTTCGAGGTTAATTATGAAATTAGATCAAGAGAACCATATAAATATAAAGTTATGAAACCATAATGAGGGACCAAACACTAGTCACTACTATCATCACCTAAGGTTGCATCCATCAAAGGCTCCATTTGCATCCATCTAGCTCCATCACAAGGCACAAGGTTGGTTCATCTACATCACACAATCATAGGAGGGAAGTTTATTCTATTCCATCCACCATTTTATTACATTTTCTACACATATTTATTGCTCGCTACTTTCACAAAGTGCGACTAGCACAAGAGCACCTAGGGCATGATTGTGCACACTTGCATCGTGTCTCGAGATGTAGTGTAGCGCTCGATTAGAAAGTCTACCATTGTGGTAACCGAGGTCAATTTGACCCCTTTATATGCATCTGTCTTTTCGGGGTTTGATGTTTGTCTTGGGGTTTTGCAGGTATTTTCTTCATCATCGACTACCGATGACATTAAACGCAGCTGGATATATTAGTGCGATAAAAAGTGAATGTTTTAAATCATCTAGTGACCCCGCAAATTTGGTTTTGACCTCCCACACAAACCAAGGCATCCAAAACATAGACTAGGGTGCCCACATGAACCTTGATCCTCTCCTAAGCATCCTAGTTCACTCGCATTTCCCGAATCTTCACATTTATGGACCTTGGCATAGTCGTTTCCTCCTCATGTTTCTCTAGTCAGCTCTGTGACATAGTCCAACAAGTTCAATTAATCAGCTAAGCTCCTTCCAAACCTTCTTTACATATTAGGGTTTCTATTTTCATTAACCTAATTGTTTGGGTCACTTTCTATATTTATTTACCACTTTTATTTATTGTTGTTCATAGTTAGATTAACTTAATAAATTCCCAATTTTAGTTAATCATTTTGGTGAACCCGACGTATCCAACCCTTTCTTCTAACCATGTCTTCATCTTTCCAAGTCATGATTCAATTGTCTTATCCTACTTTTGCACCTACTAAGGTTTCTAGTGTAGTGACTACTACTGTTGACTTCATGTGTGTGCGTACTCAATATCCTCCTTGTTTTGTTATGCCTAGGGATGATCCATCTATTAATATATTTACTACTCATCGTACTCATCTTATTCCACCCATGGCTCCACCTACTTCTATCCCTCCACCCATTACTTCGGTACCTCCTCCTACTACTTCTAAGGGCTATGACATTATTGAGCAACTTAAAAATATGCTTGCTAAGATTTATCTTCATGACTTATTACGTAATGCACCAGATTGTCATAACATGCTAGAGGCTTCCCTTCGTGCTATTCATATTGAAATTGATAACTCTGTGGTGGCCTTTACACATCTCATACAGTCTCTTCGTAATTTGCCACATGTTATATCTTTCATTAATGAGGATCTATCACCTTTTTCTAAAAGTAATCCATGTGCGCCTTTGCTCATCACTTTCATCATTAGCACCACTTGTATTAAACATGTACTTATTGATAATGGATCAACCATCAACTTATGTGCTTACTCTCTTCTAAAGCAGCTAGGTATTAGTGATACTCTCATTTTTAGGAATTCTACTATCATTCGAGGCTATGACTCTACCACTCGTACATGTTTAGAAATTATTTCATTACATGTCCATGTTGGGCCTAATATTTTTCTCACTTACTTCTATGTTATAGATGCCTCATTCCAATTCAACCTCTTGTTAGGTATACTTTAGATTCACGCAATGCAAGGCGGCCCATCTACTATTCACCAATGTGTCAATTTTTGCATGATGGCTATGAACATACCATCACCTTAGATCCGCAGTCATTCAAATATTGTCACATAAACTCTATTATTGTTATGCCCATGTCACCTTCGCAATGAATTCTATATAGTAGCTTGGACACATATGACATTGATCAATCTAGCGCTTTGTAATCTTCCTTTGCTTCTCTACTACAAATACTCCAAATGCCTATACTACGCACACCACAACTATTATTTCACCTACGGTATCACCTCCTGTGAGCATTCCTCCTTCACTTATCGAGGCACCTTCTATAGCTCGCCTTCTGTGCCACCTACCAATATACTTGATAATGCTACACAACATGAGAATGCTAACACCAATGATTCTGAGGACTCTGATGATGAAGTTGACGCTATTGAATTAACTGATTAAGCATTAGGCCAACTAAATTTCACACCTATTAACATAGATGATTCTTACTTTGAGGACACATTTGTGGCCGATGGCCCAAGTG
The DNA here is from genome assembly GCA_018340775.1 of Taxus wallichiana var. yunnanensis. NCBI lineage: Eukaryota > Viridiplantae > Streptophyta > Pinopsida > Cupressales > Taxaceae > Taxus > Taxus wallichiana. The sequence goes on from CM031240.1 coordinate 657,279,661, forward strand.
AATATAGGTTTAAGACCCCTCCCTCTACCAATGTTATGATACTTTATAAGGGATTTGTTAACATTGTTGAGAATGTTTCACCTCCTCTATGTGGTCTGCGTCTTCATCACCTTCTTTCACATGCACACTTCTCATCAACAACTCCTATTGGCATAATATTCCACTTGATTGCACTTCCTCCGACACTATTTTCACACTTGAGGGATTAACTAGACTTAGTTTAACACTTAATGATATCTTACCACCCATCCACTTGCCTCATCTTTATCATGTTTATTGTCACATCACGACTACTTATGGCCTTCTTGTTTTTCATTTGAGCACTTCCTCAGACACTATTTGCACACTTGAGGGCTTAACTAGACTTGGTTTAACACTTAATGATATCTTACCACCCATTCACTTGCCTCATCTTTATCATGGCTATTGTCACATCACGATGCTTATGGCCTTCATGTTTTTCATTTGACAATCTTTGTTACTCGCGCTCCTCAAACTTCTCCACTAACACTTAGGAAATCTTGGCTTGATTACATCGGCGCTACTCTTGATGCAAATCACACTTCTCTGATATTTCCTATGCCCTTTGGCATTATCTCCATAGGTAATGACTCATCTCCAACTTATGCTCTGAATCTTTCTCATTGGTATGCACATGATTGTCCACCAATACCCTTCACCGATGAAGAGTATGCCATGACTATCTACACATTACGTCGCAATGGTTCTTTATATGATCCACCTCATTCTATTTCTTATCAAGCTTCCAATTTCATGCTCCAGTAGGCTTCAATCCTGACGGTGATGATCTTTTAGACATTGTCACATAATTGTATTCACTATTACATATTTGGGGGGCATAACATCTAAAACACACCCCCACACTATATTAGCATTAGTGCATCTCTCATCCTTACATTATCATACATCAATCTCCTTACATATGCCTACTCATCACACATTTTAGCATCGTCATTACCCAATGACACACTCTTGTGCTTCGGTTCACACTTGACTGTTGAGGACTTACTACACATGAACCCCACACACTGCACAATATATACTACACATAAAGCATCTCTATAACACATCTTGAGTCATGTTTTATGTCTTACATCCTACATTATACATTTAATCTACATCATTATGATCATTGCATATATATACATCATACATCATACTAGTCTTCATCATACATCGGTCACACTTCTATTATCTACAACTCTCGCATTACATCCTACTTCATCTTACATATTACATAGCACATATTTAGTCTCTCTACACATATTACATTTCATACTATACATTGCATTTTACACATTTATACTCATCATATGGTTATTTTCTCATCACACATACTACATAAACGACGCACCTTGCACCTTACACTTTTATTTTACATACTCACCTTGCATTACATTTTACACATCGCATATTTACACATTTATACACATCATATGGTCATCTATCATCATCATTACATATACTACATCATCTTCTATGCACTCCACTCACTACCCTATGACATACTTTAGTTCCTTGGTCGATACTCGAATGCCGAGGGTTTACAAATCAAATGGACCTTATCATACTTACAAATTCATCATTGGACATTTTATCATGCAACAATCCTAGGTTAGTGACATATGTTATAGGCTAAATGGTCACCTACTCTATCACCTTATAGCGGTATATGTTTTAGGCTACATCACCACTCCCTTCATCCCGTAGAGATATACATTTTAGGCTACATCAACACTCTTTCAATCATCGTGCTTCGGTTATAGGGTTAATGACACATCATTTCTAGGTTGCATCTTATCAACACACACATACCCATTCATCACAGCGGGTTAGACACAACACACACTATTCGACCATTTCCTATGGCACACTTTAGTTCCTCGGTCCATACTGATCGCCAAGGGTTTACAAATCAAATGGACCTTGGCATACTTACATATTCATCATTTTATCTTTTATCATGCGACATTCCTAAGTTAGTGACATACGTTATAGGCTAAATGGTCACCTACTCTATCATCTTGTAGTGGTATATGCTTTAGGCTACATCACCACTCCTTCATCCATGTAGTGATATATGCTTTAGGATACATCATCACTCTTTCGATCATCTTGTCATCATACATGCTTCGGCTATAGGGTTGACGACACATCATTTCTAGGTCGCATCTCATCAACACACATACACATTCATCACAACGTGTTAGACACAATACACACTATTTGACCATTTCTCGATGATGCACTCGTTTATGGTTCATTCTTATCGCTAAGTGGGAAAAATAAATTGACTTGAAAGTGCATACATTTCCATTCACTCGGGGGGGTGGCTCCTATCATTCCATCTTGCATTCCATTCCACCCATCCACAACATATTGCATATCTTGGTTGTTTTTATTCTTGTTTACATTTGCTTGTATATGGTCATCTTATTACACATGCTAGTTAGATCTCTTGTATGTCATTTATCTATACCATACACACATGTGTGTTCACACTTTTACTTAGTTGTGATCATAGATACAGGTCTTTTGCATGCAATATACGATGCTCACCTTCTACCCATCCTACATTGGTCATTGGGGGCATCCACATTTGTCTCTCACAGTGTTATTGTTTCATTTTGTACTTAGCACTCTATATTACATGGTTATACACACTTTTGACATATTGGTTATCTTTCTAACATGCTAATGGGTGCTTCATGTGCAACATTTGTTCACAAGATTACTTGCTTCCATGGCTATCTATTGTTTATACTTGTTTGTTTTGTTTGCTATTGTATGCGGGCCTTGCCCTATGTTTGGTATGCACACTTGTTTGTTGTATGTGGCCATGATGGCCTTGTGTGTCTTGCACATCGTGAGTGATGTCCCATGTTTGCAGCCCACTTTTTGTGGCTTACTTTGTCTTCTTGCATGTTTTACTATCTTGCTTAGTAGCTTATACATTGTTTGCATAGATTACACATTGTCTTATACATGCATGCTTGTTTGTACTAACACTTGTCTTTGGCTAGCCTCTTGTTTGTGCACGCCTTGGTTTCTACCAAGCGCTTTCCTTTCCCCCTATAGGGAAGAGTTACAAATTTCATATGGTTAGTCCTCTTTTGGGGTCACATTATCCTATCAACAACGTCACATGCGCCCCCAAAGAGGAGGCATCATTTGGGGTTTACATATTATACAATGCTTCTACACCGGTTCAGGCCTAGTTAAGTTTCTTCCTTAGCATTGTGGTTTATACATCAAGTGGGTTCATAACGGTCTACAAACCCCGTACACAATGGATTTTAAGGACACAGTTGTCCTTAGCATTCTAGGAGCAAGATTCGAGTTACGGATACAACATACTTCCTCTCTACACTACTTCGACCAGTGGCGTTGGATCGCCCAAAAATCCAGGTAGTAGAGAGATCTCTTCACACATATTCAGGGAAGCAATTAAAGGTTGGAGGATATAGTAGAATTCCTCCCTATACTTCTTCGGCCTATGGTGTCGGATCACCCAAAACCTAGGACAGATATCATCTTTCTACACTTTTTTCTCTCGACATGGATCAGGTGCACATGTTCCATTTTTCATTTACGTACTTTGCATTTACATGCTTTCACATACATATACATGCATCTTTTACATATACATGCGTATTTGACTACTTGATCGTTTTCTCCTTGCAAGTCTGTCTCGTATGAGAAATAAGCGATTAACAACCAAAATAATGGGGGTAAAAACAATAAAATTTTGTGTGAATACACACCATACTAACCATGCAAGTACATCAAACACATCGACAACTACACATGCATTTTCTCCCTAGGTTCACTCTCATCACTTTTTTTGCTCTTTTGCATCTTTAGTTTCCACGCTCTATCATTTTTGTCACTCCACGCTTTGTCTAGTCCTTCAACATGTTTCTACATCACTCTACAAATATTATCAGGTATGCATCTCTATCTACTTTATGTTACCGAGATTTCCTCTCACCAACATAAAGTGCAGGCAACTGTAGTCACAAAATCATACACTTTAGACATTATTTAGTCCAGGTTTCATACTACTATTCATATGGTTTTTTAGTGAAGAAAGTACCAATTAACCCCTATCTTTTGGCCATTTTACTTTGATTTTTGTCGCCACCGCCGACCTCCCATACACACCCGCCCAACCTATTTTGTCATTTTCTATCATTCTAGCCTTAACTAGGGTGCCCATGTTTATCTTGGGGTGCATACTGGGCACCCTAGTCCCATCGGGCTGCCCTGAGCATTTCATATTTCTTATGGTTGGCCTCTTTGGGGTTAATTATGAAATTAGATCAAGAGAACCATATAAATATAAAGTTATGAAACCATAATGAGGGACTAAGCACTAGTCACTACTATCATCACCTAAGGTTGCATCCATTAAAGGCTTCATTTGCATCCATCTAGCTCCATCACAAGGCACAAGGTTGGTTCATCTACATCACACAAACATAAGAGGGAAGTTTATTCTATTCCATCCACCATTCTATTACATTTTCTACACATAATTATTACTCACTACTTTCACAAAGTGTGACTAAGACAAAGAGCACCTAGGGCATGATTGCACACACTTACACATAGAACTACATCGGGTCTGAGATGTAGTGTAGCGCTCAGTTAGTAAGTCCACCATTATGGCAACTAAGGTCAGTCTAACCCCTTCATATACATCTTTCTTTTTAGGGTTTGATGTTTGTCTTGGGGTTTTGTAGGTCTTTTCTTCATCACTGACTACCGGTGACATCCAAATACAGCCTGATTCGAAATATTAGTGTGATAGACAGAAAGGCTTCGAGATCATCTAGTGACCCTGCAAATCTAGTTTTTAGACCTCCTGCACATACCAAGGTGCCTAGAATGCAGGCTAGGGCACCCACAGGTACCCTTATCCTCTCCTGGCATCCCGACACTCAAATTACCCAGGATCTGCAATTTTCGAACCTTGGCATAGTCGTTTCCTCTTATTTCTCCAGATCATCTCGAGACATAGTTTAGCAAGTTTGCTTAATCAACTAAGCTCCTTCTAACCCTTCTTTGCATATTAGGGTTTCTATTTTCATTAGCCTAGTTGTTTGGGTCACTTTTTATATTTATTTACCACTTTTATTTACTATTGTTCATAGTTAAATTAACTTAATAAATTTCAATTTTAGTTAATCACTCTTAACCTAGTTTGGAGTGTTTAAGACTTGAATAAAGGTTGCTCCAAATGTTTGTTATTGATTTAGGAAATATTAGTGTAGTTTGTATAAGACTTGATAGATATTTGTTAGATGGGATCTTAAGAATGTCAAGTGAGTAAATGTTAATGTCTAATTTGATTTTATACAACTCCATGTAATATAATTTCACATTAAGCACAACTAAGCAAAGTGGAAATAAGATAATTGTAAGAAAATTTGATTGTTGGAGTGTTCTAGATAGAACCACCGGGTAGGAAAAAATACTATCCACATTTGTCAATATCATATGATAGTTTCCAAGAGGATAGAAGGTCAAAAGTGAATATCGGAGAAGTGTGTTAGGAGATCAAGGATGTGTATAAATAATAAATTTAGTTCCACGCGTGTGTAAGCAATTGAGTGAGAGAATAGGAAGTATTTGGAATCCTTAGGGATAATTAATATAATGTGTTTAATATTTATTTGTGCACACAAGTCATAATTAAGGGGTGTAATCCAAATCAATATTATCAAGCACCTAATTACTACATTTATGCATATATGTTTTCCCTCCTTAATATAACAAATTAATTTTTCTAACTTAAAGGAAAGACATACCTAATTGTGTAAAGATGCATTGTCTTTTCCCCAAGAGCAAACCATATACTACAAGAGTGTAGTCAATGTCCATAAAATAAAAACTAAATCTTCAACCCTAGATATATATTTTAAACTAAAATTGAGATTTTTAAATTAGAAGATAGCAAAGGAAGGAGTACACATGTGTATGTAGAACCAAATTTTCCTTACAGATGCATAATACCTTGCCCCCTTATCAAGGCATGAAAAGATGGAGATTGTAATGACAAAAATGGAGAATTAGGGTGATCAAGTCCCCGATTCGAGGTCAAGGGTGCAACAAGTCCAACACTTGAGTAATGAAAATACTATCAGTGTCACCGAACCCAACATGTAAAAAGTAAAGTTGTCATTAGAACCAATGTGAAGGTTGAAGGTTGTCACCAAACCCAACATCGCAAGGCTATTAGGTGTCACCAAAGCTAACATGCTTGAACCACACCTTTGCATATCGATCTAGGTTTGTAATTCTTGAACTTATTAAAATTGAGATGCTTGAAACAAAATAACAACATATAAATTGATAACTCAATAATGTATAATTTCCATAAGTAATCACGCCCTCTGCATTTTCCATAAAATGCAATGATTCTATAATAGAAGTAACCATTCCCCACGTATTTACCATGAAATGCAATGAATTTGTAGTGTAATATATATTTATATAAGTAATTTCATGTCTAAACCATTGTAAATCTAAATGTTTTTTAAAGTTGATATTGTTAACAATTGAAATTGGGTTAGACAAAACTATCACAAACATAAGACATTATCATCCCACATTTATGTCCACAATGTGTGGTATTGTCCCTATGTAAAATTTATACTTGTAGTTGCATTGATATTATTGTAATAACCTCATTTAATGCCCCTTATTTGAGGCGAGTGACATAGACCATACATCACTCATCTTAAAACAACAAAAGTTTTTCCATGTTAGATATAGTTGATAATCATTGTTGGAAAATATAGAAGGTAATTATAGATGGATTCAATGTAGAATGGGCCCTATAAAAGAGTGCATGATAAAGATCATTGTGTGAAGAGATATCACACACAAAATCATGTGTAATTTCAAATAGAAAGGTCAAACGGACACATATAATGAACACCAATGTATCAAACACATATAGATAGGTCAAGGGCTACACACACTTAAGACAATAAAACAAGCAATCTAATATGTAAGAAAAAGATAGAGAGTAGTCGGGTGGTGCATATAACAAGATATACTAGTCCTATACACTACACATGCATTAGTCCCTAAAATCTAGAAAAATAAAATATACCAAAATACATAATACGCACACAACTAGGATATGAAGAATATTGTGTATTAAATAGAATAATAACACCCGATAGTATAAAAGAGTCCCTAGAATAGTTATGCCCATTATGTGAAGGGAAAACCCAAACATATAAATCATGTGGATTCTTTTTTATCTTGTATCCTATATCATGATCATATACATCATGAAACGGATATGTGTATATAAAATATAATATGTTATCTATGAAATCATGTGACAAACAATGCATGTAAAGTAGAATATAATAACTAAAAGTTATGCTCGTGTCCCGATTTTGTATTTTATGAATATTTAATGTTTTCATATATTTGTATTTGTATTTGTTGAAGGTGTTCAAAATGTGATAGTTGATGACCAAGTCACACAAATAGGGAGGAATAAGGAATGTTCTTGAGATATAGTCTTAAATGACATTATGGGCCATAATATTTAAATGTATTGATATAAGCAAATATGTAGAATGGACCACTAGAGGAGGTGGATGCCTTAATGGAGTACGTGTATATTAAGATATTACTTTGTTTTAAGCTTTGGTTATAGGATGATTTGATTTGATTGTAATGCTCGAGGAGATGTTATTGGCTTAGATTTATAATATTTCATACAAGACTTATGTTGAATTGGTGATGTTATAGGATTGTTTGCAACTTGATTATGAAGCATCTAAATAGATGGGAAAGGTATATATCATGTGATTGTTTCTACATGTAAACACTAGAAAATATACATTGTGCACGAGGTCAATTAATAAAATATAAAAGCATTATAAAATCCCATAAAAGTATCTAAAAATCATAAAATCCAATAAAAGTTGATGAAAGACACCTTACCTATTTACATTTAATCATCCTTATCACTTAATTATTTGCATTCACACATATTCATAGACACCTCATCGCATTTAATATATTACACCGCCTTTGTCTTATTTAATGACACCCCAACACCTCAATCATTTTAACATTTAAAATCATCTCAATATTCAATGCATTATGTACTATAAATCACACCCATCTCCATCCACATAAATCTATAAAAGAGGCATCATAGCCCCTAATACACATATGACTCTTTGATAAATAGATGTCATCATTACCTTTTTTTCTCTTTCTCACACATTTTTGCTCATAGGTATTCAAATAGGTTAAAGTGAATCACATTAAACAACAATATCGAGTGACACAATTATTTTACATAATTCTACATAAGTGCCACTTGTGTGTGGGACTAGTTCTAGTACAATAATGGATTAGTTACTGATTTCAATTTTAATTGTGAATCTTACATTCCTTTTAAGTTTTTAGAATGTTTTCTAATTAACATACATAAAAATGAATGAATAATGTTACAAGTGGATATTCTAATTTAATTAACTTCCAACATTAATTGTACAAATCAGAATAATGCTTTCCAAAGTGACTATTGATCTAGCAACTATCAGAACATAAGGAAAAGATTGCACTTAGATGATTCTATGTGGATCTGGAAGAGTCTGGGTGATCTGAGTGTAGGAATTGGCTGATATGAGCTTTGATAATGCTTCATTGTTGAAAATAGAACTTGAAATTGTGCACGATCAAAACCGTATAACTAGGTCCAAAGTGTTTGTATCATCTTAGACCTACTTGGAATATGGATCAATAACTTCTTGGGTGCTTCACTTACTTGGAAATGTCTATCTCCCTATGTCGGTCTTCTTTGCTCACCTTTAGAATGGCTCTATAAACTCTATTCAAACCTTAAAACCCTTGTAGTGCAAGAAGGAATTCATGCAAAAAAATTAGGTGGGTTGTGGGAACCCCTATGCATCATCGATGTCACCACTACTCTAAATAGAGCTCAAACCAAACATCGTTCTCCTAGCATGTGATATTTATTGTAGTGGAATTAATTTAACAAAAATATATTTTAATGTTAAATCCTATATTGCAATGTAGTAATAAATAGATAGGCAATGAAGTAAAAAAAATTCCTAAGCAATAAGCAATGAAAAATGTAAAACCCTAAGCGCAAGAGGGAGGAAAGAAGACTTAGCTGATTCACAATAATCTCGGAGGTGTGCGGAGTTGAAGAATTGGTAAAACAGAATCACCGATTGTCGCAACGGCTAAAAAAATGCGTATGTCGAATAAGCTTAGATCGGGGAGCCTCTGAAGTGGGTTAGGGGCACCTAAGTGTTGTAGACCTCCTTTGAGCATTGGTGACTACTCGTAACCTCATAAAATGACCTTCGTAGGGTCGCAAGATGTTCGATAATGGTCACGTTTCGTCACTTGTGTGTCATTGGTTGATCATTGAGCTTGATTGAAACCTGCAAAGAGAAAGAGCACATAGAAAACCTTTAAAAACATCAAATCCTAAAAAAAAAGATGTAAATGGGGAGTCGAACTAACCCCGGTGGTTACTCAACTGAGTGAACTTACAATCTGGGTGCTACACTACATTTCAGACTCCATGTAGTTTTGTGTGTGTGTGTAGAATCATGCCCTAGGTGGCTCTTGTGTCAGACGCACTTGAATAACGAGCAATAACTAGATGTAGAAGATGTAAATAGATGTGTGCATGGAAAAATGAACTTCCCCTCCTATGAAGTGTATGCAAAAGAATGTAGTCCCTTATGTGAAGCTATATGGATGCTTTGATGCTCTTAGAATGCTCTTGGATGCAACCTTAGGTGGTGATAGTAAATGCTTAGTGCTTAGTCCTTTATTATGGTCACATAGCTTTGTATTTATATGATTCCCTTATTTGAATTTCATAATTAACCACTAAAAGGCCGACCCATAAGAAAATAAGATGCCCAATGGCTAGAAAGGACCCAAAATATGTGAGCAAGATACAAAGAGGTCGGGGTGCCCATAGGGGACGGGGGCACTGAGCGTTGACATCCTATCTGGGCATTGGTTTGCAGACTCAAAAAACTAAAGTATTGAAAGTCAGACTAGGCAGTAGGGTGTGTAAGACCAAGAAGGAAACCAAAAAGAAAGCAAAGAGGCCAAAGATAGTGGTCAATTAGTACTTTTCTCACTTAGGAATCATATGAATAGTGGTATGTGATCAAGACCTAGAAATGTACCCAAAGTGCATGATTTAGTGTCTACATTTTCCCCACTTTATATTATTGAGAAAATTCTTGATAACATAAAGTAGATAAGAGATGTGTACCTGATAACCATATAGATCGATGGTGAAAAGCATGTCGAAGAGAAAAAAAAGCATGAAGTGAATAATATGAAGCATGGAAGCTAGAGAAGAGGAAGTGACCCTAGGGGTGAAAGCGTATGAGTCTACCATGTCATGTTGTGCATGTTGTTGATGTTGATTGATGTTGATGATGTGACTTTTGCTTCCCATAAGGATGAACCTGCAAAAGAGAAGAGAAAAAGAGTAGTCAAAGTCGTGTATGTGATAAATTCAATCCAAATATGTAAAAAGAATGTAAAAGTGTGTAAAAATGCAAAAAAGGAACGTGTACACCTGATCTGTGATGAGTGAAGAGTGTAGAAAGGATCCTGAAAAATTCTATGAAGAACAATTTTTATGCGATCTCACGCCAACAAAGCTGCAGTGTGATTTTTTTTTGACAATCTCACGCCATGACATAAGAAGTATAGGAGAAAGGTCTAGTGTTATTCTCCAACCTTTGACTTCTTCCTAAAATGTAAACACCATTGTAGATGGTGTGTTCAAATCCAATCCATTTCAATCTAACATGAAAATAGAAAGAGCTGAAAGTATGCATACTTGATTGTTAGAGGACTATGCGTGTACTAAGAATACCATTGTGTGATCCACCGAAAACTGTGTTGATTTGAGAAAAAATGTGTAATTTCCCCCTGGTCATAGGTGCCCAAGAAGGGTCGGGGGCACCCAGGTGCTCATGTCTATTTCTGGGCATTGGCATTTGTGTTGTGTTGAAGACCCAAGTCAACTCCTAGATCGCTTATGTATCTGAAGACTTTGTTGTACTGGTACTAAACAATGATGTAATGTGAATGTGAATTGTTGTATGGGATGACTGATTCACCCAATGATGCCCCCTCGTTTGAGGTGCGTGTGATGTCATGAGGATAATGTAGCCCAAAGGAGGACTGACTACTAAACCAGTGACTCGATACCATGTAGGGGAGGAAATGTGCTTAGTAGAAACTAAGGCACACACAAGTAAAGTGGATGAAAATAACCATGTTAGTGTAAACAAGATAAAAACACATATAGAAAATAGTTTGTAAGCTAACACGCAAGAAGACAAAGTAGACTACGAAAAGTGGGTTCCAAACATGGGACATCACTCACAATTTTACAATCAATAAGGGCCAAGCACCAAAAGCACACAAGTAGTGAACAAGCAAGAGATAGGAAAAGCCCACAAATAATGACATATAATGACAAACAATTAGAAGATAATAGAAAAGAAATGGTGTAAAATAAACTTGTAAAAAAATGTTGCACATGAAGTACCCATTAGTGTGTTAGAAAGATACAAAATATGTCAAAGTGTGTATGATATGATATAACAGTGTGCTAATATAAATAGGAAGTAGCATGAATCAAAACAATAACACCTGTGATGAGAACAAAAGTAGATGCCCCCAAGAGCCACTATGGGTGCAGTAAGAGGTCTTCATGCGCCAATCATCTGTGATGGGTGTAATGATCTATGTAAAGGCTCCATTATCAACTATGAGGCAAGTGAATGAGCATGTGTATATGGAAAAGATAATGACATACAAAGTATATGTCTAACATAGTAAGAAAAGTGTACATGCAAGTATAAGTAAGCAAGAACAATGTGTAACCAAGATATGCAACATGTTGTGATTGTGAATGGAATGGAATGGAATGTAGATTGAATTTTAATAGGAGCAACGTGCCCCCCAAGTGAATGTGAATGAGTATGCATGAGATGAGTCTCATTTATAAATTCCCCCTTAGCAGTCAGGAATGAACCATAAAACAAGAGTGCATCATTGCGAAATGGTTTGAATATGTGCACTAGAAAGATATGATCAATGAAGTATAGAGCGCAGAGAGTGAATGAGTGTGGTGAGGTTCAATTTAGATTTAGACCCTCAAAATTCGGGTATGAATTGTGGAACTAGAGTACGTCATTGGGAAATAAGTGCAATGTGTGAGAATAGATGTGAGAAAGATATATTGTGAATGTATAGCGCACAAAGTATGTATGATGTGTGATAGGAGCTGCTAGAAAGAGATGTGATGAATGTACGTAGTGTGAAGCATGCAATGATGTGAGGTTCATGAGTGTAGTATGCCCTCAATAGTCAAGTGTGAACCATAACACGAGAGTATGTCATAGGGTAGTGATGATACAAGTGTATCAAGATGTGTGTGAAAGACTAAATGTGAAGTGTAGAGTGAACAAGTAGAAATGAAAGACACTTTATGATGCTATGATGGGGGAAGAATAAGAATGATGCCCTAAGTGTATGAAGAGAAGAATGATCAAGTAACATCGTCTAATAGATCATCATTGTCATGATCAAAACCATATGGAGATGCCTTCGAGATCGATAAGCAATAGTATGTGGTTGATCATATAAGGATCCATTATGATGTAGATTGTACATGCCCATTGTATATTCTTCATCGGTGAAAGGTGTTGGTGGAAATCCATGCACATAGTAACAAGTAAGATTCTATCAATAATCGATAAATGAATCATTGCAAATAAAAACATGACCGAAGGGCATGGGAAATGAAATGTCAATATGGTTAGGATCCAAAGTGCCACCAATGTAGTCAAGCCAAGACTACCCTAGAGTGAGTGGAGAAATGTGAGGAGTGTGTGTAACAAAGACTGATAAATGGAAAACACAAAGACCATAAGCAATCATAATGCAAACATATCCATGATATAGATGAGGAGAATAAGATGGAGGGATGAGATCCTCTAGTGTGAATCCAAGTTGAGCCAAATTGTCATATGTGCAAATAGTTTTAGAGCAAGTGGGATCGAATGGAATGTGATGCCAATAATAGTTATTCATGAAAAGTGTGCACATGAAAGGAGAAAACACAGATACATAGTGCTCATGAGAAGCATAAGAAGGTGGTATGCCATCCAATGTGTGGATAGACCCCGATTAACTATCATAGCATGAGTGGAAGGAGGGGTGAGACTAAAGCAAATGAAACAACATCTAATGTATAAATAGTTCCTTAAAGTAGAGGTAAGTTATCTAGATAATGCTCAAAGCCACGGATCAACAACATGATGTATAGTATCAAAAGTGGGAATAGGTAATGTGGTATTAGAATCAAGATTTCAATATTGGAGCGAGATACTTTTAGCAAGAATTACATATTCAAAGCCCTCATGTAAGAACTTAACACATCGGTTAATTGTAGAAGACACTGCTTGCACTCTATGAAGCCATGACCTTCTAAGGAAGCAATTATATAGAAATAGAATGTCAATGAAAAAGAATAATACATGATTTTTTTTGGGTGAATCATGATGGGAAAAGTAATAGTGCCTATGCATGGATGCGTAGTATAATCATATGCTCGATCGAAAGAGATGTTGGGTTAAGGTTAGCTACGGAAAGGCCTATAACCTCAATGAATGATAAAGGACAAATATTGAGCTCAGATCCATTATCGACTAAAGCTTGCTTGACACCCAAGTTGTTGATGCATACTTGTATATATAGAGTAGGATCATTGTCATAAACAGAAATATCATCAACTATAGTGGATGGATGAGAAAATACATCTACAAATGTCTTATAAACAACGTCCAGAATGAGTAGTAGAAGGAATATGAGTAGTAGCCAAGAGGTTAATGATTTTAGCGTGACACTCAGGATTGACTAACAAGAAATCATGAATAGAAATATCTCATGTGATGAGAAGATCCTAAGAAAATGAAAGCACCGAAACTATGAGGATACTAAGCGTGAAAGAGTCGATTCACCAAATGATTAAAAAAATAGATTTTTATGTTAAATCCTATATTGCAATGTAGTAATAAATAAATATCCAATGAAGTGTAGATTTTGCCTAAGCAATAAACAATGACAAATGTAAAACCCTAATTAAAAGAGGGAGGAAACAAGACTTAGTTGATTTATAATAATCCCGAGGTGCGCAGAGAGAAGATCCGTAAAACAGTAAGTACCAACTATCACAACGAATCCTAGAAAAAATGCATAAATTTCGAGAATAAGTTAGATTGGGGTGCCTGATTGGGTTGGGGGCACCTAGGTGTTGTAGACCTCCTTTGGGCATGGGTGACTACTCATAACCTTAGAAAATGATATTTACAAGGTTGTAAGATGTTTGCTTAATGGTTGCCTTTGGTTGTTTGTGTTTCATTGTCTAATCAACGAGCTCACTTAAAATTTGCAAATAGAAAGAGCACTTGTAAAACCCCAAAACACATCAAATCCTAAAAAAAAGATAAAAATGGGGAGTTAGAACTAACCCGGTGGGTCACCCGACTGAGTGAACTTACGATTTGAGCATTTCACTACTTTTTAGACTCCATGTAGTTATGTGTGCGCGTGTGTAGAATCCCCGCCCTATGTGGCTCTTAAGCCAGACACACTTGAATAATGAGAAATATCTAGATGTAGAAGATGTAAATACATGTGTGCATGAAAATATAACTTCCCCTCCTATGAAGTGTATGTAAAAGAATGTAGTCCCTTGTCCCTTGTGTGAAGCTAGATGGATGCTTTGATGCTCTTAAAATGCTCTTGGATGTAACCTTAGGTGGTGATAGTAGATGTTTAGTGCTTGGTCCTTTATTATGGTCACATAACTTTGTATTTATATGATTCCCTTGTTTAAATTTCATAATTAACCACTAAAAGGTTGACCCATAAGAAAATAAGATGCCCAATGGCTAGAAAAGGACCTAAACGGTATGTGCAAGATACAAAGAGGTTGGGAGCACCTAGAGGGGACGGGGGTGCACAGGAGTTGGCGTCTTGGGCTGGGTGTTGTTTTCCGGACTCATAAAAGCTGAAGTATCGAAAGTCATACTAGGCAGTAGGGTGTGTAAGACCAAGAAGGAAACCAAAAAGAAAGTAAAGAGGCCAAAGACAATGGTCAATTAGTACTTTTCTCGCTTAAGAATCATATGAATAGTGGTATATGATCGGGAATTATAAATATACCCAAAGTGTGTGATTTAATGTCTACAACAATCATAATTTGATCATTGTGTGCTTTAAAATGCTTCACTTGAGTTTCACACTTGCTCAAATACTTGGGAAGGGTCACTTTTCTTATTTGTAGAATGAAGATAATGACTCCTAAACTTGGAAGGATACTTCATACCTATGGAGGGTGCTTCCTAACGATGTGCATTTGTTATTTCATAATTTAGGGAGCTTGGAGTGCCTTTTATGCTTACTTTTACATGAGGAGTTCTTAAAGTGCCAAGTTACCAAATGAGGTATGATTTACTTACTTATATATGCTTCTGAAGTTTTTATGCCATGAAAGGTTGTCCAAGGGGATATATTTTCTCATAAAAATGTGATAGAATTAAAAGAATTGGATTAACACATGTCGGTCCAAAACCATACAATATGGTCAGGATATAATTCTACATCCTGACCGAAATTGACTTTGTTTACCAAAGAAAGAAAATATAATTTTGACTTTATGGGTCAAAGGATGGATGTTTCTAGATGTGTTTTATGTAGTTAAACTTTATAAACTGATGATAGAGAGTTGTGCAAATGTAGACACTAAATCACACACTTGGGTACATTTTTATCCTAATATACTACTATTCATATGATTCCTAAGTGAGAAAACTAGCAATTGACAACTATCTTTGGCCTTTTGTTTGTGTTTCATGTCTTCTTTCTGGCCTCTTACACCCTACAACCTAGTCAATACTTTACTGCTTTATCTTTTATGACTCTAGACACTAGCGCCCAACCAAGATGTCGGCACCCTCATCCCCTCTGGGTGCCCCGTCCTCTTTATATCTTACTCGCTCTTTTGGGCATATTTTATCTTTTGGGCATCTTATTTTCTTATGGGTCGGCCTTCCAGTTGTTAATTATGAAATTCAACAAAGGGAATCATATAAATATAAAGCTATGTGACCATAATAAAGGACCAAACACTAAACATCTATTATCCTCACCTAAGCTTGCATTAACATTCTAAGAGCATCAAAACATTCATCTAACACTCACTCAAAGGAAGAAGGACTACACTTTCTACATACACGCATAAGAGGGAAGTTCATTTTGACATCCACACATCTATCTACATTGCTACATCTAGCTATTACTCGTTATCAAGTGCATCTTGCACAAGATCCACCTAGGGAATGATTCTTGCACACACACATGAGAACTACATGGAGTCTGAAATGTATTATAATGCTTGGTCAGTAAGCTCACTTTGCCAGGTGAGCATCGGGGTCAATCTGACTCCCCATTTACATCTTTCTTTTTTAGGATTTGATGTGTTTTGGGGTTTTGTAGGATATCTTTTGTTTTGCAGGTTACAAGTGGATTCTGCGGGCATAGTGTGACACACAGGTGACCAACAAAGAAGGATAGCGAGAACCCTAAAGACACAAGAAAAACCTAATTCGACTCTCTACATAGTCACAAACACCTATAAGGTTTCTGGAGCCCTCGCCTGACCCCCGTGTACCCATGTCCAAAATAGTTCGCAAGTTCTAAAATTTATATCAATTATTCCCGACACTCTTCCCATCCTATTCATCAATTTCTCTAGACCATATCTTCTTCAAGATAAGAAAAATCAAATAAGTTCCCTATCTCTCTCATTTGCTTACATAGTTACATCTTTAGAGTGCTTAACATTTATATTTTATTGTATATCATCATAGTGACTCTAAAATTAGATTTAATATTCAGATTTTATTAAATCATTTGGTGAACCCCTCTCTTAGAACTCCTTTCCCTAGGATCCACAAAACCCTAATGGCTAAAAATAGATCTTCCTCTCCTAGAAATCTATGCATCATGTTAGTGTCAATCCTATCCTTGATGATGTTGTTGAGGCTAAACTTCTTGATCTTTATCACAATGCTCGATTTGATGAAAATGTTCAAAGATTGCTTCTTGCTAACGAACCCAAAGTTCCTACTAGTTTCTGCAACTCTAGTCTAAGCATTGTTTCATTGGACCAAAACATTTATGGATGCACTCCTTGTTCTTCCATAGTCACCAAGGCTACTCCACCTTCTTCTATTTCTGTTATAGCACATGATGATGCTCTTATAGATTATATGCTTGGTCTTGATTGTGCTACTATAGATAAAAATAATGTAATTTCCAATGATGAAAATGTACATGCGCATGATGATGTTTCTCATACTAGTCAGGATGAATGTAAAGTTGTATCTCATATTCCTTCTACTTCTACAAATATTTCCAATGATTGCAAATATATATCTTATGATAGTTCTTCTCCTACTTCTCTATATGTTGATGAATCACTTGATGAAATACTTGCATGTGAAACTTTGTTTAATACTAATGTTGATTATATTTTTGATCATGAACATGTTAGTGAGGATGTTACTTCTCTTAAGACTACTAAATGTGAATTTTCCACTCCACTTTATTCTACTTCTATGGTTGTTTCCAATGGAACTCATGGTGATTCCCATACTCCTACTAGTTCACCTCTTCTTATTTATTTTGATTCTACTTCCACCATTTATGATGATATTCCACGTTCTTCTTCATTAGATGATATTCAAGATGATTGTTCTATTCCTACTAGTATACCTCCTCTTATTTCCTTTACATCTACATCTAGTGTTCCCATAACATCTTCATCTTCCACTTCTTCTTCTCACATTCCCATGATCACTCATAACGACAAGCTTCAACCTCTCAATGTCCCTCTCACATAATTTACAATTCCTTCACATGACATTTTATCACTCATGCATGTTGTTGGCTAGTTGTAATTTGTTCAATCTCTTACTCTTGAAAGAATATCCTAATATGCTTCTATTGCTAATAACTTTCTTCATGGAAATCCTATTCCAAAGAAAATTCACATTTCAACTTTTCCAAAGATTTTGTCATGCTTAATTTTCATGTTTTAATGGCACTGGAAATCCATATTTGCATCTTAAGCATCATCATTTAGTTATGGCTTCTTATTCTAATGATCGCTTGTTACTAAAAGCTTTTCGTCATATTCTTGTTAATGATGCTCTTAAATGGTATAACCATTTTCCTTTTGGATCCATTAGTACATATTGTGAAATGGAAGATGATTTTCTTAGATGCTTTATGCTTAACAATGGTCCTAGATTCACACATGATCACTTACCTAGCTTGCATCAAGGAAAGAAAGAACCTATTTTAGATTATATTTTATGCTTCAATTATTACATGCATCAGTTAGTATTTTAGCCTATTGATCTAGAGAAGCAATTTGTGTTTTTCGTGGCTTGATTAAAAGAAAAATTACAATATGATACTTGTAAATCATTTATGCTTTTATGTTATAAGGTCATTGATATGGAACAATTTTGAATTGTTGCACATGTTATAAATCCCCTTCTACTCCTTCTAATGCTTCATCATCTTCTAGTTCTTCTCCTCTTCCATCTATTAAGCATCCTCCAAGGTCTCCATCTCCTCCACCTCGCAAGCATGTTCCATCCCCTCCACTACATAAGCATCCTCCATCTCCTCCACCACGTTAGTCTCCACCTAAGTCTTCTCCATCTCCTACTTAGGATCCATTACATTTCTCGCATGTTGCTAAGCCTCATGTTGTGCTACATGCTTTGCATGATAATCACTTAATTTGCTTACCCTCAAATCATCGTCATCCTTCTCATCATTTGCATCGCTAACGTGATCGCCCTTATTGTAATTTCCACTCGCATAAATGGCCATCATGACAATGACTATTGTGCCCTTCATGACAAATTACAATAATTAGAAGAAAAAGGTGTCATTGCCTTTGGCTCTCATTCTCACGAGTGATCTCTTTCTCTAATTCTATATAAGCATGCTTCCACTTTGGTTCACTTGTCTCCTCCACCCACTTCTAAGGTTGTCATTCGTCCATCTCCTAAGATCATTATTCATTCGTGTCCTCCACCTTGCTCATCCATTGCAACATCATCTCATCTCGCCTCACAATGCTACTACTTCCCATTAGCTTCCTAAGCCATCGACATCTATGCTTCCTACCATTACATCTCCCATCATTGGAACCATTTCATCCAACATTTAGTTTGGATCCTACACTCATGTTGTTACCACTTCACATGCTTCCACTGCTCCTCGCAGGGCTCTACATCTTTGGTAGGTTATTTTCTTCTCACCTCATCACCCGATGACACACCCATTTTCTTATGGTTTTTACATGACTTTTGAGGGATATGTTACAATAATAACCCCCTTCATCATTCAATATTTTCACTTCATGTTCTATCTTTCTCACGATACACTTTCAAACCATTTCCTAATGACACACTCTTGTTCTATGGTTCATTCTTGACTTTCAAGGGTATTTTATAAATGAACCTCATCTCATATACATACACATTCACTCAGGGGGCATGTTACTCCTATATTTAACTTTTAATTCCATTCCATACACAATCACAAAGTATGTTGCATATCTTGGTTACAATTATTCTTGTTTGTTTATACTTACATGTTACACTTTGCTTACTATGTTAGTCGATATCTAGTATGTCATTATCTTTATCATATACACATGCACATTCACTTGTTCTCTAGTTGTGAATGCAAAGTTCATACATATCCTTACATGCAACATGGATGTTTGGCACTAGACCTATTACCGGTCCCATTGAGGGTCCCGAGGGCATCTACTTTCACACACATCACAGGTGACATCATTTCATTTTATACTACTTCCTATTATTACTAAAGACACTACTCTATATCGAAACATACACGTTTTAACATACTTTTATCTCTCTAACATGCTAATGGGTGCTTCATGTGTAGTGTTTGTCTTGCAGGAACTATTTTCCTTCATGGTTTTATGTTACTTTGTTTGCTTTCTACTTGTCATTGTTTGCCATTATATGTCATTGTTTGTAGGCTTTTCCCTTTGTCTTGTGTGCACACTGTATGCTTTTTCCCGCTTCGTCCCTGATTATCTTGCAACATTATGAGCGATGTCCCATGTTTGAAGACCGCTTTTTGTAGTCTATATCGTCTTCTTACTTGTTAGATTACACTATGTCTTCAATATGCATATTTGTCTTGTTTGTACTAATACATGTTTCTAGCCACTTTGTTTGCATGTGCCTTGGTTTCTACTATGCACATTCTCTCCCCCTACAGGGCATCACTTTAACATCAAAATTTGGTCCTCTCCTTTGGGCCACATCCTCCTAGCGATGATGTCACATACACCCCAAACAAGGGGGACATACATTGGGTGAATTAGTCACCCCCTTTAGTAGCACACATACACATGATTCGGACCTGCACAATACATGAACAACACAATATATAAACTACGAAAGGGCTCAAAATTTGAGTTGGGTCCTCAACACAACAAAGATGTTTGTGCCCAAATACAGACATGAGTGCCTGGGTGCTCTAGACCATTCCTAGGTGCCTATGACCAAGGGCTAGTTACAAAGTTTTTCTTAGATCAACATAGTTTTCAATAGTTTACACAACGGTTTTCATAGAACATGCACAATCCTCCAAAGAATCGAATTCATGTTATCTTATTTCTTATATTTCCATTATATCGAATTGGAACAAAGTGAAATCATGCCATCTCGTATTAGTGTATCAATTGTCGGAAATAGTCAAGGATGGAGAATAATACTAGACCTTTCTCCCCAACACTTCTTCTATCATGGCATTAGATTGTCTAAAAAACTTGCACTTGGCATGATATCGCCCAAAAAAATTGTTCTTGGTATGAGATCTCCCAAAAAAATCATTCTTCTACAACATTTTCAGGGACACTTTCTATCCTTTTCACTCGTCACGAATCAAGTGCACATGTTCCTTTTCACATTTTTACATACTTTTTACATGTCTGGATCGAATTGTTCATATACATGACTTTAACTACTCTTTTGTTCTTCTTTTTTGAAGGTCCATCCTTATGAGAAGCAACAATCACATCATCAAACACATCAAGAGACAATGAAAAAGGTATAATGCGACATAACACGTACACTTTCACCCCTATGGTTACTTCCTCTTTCCTAGCTTAGCTTCCACACTTCATTTTTATCACTTCACGCTTTTTCTTGTCTCCTCGGCATGCTTTCACCATCGATCTACATGGTTATCAAGTACGCATCTCTTATCTACTTTATTTTATCGAGTATTCACTCAAAAACTTAAAGTGGGGAAAATGTAGACACTAAATCACACACTTTGAGTACATTTCTAGGTCATAGTCACGTACTACTATTCATGTGATTCATAAGCAAGAAAACTAGCAATTGACAATTATCTTTGACCTTTTGTTTGTGTTTCATGTCTTCTTTTTCCGACCTCTTACACCCTACAACCCAACCCATCGATACTTGAGTAATTTATCTTTTATGACTCTAGACACTAGCACCCGGGTGCCCTTATCCCCTCTGGTGCCCCCGGCCTTTTTGTATCTTACTCATTACTTTTGGGCATCTTATTTTCTTATGGGTCAACCTTTTAGTTGTTAATTGAAAAATTTATCTAAGGGAATAATATAAATATAAAGTTATATGACCATAATAAAGGACCAAACAATAAAAATCTACTATCATCACTTCGAGTTGTATCCAAAGGCATTATAAGAGCATCAAAGCATCCACCTAACACTCACTCAAGGGATGAGGGACTTCACCTTCTACATACATGCATCATAGAGAAGTTTATTTTGACATCCACGATCTATCTACATTTCTACATCTAGTTATTACTTGATATCAAGTGCATATTGTATAAGAGCCACTTAGGGCACAATTTTAACACACAAACACAAGAACTACATAGAGTCTTAAATGTAGTGCAACACTTGGTTGTAAGCTTACTTTGTCGAGTGACCACAAGGTTATTTTGATTCCTCATTTACATCTTTCTTTTTTAGGATTTTATATATTTTGGGGTTTTGCAGGATATCATTTATTTTGTAGGTTATAGGTAGATTCTGTGGGCATAGTGAGACACACGAACAACGAAACCCTAGAGACATAAGAAAAAATAGATTCTGAATCTGCACAGCATACCACAAGTGCCTATAAAAGGTCTCTAACTCTTGTGCACCCTCACCCTATCTCAAGCTCCCTTGTCTCGGCTTAGTTCACAAGTTATAGAATGTATACCGAGCATTCCCGACACTCTGCCTAGCCTGTTCATCAATTTCTCCCATCTATATCTACTTTAGGATAAGCAAAAATCATATAAGTGTCATATCTCTCTCATTTGCTTACATAGTTGCATCTTTAGAGTGCTTAGCATTTGTATTTTGTTGTATATCATCATAGTGACTCTGAAATTAGATTTTATTAAATAAGCAAATATAAGAAAGTAATCAAAGGGCTATCAGGGTGTGCTCATAAAGAGTGAGGAGAGTGCATTTATCCATGTAAGTGTGAAATGTCAAGATCAACAATGTCAAAAGATAGATTTCCAAATTTGAGTGTCTACATTTCCCCTTTAATTATGAAATAAAATTACATTCTTAAAGGAAAAGATACCTGAGAGCATGTAAACACACTTTTTATTTTCTCACAATAACCTTTTTTACAAGATTCTGTTGGTGTTAGCATGCTCCAAAATGAAACCTAGCAACACAGAGTGTAGTCAATTCCTAAGATAGGAAATCGAACCTTAATTCAAATGTAATGGAAGTACTTTTACTGAAAATGTACAACAAGAAATTCCAAAAGAGATGTAAAACATGGAAGGAATACACTTGTTTTTTTGTGGAGGGAATGTGATCCCATTCTTATGCCTTGAAGATTCTAGATTTGTTGAATTCTAATGAATAATTGGGGGTGATTAGTCCCCAATTGTGTCGAGGAGAGGTTGTTGCATTAGGTCTACCAACCCAAGGCATGAATTCCAGAGAGAATAACCAAAAAGAGGATCCAAAGCACCCCGCTAAGGAAGAAGACCATGTATTAAAGTCATTCAACAACTCTAATATATTCCCCTTAAGTACAAGAGGATAGGAAAGTATACCTATGAAGAATTTAGTCACTTTGATACCTTCCATAACCCCATGGACTATACCACTGTAGATGGATATAAGCCCAATTTTATAAATTAGGAAACATAATAGAAAAGATAAATAAGTGCCCCATACTCTTCCCATGTTCCACATAACCGAGTCGAAATCAATATAATTGTTTCCATGTTGAAATATCAATAGAGAAAGGAGGCCCATGCCCTGATGTGTATAAAATTGGAAGTGAAACTAAGTGCCATGGAGAAAGAGAGTATGAAATACTTCATGCCCCCGAATTTGTGCCAAACTGAGTCAATCTGAGTATAAAACAATATGAAAATGTTGTGTCGGTGAAGAAAAACATGACAAGTTTGATAAATTTAGAGAAAATATCCCCGTGAAAAATCAGATGATAAGGTCAAAACCATCCGTATGGTTCGACTAGGCTATATGTTTTTGAACTTGTGTAATTTTTTTGAATTCATGTGTCTAAATCCAATTTTGAGGCATTTTTTCTACCTATGCATATATTATTTGTGCTTAGAAAAATGTTTGTGTTTCTTTGAAATGTCGAATAAACCTTAGATGTTTGTTGCTAGTTTTAGGCATATGTGATGATGAATTTGAGGGTGCATATAAAAAGAAATGATGTATATCCATGTTTGAGATGCTCATAACCTATGTACAACCTATGAATAGCTAATGTGGTTGCCACCAAGAAGAAACTATACCTACAAGGGGGATGTGCATGGTAGAAACCATGACGCAAAACAAAAACAACAACAAGAAGCTAGCTTTCACTATCAAATATTCTTATGGGGCCTCTGGAGGGTTGATGTGCTTGTGGAATAAGAAATTATTGGAGGGATGTCTCCTCTTTAATAGCGAACATCATATAGCCATTTTATTTACTGAAATCATTTCCAAAAATAGTTCACTCCCTTTTGACTAACAACTTCCTAGTTTTCATGGTTTTTTTGGAAGGAAGCTGGTTTTCACTGTCAATGTTCTATTGGGGCCTTTGAAGGGTTGATGTGCTTGTGGAATAATTAATTATTGGAGGTATTCCCCCTCTTTAATAACCAACATCATTTTTCCATTTTCTTTACTAAAGTTAGTTCCAGAAAACATTTCACTCTCTCCAATATTTATGCTCTAAATACTACATTTGGTAGAAGAATGCTCTGGGAGGAGCTGACTACTTTCATAAGGATGTTTAATGATTTGAACTAGATGATTGGGGTGAATTTAATATGCCCTTGATTCCCTCAGAAAATAAGGGTGGCATCAATATGTTCACTTGAGAGCATGGATGATCTTGCTAATTTCTGGGATGTAATGGTTTGATGGATATGGAGCTCAGTGGCTCAAAATTCACTTGGATCAATAGATGGGAACATGAGAATTCAATTCAAATTAGGCTAGACCATTTCCTTATGAACCTTCAATGGATTCATAAACAATAATACACTCTTACCTCCTAAACTTGCATTAGATTGTACCATAACCCTTTGGTCCTAAATTTCAGTGATAGGAAACAACCTATAAGTAGACCTTTTAGGTTCAAAAGATGTGGACTACTCACCTGGACTTGGAGAGAATGATAAAATAATGGTGGAGCTTCAAATTCAAAGGTAACAACATGTTCAAGGTGGCTGTAAAACTTAAAAATGTTAAGATGAAAATAAAGATTTGGAACAAGGAAGTTTTTGGCAATATTTTTCTTCAAAAAGTAGAATTTTTGAAGATCTTCAGGCTTTGGAGGAAGCTATGGAACATGGAGGATGGAGAAATGAGGACAAAATCAAGGAAAATAACTTCTTTCTAAATACCACAACATCCTAAGTAGAGAAGAGATTTATTGGAAGCAAAAATCAAGAATCAATTGGCTCAAAGAGGGAGACCGTAACACCAAATTATTTCATATCTCTACCACCATTAAAGCTAATAAAGGAAGAATCCAAGAAATAAATAAAGAGAATGGTGATTTGGATATGAAAGATAAGGATATCTTGAATACCATTGTCTCCTTTTTCAGGAACTTGTTTGCCAAAGGTCAACTTTCAGCTGAGATCTCTAGTGCTGAAATTTTAAATCTTTTTGAGTCAGTCATCAACCATGATGAAAATAGAGAACTCATAGCCATTCCTTCAGAGGAGGAGATAAAATAAATTCTTGATGCTATGGAGGGTGACAAAACTCTAGGGCCAGATGGCTTCCCAACTTTCTTTTTCAAATGTATTGGGGTATAGTCAAGAAGGAGGTAGTTTCAGTTTGTATAAGAGTTTTTTGACTAACCAACCTGATAAAACAAATCAATCACACCTTTATTTCTCTCATACCTAAAAATCCAAGAGCTAAAGACTTGGGGGATTTCAGACCCATAAGTCTATGCAACACAATGTATAAACTAATTTCAAAAATCATGGCTTTTAGATTAAGGGAAACCCTCAGTAACTTTATTTCTCCTAATCAAGGAGCCTTCGTGTCGGGCATGCAAATTTTGGACAACATAATAACCATTCATGAGACGATTCACTCTGTGGAACTCTCAAGCATGGAGGCTATGATTGTTAAGTTGGACATGCAAAAGGCCTATGATAGGATATCCTGGGACTTCTTGTTCTCCCTTTTACATAGTTTGGGATTTCATCCTCACTTTATCAAAATGATCCAAGCTTACACTAAAGCCCCAAGCTTTTTGTTATTATTAATGGGAAGCCAAATGGTTTTTCACCTTGGAAAGGGGATTGAGGCAAGGAGATCCCCTGTCTCCCTTCCTATATATTATTGTTGCTGAAACCTTGAGCAGGTTATGCTCTAAAGCCCAAATTGAAGGAAAGATGGAGGGTATTAAAGTGGCCAATGGAGTTGATAATCAATGCTTGTAGCAGTTTGTGGATGGCACTGTTCTTCTTGGTCAAGCTATTTTCCAGGAGGTCCGTGCCTTGTTTGACTAAACAATATGAAGAAGTTGCTGGGAAAATGATTAACTTTAGAAAGAGCTTATGTTTTTTCATAAATTTGAGGAGGAGGCCCGTGCCTTAAAAAACATCACTAAACAATATGAAGAAGTTATTGGGAAAATGATTAACTTTAAAGAGCTTCTATTTTTCATAAATGTGAGGGAGAAGCAACAAATCAAAGTTGGCTAATATTTTGGATTGTAGTATAAAAACTCTGCCAGATACTTATATTGGAATGCCTCTCTGTGGAAAAAAGCTTGAGGAAGGGGGATGGAATAAATTGATAGAGAGGTTTCGTTAAAAACTTGCCTCATGGAAAGGTTCATTGTTGTCACAGTACGAAAAGCCCAACTTCTTCAGAGCTACTTATAAGGTATTGTTGTGTTCATCATGTCCATATTCACTTTACCTGTGAGAGTCAGGAAAGCTATTGAAGGCATACAAAAAAGGTTTTTATGGACCGAATTAGAAGAAAAGAATAGAATTCCTTTAGTTTCTTGGGATAAGGTCACACAACCCAAGGATAGAGGAGGTCTTGGATTGAAGAATCTTCAATTCATGAATCAAGCTCTTATAGCCAAGGTGGGTGGGGATTACATAGAGAAGAGGGAACCTAGATCAATATTTTGAAAGAAAAATATTTGTGGCACTTTGGCAGAACTTTGGCTCTTTTCTTAGATTTGGAGCTACCTAGAGGATCAATCTTCTAGAAAAATTTTCCAAACTAGGAAGTTACTTATCAAAGGGAGTAAATGGAACCTTGGGGATGGTACTAAGATAAGATTTTGGGAAGACCCATGGATTAAGGATAAAGCCCTCAAGATTGAAGAACCATGGAGTGATCTTTGGCATTTCTTCAATCAGGAATTAGGGGAGTTGGTTTGTAGCTATTGGAATGAAGAAAGGAAATGGGTTCAACTCTAGCCTCCCCTCACTATCTAGGGAACTTACATCCCTTTGAAGAACTTAATCAGCTCCTCAAGGAATATCACATACCCCTACACAAAGCCCAAGATGAGTTGATATGGAGAACCATGGACATTGGGGAATATGAGGTCAAGTCAGGTTACTTGCTTAACTTTGAGCACATAGAGCCCAATATCTTCTAGGAGGAAGGTTTGGAATAAGAATCTTATACCCAAAATAAATATTTTTTTCTAGGAAGTGGTTAAAAGAAAGATTCTAACTATGGATAGATTAAGGAAGAGGGGGATGATCATTACTAATAGATGCAGTCTTTGCAAATGTAAAGAAGAGTCAATTCAACATCTCTTCTTAGAATTCTCTTTCTCCTTTCAAGTCTTCTCTGTTGTCCTTAGTTTTTCCAGATTTACATGATTCTTCCTGGGATGTGGTCTTACTCCTAGACCAATGGAGCTTTAATTTCAAACACGATCTGACTAGAGAAATTTGGAAACTTTCCCTCCCACATACTCTATGGGGACTATGGATTGAAAGAAATAATTATATTTTTAGGAACAAAGTTTCAAGCCTGAATAAGGTTATTGAAAAAGTGAGACAAAATCTTAAAGAAAATTCCCAAATTCTAAAGATCAAATCATCCAAGGTTTTTCCAGCATTTGAAAAAAACATTCTTAGCAATATGAACACTATCCCTAACAGCCCAATTAAGGAGAAGGATGCCCACAGAGTTAAGTGGTCTAGACCCCCTGAAGGATGTTTCAAGCTTAATTTCAATGGGTCTGCTAAATAGAAGGAGAGATCTGCCAAGGGGAGGTTTGGTGCATGATCATCTTGGTAGATGTCTCGGTTACTCATCTTTAGGCCCCTTGGAAACCATTCTAACAATTATGCGAATCCAAGGCCATACTATGGGGTATAATGTTGTGAAATATCGACTATTAAATCCATCATCATAGAGGGTGATTCCTTATGTGTTATTAATGCACTCAAGGATCAAAGCAAATGTGGGTGGAAACTTATTAACATCATCAAGGAAGCTCTGGGAAATGTTGGAATCATTTGACAAAGTGGATATCCAACACACCTACAAAGCAGGTAATAAACTGTGGATGTGCTTTCCAATCATGGCAACAACATGACCAACTTGATGATGTGGCCAAGGACACATATACCTTGGAAAAGCATTTTAAAATTGATAAATGATGATTCGACCTCGAGGTAGTGTAATGATGGCAACCGAGTCTCACATGATCGGGAGCTCAAAAAGATCCTATTTTTGTTGGAAAAGGATACGAATCATGTGTATTGGCATTTATTCAAGTTTTTTGATATTAATGTTTCCACTCTACTTGATTTCAAAGAATATAGTGTGCTTGGAAAACAATGGGTGGCAACAGGGTCAGAACCAAGCCTACTTCCTTCCTTCATCTAAAAATGACTCCACCCTTTGGAATTGTTGTGCAGAGGTGGATTCACTAAGTATATATGGCATTTAAAAGGTAACGACCCCTTGCTTTTTATTGATTTCGACAATTCTTGGGTTGAGGGGGTTGAAATAAGGGTTTATGAAGAATCTATAGTTGAGATAAAAGGGCTTATTATGGATGGTCTCAAAATATTTAAAGATAAAACAAGGAAGAAACATGAGATTACCACTTTTTTTTGAGTCCGGTGAACATATTGTTTCTTATGACAATGGCATTGCTTGTACCTATCTCCCTGATCATTGAGCCAACGTTTGTCTTGTTGTGATGAAATATTTAACTTTGGAAGGAAAATTTAGGAAGATATTCTCCTATCACCTTTCCATCCTAACTTCTTCCGTTGGAATCAGGTTATGAGTATGGATTTCTTCCTCTATAGGTCCCTATTTTCTACCATGGCTGATTTTAAAAACAAGAAAATTGATGTCCCATTGCATCAGGGTTTGATTCTCCTTTTAGTGAAAAAGGGTAAACCCCTTATCCCAGCCCTAGATGGTTGTCAATGATAATGATTCTGACCATGAAACCCTTATGTCGGCCATTAAACAAATGAAGAAAAATAAAGGGAAAAACACCTCGGAAGGGATTTTCGATGTTCTATGTAATCTAAAAAGAGGCTTTCAGGATGTGGGTGAGGGCTCTGGTAGTAGAGAGAGAGAGAGAGACTTCATGGATCGGGAAGCTAGGTCAATGAGAGCTGAGTCGATTGCGAGACCATCCTCACTGTGAACAAGAATCGATCCAGAGTTGAACGAGTGCCACCATAAAATTGAAGTCTAGAACAAGAGAATTGGGGGCATCCATGTTGAATTTGTCATGCAGGAACAAAGGGTTTCTATTCTTCAGACCAAGTGGCTAAAGTGGACAACAACAAGCAAAATATGAGACTTAGACTTAACAGATTCGATAGTGAACACATCACCGATTCTCGAGATTGATGGAAATGTTGATACCAAGATGGTTGACACCTAGCTTTGAGGAAAAGGAGGATAAAAGGACAAAATGTGTTATCATCAAAGTGGCTAGTAGGAAGGACAACATGTCGAGTGATAGAAATTGTAGCAAGTCTAGTGCGAAAGGATAACTAATGGTAGGAATTTTATTATCCCTTTGTTTTTCTATGTTCCTTTTTTCTACCGCTTAGTTCTCATTAGTCTTTGTTATAGTTTTATATAAAAATGTAATGGTTAATATTTTAGACTTGGTGTGGTTTGGCTCTGGTTTGAGGTGGCCTTTTGTCAAGTTTTTGACTTTTCTTCCTTGGCTTCTTGTTGGTTTATCTGTTAAACCTTGCTTCTCTCTATGTAAAGGGTTTTTGGTCCCTTCAAAACCAATTTTTTTACCTTATCCAAAAAAACAACAAGAAGCATGAAAATCGTTATAATGTTAATGCAACAAAATAATGATAACAACAATAGAAAACCATGTGTTAGTAGAAAACAAGTGCATACAATGTAGAAACAAGTGAAAAATTTCAATTAATGTCACACAAAAGGCAAAATGCTCAGTAAACATGGAACACCCATAGTGTCGCAAGATAATCAAGGCCCTTGAGCCTATAAACAAGAGATGCACAACCACACATAAGGCATGATACCACAAAACATGGGACACCCATGATGTCGCAAGACAATCAAGTCCCTTAGGCCACAATCAGAGTAGAAAACAAGCATACACACACATAACTAACAAGCATGTATGAAAAACAAGTCTATCTAAAGGTGATAAAAATCTCATAGGATATGATATAAAAGAGCCAATGAAGAAAAAATTGTAAACACTGCATAAGACACATGTGTTAGTAAAAATATAGCAAATGCACAATTTAGATGTGTAACCGATCATAATGAGGAAAGAAAGGAACTGTAATAGAAATATAGCACCTAGATATAGTATGTAAAAATAGATGCCCTAGAGGTTAGTAGTATAGGCAAAGGGAGGCCGACACCTATCACCGTGTATGTCCTATGTCAAGCTCAATATACCATATGCTCACACATGTGTGTAAAGAAGAAATGGTATCCATCAAAATAAAGGGAATAAACAACGTGTATGATGCAAAGTGTAAACAATGTATGCTACAAAAACAGTCCTGATATTGTATTTTTGTAAATATCTAAATGTTTTTGTATTTTGAAAGTATTATAACGTTGATATAGAGTATATAACTAAAAATGTGAAACAAGATTTCCCTGTAGTGTGTGTGTGTGTGTGTGTGTGTGCGCAAGGTGAGGTTCGAATGTGGAACCACTCCTCAATAATCAAGTTGAACCTAGAAACAAAGTGTGTCATTGGGAAATGGGGAGAATAACATTTAAGTTATCCCAAGAGAACCCCGCAAGGAACTCAAACAATTCTTCAAGATGATGGAGGGTCAAGCCTCAAATGTTTCATCATTATTCTTAGAAGTGGATCATTGAATATTAAACTTGATGGGACAAAAATGGATATTGATTTAATATAAATTGAATTAAATCTAATTTTCAGAGTAACTACTATAATAAATGATGTACAAATGCTAATATACAAAGTAAGTGTAGACACTAAATCATACACTTTGGGTACATTACTATGTCCTAATCACATACTACTATTCATATACTTCTTATGGGAGAATAATACTAATTTATCATTATATTTGGCCTCTTAGTTTCCTTTCTAGCCTCCCTCTTGGCCTTACAAACCTCATTCCCAGTTTGACCCTTCATACTTCATCTTTTTTGAATATGGACATCAACGCCTGTGCACCCTCATCCCCTTTGGGTGCCCTAGACCTCTTTTTACTTTTCTCGCTCCTTTTTGGGTCCTTTTTAGTCGTTGGGCATCCCTATCTCTTAGGGGTTGGCCTTTTAGTGATCAATTACGAAATTTGAACAAGAGAAGCATATAAATATAAAGTTATGTGACCAAATTAAAGGACCAAGCTCTAAGCATATATATTATCACCTAAGGTTGCATCTCACAAGCACTCAAGAGAATATTTACATTCATCTAACACCATTAAAAGGGAAAAGGGTTGGTTTTCTACATCACACTCATAAGAGGGAAGTTCATTTTATTCCATGCACACATCTATTACATCTTTTACATCTAGCTACTTTTCTTGTTATCAAGTGCGACACATACAAGAACCACCTAGGGCACGATTCCACACACACACATAGAACTACATTGGGTCTAAGATGTAGTGCAATGCTCAGTCATAAGATCACTTGTTTGACAACTGAGGACAATTCAAACCCTCATTTTGCATCTTTCTTTTTAGGATTTGATATTATTTTGAGGTTTTTACAGGTGATCTCTTTATCACAGGTTATTAGCAACATCAACGATCATAGTATGACCATATAACAACAAATAAAAAGGGTTTCAGATTAACCATCAACCTTATGAAATTCATCTCCAAAGATCCTGTGCAGACCCTAGTTCCTAGGAAGGGATCCTAGCGCCCTAGTACCCTAGTCTAGTCACCCCGATCCTGCTCTTCTTGCACTCTTGCACTTTTATGGGTTCGGTTTTAAGGTCATGTACTGTCATTCTACTAGTCTTCCACCTTCACACACCTTTGCCGGATATTTGTGAAATCAGCTAAGTAACCTAATTATCTATTGTACTTAGGGTTTTACTTTTCTTTTTTCTTGAGTCATTTATGTACTTTACTGTCATATCTTGTTTGTTGTAGCATACATAAGAATTTAACAAAGTAATATACACCCTTTAGTTTATTTTTGTTAAATCATTTGGTGAACCCATCCTTTTAGACCCAACCTTTATCATGGATAAATCTTATGGTCCCTTCAATGACACCCATCTTCATGATCTTCAAGAGCATATATCCCAATTTGAGCATCCATGCAGATCTAGATCTTCTTTTATACGCTTAATCGTGAGGAAAGAAATACTTTCACTAAGCTTACTTGAACTATTTCCACCTACTTCCATTCCTATTATTACCCAAATTTACTTCCACCATGCCTACCTCCATTCCTACTCCTACAAACCATTTCACTCGCCTCTCACTTCACATACATGACAAGTTACCTCTTTTGGCACTCAAGATTTAGCTTCTCTTTATCAAGATCTTCAAGTTCAAATCCATCAACTCCAATAAGCTACTTCTCATGCCTCTCCATCTCTTGATTCCAATTTGCTTCTTCATACCCCTTTTGCACTGTCATTTCCACATATGCACTTCCTCAAAACTTTGTAGTTCCTAAGCTCCCAACTTTCAATGGTCATGGTGATCCTCAAGAGCATCTTCATGCATTTCATGTGGCATGTTTAGACTATGCGGATGATCACACTCTATTAGCAAAGCTCTTTCCTTGTAGTCTCCAAGACTATGCATTTATCACACTCTATTAACAATGTTCTTTCCTTACAGTCTCCAAGACTATGCTATGCATTGGTTTTATGATCTACATGTTCATTCGGTAACATATTTCACACATTTAGTTAATGCTTTCATTTCTCACTTCTCCATCAACATTGGTTCAAATATATCATATGCACAACTAGCACAAGTAAAACAATGATCTAATGAGCACCTAGCGGACTATGTCTTACGTTACAATAACAACCTTGCTAGGATGACTAATGTGATTTCTTAATCGAAATGAGAAGTTCTATTCATGTAGAGTCTCTTACCATCACTATAGGAAAGCGTCATCTTTGAAACTTCTCCTTTGTTTGATCACCTTTTTCACACTCTTAAGATTTGTGAAAGAAATCTTCTCACTATGGGTAAACTCAAGTATCAAGATCAGGATACCTCATCTTCTAACAAGTTTCCAAGAAAATCTCCTTTCAAACCATCTACTAAGGTCAACAAAGAAAAGGTCATTGTTAACGTTGTATCTCCTCCTGAGAAGCTTCAATTGCAACCTCAATGATGTACGTTTACAAAATTAACATGTGCTCCACATATCTTATTACCACAACTTATTGACAACAACCTAATTATGCTTCCTCCTCCACTTACTATGGATCCATCTCACCCTAAGGGCCACAACTACAATGAAAATTCTAGATGTGACTATCACCAATGCGTTGGACATTCCACTGATCGTTGTTTCAAATTGCACCATCTCATTCAAGATCTCATAGATAACAATCAAATCAAGCTTCCTGAGCCATTGGATTCTCCACCAATAAATGAAAATAAAAAGCTTAAAATCTTCAACAATCCCCTTCCAAACCATGAAAAGAAAGTTGTTGAATCCTTGACTAATCATGCATATCATGTTGTCCCTCCTCCTTCATCGGGACCTCTCAATTTTCTAGTTGCTCATGTTGATTCATCACAACCTATCATTACATTCTTTGATTACGATCGCCACACTACATTCTCCACTAATTACTTACACATTAGTGCTTCTATTGGATCTACTCCTATCAATAACACTATGATCGATCCATCATTTCAAAAAAACATATGTTCTATTGCCTTACTTGCTTATCGACTATCCACTATCACAAATATCATACCTAGTGCTGGATCTTATGGCTATGTCAAGCTTCCAGTCACTCATCAGTCCTCTCACCATGTTTGTGCCTTTCCTTATGGCACCAAGCGTCCATAATTGTGACATGCTCTTAGGTTCTCCATGGGTCATGGTCGCTCAAGCAATTATTTCCATGCCTCATATGTGTCTTAAGTTCATGCATAACAACCAAACATCACTTCTAGTATCGAGGTGTCCACATATGTGTCCATCACCTCTACCTTGGTATGAATTACCTTCACGCCTGTTTCAATATGTGTCCATCACCTCCATGTTCTATTTTACATAGGTGTTCATCACCTCCATGTTATGTTTCACATAGGTTTCTGTCACCTACATGCTCTGCTTCACATAGGCATCCACCACCTCCGCCGTATACTCATCGGTCACATGCATATAGGCTTCATTCACATGTACAATGTCTATCTCATATACCACCACTCTTAGAGCATGGTCACATGCCTTTATCTCCTCAAGCATCGGGTGGAGGACCCTCGTATTTCACTTTCATTGGATAACACATTCATTATCACACACTTAGGGCAAACCGCACCATATCTTTCTCCCCCTACTAGCATCGACATGCATATTATATTCCCATCATTCCACATCTGATCTCTCACATATAACATACATATCTTGATACATTAGTATCGTCATTACCTTATGATGCACTCTTGTGCTTTGGTTCACACTTGACTATTGAGGGTATACTATACACATGAACCTCACATATTTCACATCTATGTCTTCTTCTTCCTACACATCATACATGTTGTGCGCTTCCTACATCCTCCCCTTGCATTTATTACACATCATACACACTTTGTGCTTTCTACACCTACACATTCTACACACTTTACTACTTACTACACACATTTACATATTTTACACTATCCCCATCATTTGGCATCATCTTCCTACTTCTACTATGTATCATACGCACTTTCACTTCTACACACTACAATCTATACATCTTACACTACATCTACATACACATTACACATCATCACACTCAGCCCATTTAACACACATATTTCTAGTGTCACAATATCAAACAACACACTACACACCTACAATCTACATCATTCTAGCACATCTTACTCACGCATCTTCCTATTCTATTCTATACATCATGATCGAACCTTTATAACGCACATTACCCGATGATGCACTCATGTTCTATGGTTCTTACATGACTATTGAGGGATCTATACAATAATAACCTCATGTCACTCACTCTCTACACACACTACACTTCAATGATACATTGTTCTCACATACAAGAATACCATTCAAACCATTTCTTTCTCGATGACGTAAGTTTTCTATACGGTTCATCCTTGACTATTGAGGGGTATTTTATAAATGAGCCTAATTCACTCATGCCTACATCCATACTCGGGGGGCAATTACCTCTATCAAACTCATATTGCATTCCATTCCATCTCATTAACAACATGTTGCATATCTTGGTTACACATAGTTCTTACTCTCTTATGATTAACACTTTTATACACATGTTAAATAAATATCTTGTATGTCATTATATTTATCATACACACATGTGCGTTCACTTTCTTTCTATTTGTGATCACAAACGCTTACATGACCGATACACACATCATGGATGTTTGGTGCAGTACCTCATACCACTCCCGTAGTGGCTCTTGGGGGCGTCATCATTTGTACACATTTCAGGTGTTATTGTTTCATTATTATACATAACACACTACTATATCGAATTATACATGCTTTGACATACTTTATATCTTTCTAACATGCTAACGGGTGCTTCATGTGCAACATTTGCCTTGCAGGACCTATTTTCCACCATGGTTATCTGATGTTTGCTTACTCTTGTTTTCCATTATTTGCGGGCTTTTCCCTATGCTTTGTCTTATGTGCACATTGTATGCTTTCGGCCATTATGGCCTTGATTGTCTTGTGACATCGTGAGTGATGTCCCATGTTTGCAACCCACTTTTCATGGTCTACATTGTCTTCTTGCTTGGTAGCTTACATTATTTTCTATATACATGCTTGTTTGCACTAACACTTGTCTTCTAGCCATTGTTTGCATGTGCCTTGGTTTCTACCAAGCACATTCCCTCCTACATACTAGGTACACTTCTTCAACATGGGGTCCTCTTTTGGGCCGCATCCTCCTAACGAAACGTCACATGCACCCCAAATGAGGGGGGATCTATTGGGTGAATCAGTCACCCCATTCAGCAGTTACAATCATAATTCAACACAAAGTTAGCACAATCTAGAGACTCAGACAAGGCTTAGAATCAAACTTGGGTCCTTACTTCATCACATACACTAGCGCCCATAATCAAACTTAGGTGCCTAGTCACTTTATCTCCTTCTTGGGCTCTGAAACTAGGGGGTAAATGCACAACACTTTTAAGTTCAATATAATTTTCAGCATTGTCATAGAGGGTTTTCACAAGTCATACATTCCTTTAGTACTTGGAAATTGTGTTTAATTGCACTTGTTGACATTGGATTGGACTTGTACACACCATTATGTAGTGGTATTTTTAGTTCGAGAAGCAGTCAAAGGTTGGATAATGACACTAGAACTTTCTCCCTACACTACTTCTACCATGGCGTGAGATCATCCAAAAACTCACTCTTCATCAACATCTTCAGGATCCTTTCTATCACTTTTTCTCATCATGGATCAGGTGCACATGTTCCTTTTTCTAATATTTACACATTTCTACACACTTTTTACAATCATTTTACATATATACACACATATTTGACTACTGTTCATTCTTCTCTTTTGTAAGTCCGTCCTTATGGGAAGCGGTAGTCAACATCAACACATAACCATCATGCTCTAAGCACATCATCAACAACATGTACAACATCACATCTACACATGCGTTTTCACCCTAGGGTCATTATTCATCACTTTTATTTTTACTTCCTCTTCTTTAGTATCACCCTTCACACTTTTTTTATCACTCCACACTTTTCTCTTCTCGTCACACTCTCCATATATGGTTATTAGGTATGCATCTCTATTTACTTTATGTTATCGAGCTTTTCTCTCACCAACATAAAGTGGGCAAAATGTAGAACTAAATCACACACTTTGGGTACATTAATAGGTCCTAATCACATACTATTATTCATATGCTTATTATGGGAGAAAAGTACTAATTGATCATTATACTTGGCCTCTTAGTTTCCTTTCTAGCCTCCTCTTGGCCTTACAAACCTCATTGCCTAGTCTGACCCTTCATACTTCACCTTTTCTAGCTTTGGACACCAACGATCAGCCAGGATGCCAACGCCCAAGCACCCTAATCCCCTGGGTGCCCTAGACCTCTTTTTACTTTTCTCACTCCTTTTTGGGTCCTTTATAGCCGTTGGGCATCCCTATCTCTTAGGGGTCAAAATTTTAGTGATCAATTATGAAATTTGAACAAGAGAAACATATAAATATAAAGTTATGTGACCAAATTAAAGGACCAAGCTCTAAACATCTATACTATCACCTAAGGTTGCATCTCATAAGCACTCAAGAGCATCTTTGCATTCATCTAACACCATTACAAGGGACAAGGGTTGGTTTTTACATCACACACATAGGAGGGAAGTTCATTTTATTCCATGCACACATCTATTACATCTAGCTACTTGTTTTTCTATCAAGTGCGACATTCACAAGAGCCACCTAGGGCATTATTCCACACACACACAAATAGAAATACATTGGGTCTAAGATGTAGTGCAATGTTCAGTCATAAGAT
Source organism: Taxus wallichiana var. yunnanensis (assembly GCA_018340775.1). Classification (NCBI taxonomy): domain Eukaryota; kingdom Viridiplantae; phylum Streptophyta; class Pinopsida; order Cupressales; family Taxaceae; genus Taxus; species Taxus wallichiana. The sequence continues at coordinate 657,317,641 of CM031240.1, forward strand.
CACTTGTTTGGCAAACTTAAAGGACAATTCGAGCTCTCATTTTACATCTTTCCTTTTTAGGATTCGATGTTCTTTTGAGGGTTTTGTAGGAAATCACTTTATTGGAGGTTATTAGCAACATCGACGATCATAGTGTGACCATCTAGTAACAAACAACGAGGGTTTCGGATCAATCAATGACCCTTTTGATTTAATAAAATCTAGTCATTACTTTATTTTGTTAAATTTAAATATGTACTGGCACAAATGATTAAAGAATGCTACAACACAAGTATATAAGCTAATATAATCAAAACCCTAAGTATAATAAAGAGAAAAAAATGATTTAGTTGATAATCACTAAAATCTTCATGTGTTTGATGCTGGAAAATTGGTAAACCAGGCCAGTGAAACTATCGCATGATGCACAAATATTTACGAAGTTTCAGACGTGCCTGTGACTAGGGTGCCTGAGCGGGTATTGTGGCACCAGGGTGCTAGGATCCCTTCACAGGCACCGGGGTTTGTGTATAACTAAATTTCGGAGGGTCAAGAGGTTATTGCTGATCTTCACTTCCTATTGCTAGTATGTCACATAACCCTCACAAATGTCACCAAAACCCGTAATATGAAATCTCCCCACAAAACCCCATAAACGCATCAAACCCTAAAAAGAAAGATACAAAATGAGGGGTCAAATTTGCCTCAATCACAAACTAGTGATCTTACGATTGAGTGTTGCACTACATCTCATAACCAATGTAGTTCTATGTGTGTGTATGTGGAATCATTCCCTAGGTGGCTCTTGTGCGTGCCGCACTTAATAGCTAAAAAAAGTAACTAGATGTAAAAAGATGTAATAGATGTGTGCATGGAATAAAATGAACTTCCCTCCTATGTGTGTGATGTAGAAAACCATCCCTTGTCCCTTGTAATGGTGCTAGATGAATGCAAATATGCTCTTGAGTGCTTGTGAAATGCAACCTAAGGTGATAATATAGATGCTTAGAGCTTGGTCCTTTAATTTGGTCACATAACTTTATATTTATATGCTTCTCTTGTTAAAATTTTGTAATTGATCACTAAAATGCCAACCCTTAAGAGATAGGGATGCCTAACGGCTAAAAAGGACCAAAAAGGAGCAAACAAAGTACAAAGAGGTATAGGGCGCCCAAAGGGGATGAGAACACACAGGCAATGGTGGCTAGAGCTAGAAAGGGTGAAGTATGAAGGGTTAGAATGGGCAATGAGTTCGGAAGGATAAGAGGGAGAATGGAAAGGAAACTAAGAGGCCAAGTATAATGATCAATTAGTACTTTTCTCCTATAAGAAGCATATGAATAGTATTGTGTGATTATGACTTAGTAATGTACCCAAAGTGCATGATTTAGTGTCTACATTTTCCCCCAATTTATGTTGGTGAGAGAAATATTGGTAACATAAAGTAGATAGATATGCATACATGATAACCATGTAGATTGATGTAGAAGAGCATCTTTGAGACAAAAAAATTGTAGAGTGATAAAAACTATGAAGCGTGGGAGAAAAGAAGAAGAAGTAAAAAGAAAAGTGACGAATGATGACCCGATGGTGAAAACACATGTGTAGATGTGATTTTTACCTATTCTTGATGATGTGCTTGGAGCATGATGGTTGTGTGTTGATGTTGACTACCAATTCCCATAAGGATGGACATGCAAAAGAGAAGAATGAACAAGTAGTCAAATATGTGTGTATATATGTAAAAATGCATGTAAAAAGTGTGAAAAAATGTGTAAATAGTAGAAAAAGGAACATGTGCACTTGATCCGTGATGAGTAAAAGAGATAAACATGATCCTGAAGATATTGATGAAGAGCAAATTTTTTGGGCAATCTCACGCCATGATAGAAGTAGTGTAGGGAGAAAGGTCTAGTATTATTCTCCAGCCTTTGACTACTTCTTGAAGTAAAAAAACCACTGTAGATGGTGTGTACGAGTCTGATATAATGTGAATAAGTTCAATCAAATGAAATTTCCAAGTGTTGAAGGACTGATTGCCCTGGGAAAATCCTCTGTGAAAATGTTGAAAATTGTACTGAACTAAAAAATGTTGTGTATATGCCCCCTAGTCTCAGGTACCCAAGAAGGGAAAAAGCACCGAGGTTCCTAAGTTTGATTACGGGCGCTAGTGTTTGTGTTAAAGTAAGGACCCAAGTATGATTCTGAGCCTGTCTGAGTCTCAGAGACTATGCTTGACTCTATGTTGTCTTGTGTTGAATTGTGATCGTAGATTATTGAACTATGATTGTAACTTACTAAATGGGGTGACCTATTCATCCAATAGATGCCCCTCTCTTTCAAGGTGCATGCGACATTACTAGGAGTATGTGGCCCAAAAGATGACCCCATGTTGAAATGACACCCGGTATGCGGGAGGGAATGTTTTTAGTAGAAACCAAGGCACATGTAAACAGTGGTTAGAAGACAAGTGTTAGCATAACCAAGTATGTATATAGAAAAAATGTAAGCTACCAAGCATGAATACAATGTAGACCATAAAAAGTGGGTTGAAAACATGGGACATCACTCATGATTTCGCAAGACAATCGAGGCCACAATGGTCGTAAGCATACAATATGCACACAATACAAAGCATAGGAAAAACCACAAACAATAGAAAACAAGAGTAATAAAACATCGATAACCATGTTGGCAAATAGGTCTGCGAAGGCAAATTTTACACAAGAAGCACATGTTAGTGTGTTAGAAAGATATAAAGTGTATGTCAAAGTATGTATAATTCGATATAGTAGTGTGACATGTATAATAATGAAATAATAACACCTAAAATTTGTACGAATGTGGATGCCCCGAGAGTCGTTACTGGACTGGTATGAGGTATTACTCCAAGCATCTATATTGCATGTATTGGTGTGTGTATGATAAATATAATGACATACAAGATTTTTATCTAGCATGTGTATTAAAGTGGACATATAAGCATAAACAAGTAAGAATTATGTGCAACCAAGATATGTAGCATGACGTGGATGAGATGGAATGGAATGAAATATGAATGTGATAGGGGTAGCGTGCCCCCAAGTATGAATATATGCATGAATGAAATTTGGTTCATTTATACAAGACCCCTCGAGTCTATAATAACTGTATAACAATATTGTATCATCGGAAATGGTTTAAACTATGTTGTTTTGTGTGTGAAAAAGTAATCATTAAAGTGCAAATGCGTAGAGAGTGAGCAACGTGAGGTTCTTATTATATAGATCCCTCAACAGTCATGTATGAACCATAGAACATGAGTACATCGTTGGGTAGTATGTCTTTGTAAAGGTTTGATCATGATGCGTAGAGGAAGATGTGTGAGTAATATGTGCTAGAATGATGTATATTGTAGGTGTGTAGTGTGTTGTTTAAGACTGCACAATAGAAAGATGTGTGTTGAATGTGCCAAGTGTGATGTTGTGTAATGTGTAGTGCAAGATGTATAGATTGTGTAAGTGCGGGAAGCACGTATGATTCTTAGTCAAAGTAGGAAGATGATGTCAAAGATGTGGATAGTGTAAAATATGTAAAATGTGTAGTAGTAAAGTGTGTAGAATGTGTAGGTGTATAAATCACAAAGTGTGTATGATGTGTAATAGATGCAAGAGGAAGATGTCATAGATGTGCAAGATGTGTGAGGATGTGTAATGTGTAGAAAGTGCAAAGTGCATATGCTATGTAGTAGAAAGAAGAATATGATGTGTTGCAAAATTTTTTAAAATGTGTAGAAATTACAAAGTGCATATGATATGTAACAAATGTAGGAAGCACACAATATGTATGATGTGTAGGAAAAATAAGATGTCATAGATGTGAAATGTGTAGTGTGTGAGGTTCATGTGTATAGTATGCCCTCAATAGTCAAGTGTGAACCTAGCACAAGAGTGTGTCATAGGGTAATGACGATACAAATAGTGTATCAAAGTGTATGTGATGAATGCTTATAGATGTGAAATAGGATGTGTGAAGTGGGACAATAGAAATGAAGGATTCATAATGATACTAGTAGGGGGAAGAGCATGGTGCCCCACGAGTGTGTAATAAAGAGTATAATCATGTAATATCATCTAGAAGATCATCGATGTCATGGTAAAAGCCATATGGAGAGGCATCAGAGACCTGGTAAGAAATAATGTCAGGCTGATCGCATAAAGAGCCATTGATGCATAAATTGTACATGCCCATAACATATTCCTCATCAGTGAAAGGAGGTAATGGACATCCATGTGCATACCATCGAGTAAGATTTTTTTGTAACCAAAGGGCATAAGAAATGAGATATTAGTATGATTAGGGTCTAATGTGCCCCAATGTAATCAAGCCAAGATTTCCCAAGTGTAAGTGGAAAAGAGCAAGGAGATCATGCAAGGAATACTATGAGATGAAAAACTTGAAGACCATAAGCAAAAATGATGGTGATAAAGCCATGATATAGATGAAGATCATGAGGTGGAGGATAAAGATCCTCAAAAGTGAAGCCTAGTCGAGTCAAGCCATCATGTGTACATATAGTGTCGGTGTAAGTAGGATCAAATGGAATACACTCCCAATAAGAATCATTCATGAAAAGTGTGCATGTAAAGGGAGGAAACACTAATGGTGGGTGCACATAAAAGATTGAAGCAGGTAGAATGATGTCCAATGGTTGGACAGCCCCCGATAAAGTACCATAGCATTTGTAGTAACAAGAGGGGGAAAATATGTGGATGGAACAACATCTAACATGCAAACAATTCCTTCTAAGTGAGGTGGAGAATCTATAGGCCACGGTTCATTAGTAGTAACATATTGTGGAGTGGGGAGTGTAGTGGTGGGATCACAGTTGCAATATTTGAATGGTTCACGATCACTAGCAATAGTGTATTCAACACCTTCATGTAAGAATTTGACACATTGATGCACTTGTGGAAGGCACTGCTTGCATGACATGAAGCCATGGTCTACCAAGTAAACAATTATATTGAACTAGGAAGTCAATGACAAAGAAAATTGTATGAAGGGTTTTTGGCCCAATAGTGACAGGTAAAGTGATATGGCCTATGCATGGATGAATGGAACCATCGTACATGTGAAGAGAAATAGATGAAGGACTGACATTAGTAGTTGAAATACCTATAGCCTCAATGAAAGATAAAGTGCATAAATTAAGCTTAGAGCCATTATTGACTATAACTCGATTGAAACCTATATTATAGTTGCATATTGCAAAATATAAAGGGGATCATTGTTAAAAGGAGCAATGTCGGCATGATGATTAACTTGAAAAGGTATGTGTTGAGAAAAATCATTTACAAATGTGTTGTAAACTATATCTAGATGAATATCAGTAGGAAAACGAGTAGTAGCTAAGAGAGTGATGATTTTAGCCCTTAATTTAGGATGCATAAGCAAGAAATCATGGATGGAAATATCCATGATGATGAATGGAGATGCAAGAAATAATGAAAGCAAGACCCTAAAGGTGCACGAAGAAGACAGGTTCACCAAATGATTTAAATAAATCTAGTTATTACTTTATTTTATTAAATTTAAATATGTATTGCACAAATGATTAAAGAATCCTACAACACAAGTATATAAGCTAATATAATCAAAACCCTAACTAAAATAAAGAGAAAAAATTACTTGGTTGATAATCGCTAAAATCTTGAAGTGTCGATGCTTAGAAAAGCTGGTAAACCAGACTATGAAATTATCACAACAATGCATAGAGATTTGTATAAGTGTCGGATGTTGCTAGAATAAGGCACTTGGGTAGGTACTTGTGGCGCTTGGGCACTAGGATCCCTTTTTTGGTGTCGGGGTTTGTGTAGAACCTCAAGAATTGAATTTCGAGAGGGTCACAAGGTTGTCACACGATCTTGCCTACCTATCAATAGTATATTGCACAACCCTCACAAATGTTATTGAAAACATGCAATATGAAATCCACCTACAAAACCCCATAAACACATCAAACCCTAAAAAGAAAGATGCAAAATGAGGGGTTGGGCTGGCCTCAGCTGTCAAACTAGTGATCTTACAACTAAGCATATCACCACATCTCAGACCCAATGTAGTTCTATGTGTGTGTATATGAAATTGTGCCCTAGGTGGCTCTTGTGCGTACCTCACTTGATAGCGAGAAAATTAGGTAAATGTAAAAATATGTAATAGATTTGTGCATGGAATAAAATGAACTTCCCTCCTATGCGTGTGATGCAAAAAACCAGCCCTTATCCCTTGTAATGGTGCTAGATGAATGCAAATATGCTCTTGAGTGCTTGTGAGATGCAACCTTAGGTGATAGTATAGATGCTTAGACCTTGGTCCTTTAATTTGGTCACATAACTTTATATTTATATGTTTCTCTTGTTCAAATTTTGTAATTGATCAGTAAAAGGCCGACCCCTAAGAGATAGGGATGCCCAATGACTAGAAAGGACCCAAAAAGGAGAAAGCAAAGTAAAAAGAGGTCTAGGGTGCCCAAAGGGGATGAGCGTGGTGGGCGTTGGTGTCTAGAGTAAGAAAGGGTGAAGTATGAAGGGTTAGAATGGGCATTGAATTACTGTAAGGACAAGAGGGAGACTAGAAAGGAAACTAAGAGGCCAAGTATAATGATTAATTAGTACTTTTCTCCTATAAGAATCATATGAATAGTAGTATGTGATTAGGACCTAGTAATGTACCCAAAGTGCATGATTTAGTGTTTACACCTGTGAAATTCATCTCCGAGCTCTTGTGTAGACCACGACGCCTTGAAGGGATCCTAACACCCAGCCGCCACGATCCTTGCTCCTCCTGCACTCATGAAATTTTTTGGGTTCAATTTTTAGGTCTTATACTACTGTTCTTCCAGTCTTCCACCTTCACACACTGCCAGGGATATTTGTGAAATCAACTAAGTAACCTAACTCTCTATTACACTTAGGGGTTTTCTTCCTTTGCTTATTTTCTTGAGTCATTTATGTACTTCACTGTCATATCTTTCTTGTTGTAGCATACATAAGAATTTAACAAAGTAATGTTCACCCTTCATTTATTTTTGTTAAATTAGTAAGATGCAAACAACAAAGCATGTGTAATATGAAACCCTAAGAAAGAAGGAGAGATATAGGGACTTAGCTGATTTCTGAATGAATGTGAAGTGATCTAGGTAGGTGAATAACTGAAAAAAATTTAAACAACATCATCACTATAAACTGGAGGTTTTGAGATCTGGAACTATGCCCAGATAGGAGCACCCACGAGAGGATAGGAGCCACGAGTGCTAGTGTCAGATCACGGGCTCCAATGTCTAAGTAAATGGTGCAAATCTGGTTCTTTCGGGGCTAGATAAGCTTCACTTGTTGGTCTTTATTTGTCACTTTGGATTCACTATCTAATATGTGAATGTACCTATAACCTATAAGAAAGAAGTTCACTTACACATACCCACAAACCAAATCAAACCTAAAAAGGAAAATGTAGAATGGGGATTCAAAATGACCTCAAAAATCACTCAAAGAGTGAACTTAGGATCGAGAACTACACTACATCTTAAACCCATGAAATTCTTGTGTGTGTATGTAAAAATGATTCCCTAGGATGCCCTTGTGCAAGTTACACAAATAATAATAGGCTAGATCTAGAATGTATAAGATGTATAAAATGTGTGGGATGAAATAGAATATAACTTCCCCTCCTATGTTGTGTATGTAGAAGTAATGCAACCCTTATCCCTTGTATGAGTACTAGATGGATGTCTTGACGTGATTTTTGCCTTTGGATACAAGCTTAGGTGGTAGTATGTAATGCTTAGTGCTTGGTCCTTTATTTTGAAAACATAACTATGTATTTATATGATTCCCTTGTTTGAATTTTGTAATTGACAAGCTGAAAGGTTGACCTAAAGTAGTAAAAAGTAATTAAGAAGTGAAAGGGGTCCAAAAGGGTAAGAAAGAGGTAAATAGGGACATGAGTGCCTAGGAGGACAAGAGTGCTTGGAGCTATTGTCCTAATTAGGTGCTAGTGTTTGAGGCCATAGAAAGATAAAACAGTTAAATGTCGACAAGAGTGTAAGATGTATAAAGCCAATAAAAGTGCAAAAGACCAAGTCTAAGGATAAAGGGAGCTATCAATTACTAATTTTCTTTCTTAGGAATCATGTAAATGCTAACATGCTTTTATGACCTAGAAATGTACCCAAGTGCATATATTTTGTGACTAAATTTTCCCCCACTTTATGTTGTTGAGTGAATACTCAATAGCATAAAGTAGTTAGAAGATGTGTACCTTATGATCTTGTAGAGAGCATGGTGAATAACATGTTGAGTGGACAAGTGAAGCATGAAGAGATCGTAATGTGAAGTGTGGAGACTAGAAAAAGGGAAGTGGACCCTAGGGGTGAAGCATGTGCATAGCTTGTACCTATTTTTGTGCTTGTATTTGCTGATGTAGGTTGCTTCTTGTTACGTATTAAGGACAGACATGTAAAAGAAGAGTGAGAGAGTAGTCAAAGTTATGTATATGAAAAATTTGAGTAAAATATGTATAAGTATGTAAAAATGTGAAAAATTAGTAATAAAGGAAAGTGTGCACCTGATGTATAAGAGTGTAAAGGATAGAAAGATGTCCTAAAATGTTGTAAAGGGTGGGTTTTTGGGCGATCTCACACCAAGAGAGAGTTTTGGGTAATCACATGCGAAAGAGTGAGTTTTTGGGTGTTCTCATGGCGAGTCACGCGAGTTTTTTTGGGCGATCTCATGCCACAGGAGAAGAGTGTTGGGGAGAGGTCTAGTTTTACTCTCCTTCCATGTCTCGCTTCCCAAATGAACACTCCTGTAGATGGTACATCCCTTGTTGTTTAGTGTTATTCCGTATTGTAAGTGATTGTAGGAGATAGAATGTATTATATATTTTTAGGCAAGTTCCTTTTACTAGAGAACTGTACTTTAAAGCTTGTGTTATAATGAGAAATTGTTTATTTACGCCTCAAAACATTAGCACCCGGGGAGGACGGGAGCACCCAGTGCTAGTGCACAGGTATGGGTGTGAGTATCATGTACTTGTATGAAGTCCAAGTCTAATTCTAGACTGTTCTATGACTATATACATGTGTTGTTTCATACTTTATTGATCTAAATTGTAGCTCGATATGATGTAGGGGTGATTTTTCACTCAATGTATAGCCCATCGTTTGGGGTAAGAATTCTAGGAGAATGTGACCCAAAATAGAGGACCAAAGAATGATATGGGTATCTAAATGTTGGACACTGAAGGGGATAGGGTATTTGCATGGTAAAAACCAAGGCACATGCAAACAAAGTAGGCTAGTACAAGTGTAAGTAGTAAAATATAAAATGCAATAAAAGACAATGTAACAAGCAAGTATTAAGAGAAGATGGACTATGAAAAGTGGGCTTCATACATGGGACATCACTCACAATATCACAAGAAAATGAAGGTCGAACCGGCCAAAATTATGAAATGATCACACAAGACATAGGGCATATTCCTCAAACAATATCATACAATAATAAACAATAGCAAACAAAATGTATCAGATAATCATGGTGCATATAGTCCTATAAGGAAAATACTACACATGAAGCACCCATCAGCATGTTAGAAAGATAAATAGTATGTCAAAACATGTATGTAGTAGTAAAAATAAAAGTGACTGTAATATGAAAAGTAGTAAAGAATGTGACAATAGAACATGTGATGTAGGAAAGTATGATAAGTAATAATAGTAGATGTCCCTAGGAGCCTTGGTGGGACTAACAAGGATTCAACGCTAAGCATCATGCATCATGTAAGGAGATGTAAGAGATATGCATTCACTTCCAGATACCAAGTGAATACACATGTGTATATGATAAAGATAATGACATATTAAGAATCCGTCTAACATAGTAAGCAAAGTGCAACATGTAAGTAGTATAAGCTAGCAAGAATAAATGCAACCAAGATATGTAAATGTTGTATGAGTGTAATGGTATGATATGCAAGATGTGAAAATTGAAGGAGTTGAGTTTCCCCAATGGATGTGCATGAAATGAGGTTCATTTATAAATGCTCCTTAACAATAAAAATGAACCATAGAACAAGAGTGCATCATCAAGAAATGGGTATGTTGCTTGTAAATAAATGATAGAAAAGATATGTCATAAAGCATAGAGATGAAAGTGTGGAATGTGAGGTTAATTGATGTAGTGTGCCCTCAACAGTCAAGTGTGAAATGTAGCATGAGAGTGCATCATAGGGAAATGAATTTGTTGCGTGAGAGTAGATGTTAGAAAGATATATTGTGAAACATTGAGCATGAAATGTGTATGATGTGAGATTCAAGGATGAAGTATGCCCTCAACTATCAAGTGTGAACGTAGCACTAGAGTGCATCATAGAGTAATGATGGTAAAATGTGTGTACCATGAAGTGAGCATCTTTAGAAAATGTAGACAAGTAGCGCGGGCGTGAAGTGTAAGAGTAGACACTAGAGACAATTGATAGTGCTAGAAGGGGAGAAAACATGATGCCCCTAAGTGTGTGAGGAATAGAGATCTATGACAGAGTTTGAAATGTGTCATAAGAAAATATATGGTTTCCATAATGGTAGGTAGGAGCAAGGGTATGACCAGATCAAATTATGAGGCTAACGAAGAAAATGTAATTAGGTGACTAATCGTAGTGTGTTTAAGGTGAAATGGTTGATTTTCTTTGGATGTTGGTTACTTATTTGGGATTAGTAACATTGTATATGACTTAATAGGAGGAGAGGGTGGAGAACATATTTTTAATGGAGAGGTTGCTTATTTAGAATAGGTAACATTGTAGAAGACTTGCTAAGAGGTCATATGGGGGGTACAAATTTTGAGAGGTGGTGTACAAATTCTATAATAATGATGTAAAAATTCTATAATTTTGAGATGGTGTAAATCCTATAATAAATGATGTATAAATTATAACATATTTTAAAACGCAAGCAAAATAGCATATATAATATGAAACCCTAAGCAAGCAAGAGAGACAAAGGGACTTAGTTGATTTCCGAAATAACAGGATGTGATCTCGGGGAGCAAATAGCTGAAATAGACTGTAGAACAACACTATCACCGTAAAGTGAAGGTTCTAATATATGGAACTGTGCCAAACAGAATACCCACGAGAGGACAGAGTGCCTACGCACTAGTGTTTGGATCAGGGTTGGTGTCTAAAATAAACAAATGCAGAATAGGTTCTTTCAGAGTCGGATAAGCTTCATTTTTGTCTCTATTTGTTGCTTTGGATTCGTTGTCGATATACAAATGTACCTATAACCTACAAGAAAAAAAATTGACCTACTCATACCCACAAACCCCATCAAACCTAAAAAGTGAACTTATGACCGAGTGTTGTACTACATCTCAGACTCCATGTAGTTCTTGTGTGTGTAGAAATGATGATTTAGGATGCCTTTGTGCAAGTTGCATAGTAATAACGAGATAGATCTAGAATGTAGAAGATGCATAAAATGTGTGGGATGAAATAGAATAGAAGTTCCCCTCCTATGATGTGTATGTAGAAGTGATGAAACCCTTTTCCCTTATATGAGTGCTAGATGGATGCCTTGAAGTACTTTTGTGCCTTTGGATGCAAACTTAGGTGGTAGTATGTAAAGCTTAGTGTCGAGTCCTTTATTTTGAAAAAATAACTATGTATTTATATGATTCACTTATTTGAATTTCATAATTGAAAATTGAAAGCTTGACCTAAAGTAGTAAAAAGTAATCAAGAAGTGAAAGGGGCCAAAAAGGGTAACAAAGAGGTAAAGAGGAACAAGAGCACCCAGGAGGAAAGGAGCACCTGACACTGGTGTCTTGACTAGATGTCGATGTCTAATGCCATAGAAGGATAAACCGGTTAAATTATGATAAGAGTGTAAGATGTATATAAAGACAATAAAAGTGCGAAAGACCAAGTAAAAGGCTAAATGGAGCTATAAATTACTAATTTTCTCACTTAGGAATCATGTAAATGATAACATGCTTTTAGGACCTAGAAATGTACCCAAGTGCATAGATTTTTGACTACAAATATAACCAAAGAGTTTGTCAAAGTCACAGTGCAAATTTTGGGAAAACCCATCGAACCATGCTAATCCACTTGTAGACGGGTCTAGATTGCTCTTGTGTAGGAATAGTGTCAATGTGAGAAATATTACTAGATGTAGAAGCATGCTCATCAAGTGTAACACCGTAGACAGGTCTATGTCATGGAGGAGGTGAATTAGATCTATCTACATGTTGTGTCACATAAGTGATGATACCTTTTTCCTCTAATAACTTAAGCTTATGATCTAACACATAACAATCATTGTCACAATGTCCATTAATGTGATGGAAGTTACAAAATGGATGACCCTTCTCATGTTCAATACTATGAGGAGGGATCATTAGATGGTAACTAAATCATCCTCTTGTTAAGTAATGTAAGTAAGATGTCATGGGGCCTATCATGAGCCTTATCAAAATATATGGGATTCTACTTAGGAGGAGATGGTGTACTCATTGATTAGGATTAGGATGATAAAAGTTTTACCACGATGTAAAACCTTCACTTGATTATCATTGTGTGTATCATAATCATGTGCAACATAAGGGGTTGTAACATTCACATCTAAAGGCTTAGGCTTATGTGCTAGCATAATATCTTGTTCTAAATCAATAACACATGAGCAAAGATCATAGAATGAATCACAAGTGTCATAATGTAATTGTTCTTTGAGGGACTATATAGTCCCTAAAAAATATGAATTGCATCTCTAAATCACTAGGTTGATACACAAGCAGGTGCAATTTTTTCTTAAAGTGTGATATATAACTAGAGATAGAATCAACTTCACCTTGATGTAAAGAAGGAAAGATATCATATATCACCTAGGGCCTCTATTGAAAATAAAGTGAGCTAAGAATACATCCTCAAGTTCTACAGAAGTATTTGAATAGATACTAAGGAGATGAGTAAACCAAGAGAGAGCATCACTAATAAGACTCCTAAAGAAAACCTTAAGAAGCATACTCTCATTGTTGTAAGGAGCCATGAGTGTTGTATATATGGATGTGAAGTACTATCAAACAATATAAATGTAAGGCATTATAAAATTTATAGGAACAATATTTGAAATGTGCTACATGGATTAGGGTTGACATGAACAAAATTAGAATCATTACTAACATAATAGGACTTGTTTTCTAAATTCAATGTGTGGAATTTTCTTTGTAACTCACCTATCGTGTGCATGAGAGAAAGAAACTCTGGAGGAGGTATATGATAATCACTTAAGGGTTCATTCAGATATTGCACCCTATCATTTATAGTGGCCACATAAACACTATCAAACCTAGGAATATTATTAAGGGATGAGTCATCTGAAAACTACATGGTTTGAATGGGCTTGACCTCGTGATTATGCTCTAAAGGGATATCAATATCAACAATAGGCAATGCAATCACACTAGGAGATGTATCAACATGTGTACTATGTGCAACTAAAGAAAGATCAACATGCTCATTTTTGCTAACAATATCATTATGCACATTAGTATCTACAAGTGGAAGAGAAGAAGTACTAATAGAAACATCACACTTGCTTGTAAGAGGAGAAATAGAAACACAATGTGTATCAACCAAAACATGATCCATATTAGAATTTTTGCATTTATGAGAAATTGAAACATTAGTACAAACAACATCATTTTTTCGTATTTAATGGAACAATATAAGTGCAATGGTCATTATGTGCAAGCAAACTAGAGATGCTATAATCAAGCTCATTATTTTTGCATTCAAGAGGAGTAGAAACAAAATCATTGTCATCTAACTCATTGGAATAATAAACATCATGTATATCATCATCATGGCTGTAAATATGATGCATTACTTCCTCTTCATTATTAGAAACATAAGGGACACCATCAATTAATGTGAAAATAGAAGGAAAATCATCTATATGTGCACTAGAAACACTAACATCATCACCATAATCTAGGTCATCTATAACATTAGTGTCATGATCTACATGTGGAGGAGATTGTATTTGCTCATGGTCACTACTCCAACCTGCAAGACTATCCCACTTTGTCTATATGAGTAACAAGAAGTGGGAATTGATGAAGGTCATCTAGAAAGGTGTCTCTAGGAGTAGCTACAGGAGGCGATGTGTGGAAGTGGGTAGGATGGTCAGTGAAAGGTTGAAAAACATGATATAAATCAATATCAAAGACTACATTATACCTAAGTGAGTGTGCGAGATAGATCAACAAGCTTTGCATCCTCATAAGTGGTATGGACCTGGTTATAGGGATAGTAACCACTATGACTCTGTAAAGCATGAAAACAAGCCATGATCACACACAAAAGCAAAAATTACACACATGCACCCTAAGACAACACTAGGGTTATAACTGGGATGTTCAATTAGAGAGGTTCAGATTCACCAAATGATTTCAATTTTTATTGTGAATCTTTCATTCCTTTTTAAGTTTTTAATTTTTTTTTCTAATTAACATACATAAAAAGGAATGCATAATGTTACAAGTGGATATTCTGATTTAATTAACTTGCAACATTAATTGCATAAATCAAAATAACACTTTCCAAAGTGACGATCAATCTAGAAACTATCAAAACATAAGGGAAATATTGCACTTAGCTGATTTTGTGTGGATCTAGAAGAGTTGGGTGATCTAAGTGCATGAACAAGCTAATTTGAGGCCGAGAATATTGTTTTGCTAAAATTGGAACCTGAAACTGTGCCTGGTCAAAATCATACAACTAGGTTCAAAACATTTGTATGGTTTAGAACCATCTATACGGTCTTGAACTTTCTTGGAATCCAGTGTCCGATTTCCTAGGTGCTTCACTTGCCTAGAAATACGTGTCTTTGTGTGTCAGTCTTCTTTACTCACCTTTAGAATGGCTCTGTAAACTTTGCTCAAACCCTAGAAATATTAAAGTGCAAGAAGGATTTCCTTAAAAATAAGGCTTGGTGGGTTGTGGGAACCCCTGTGCACCATTGATATTGCCACTACTTTGAAGAGGGATCAAACTACACGTTGTTCTCCTAGCATGTGATATCTATCGTAGAAAAATAAGAAATTGACAATTGTGTTTTAACAAATGCTTCCCTCGAGTTTCACACTTGCTCAAATACTTGGGAAGGGTCACTTTTCTTGCTTGTAGAATGAAGATGGAGACTCCTAAACCTGGAAGGAGACTTCAGACCTATAGAGGGTGTTGCCTCAATTAATGTGCATGAGTTGTTTCATAGTTTAGGAGCTTGGAATGCCTTTTGTGCTTATTTTTACATGAGGAGTTCTTAAAGTGTCAAGTTACCAAATGAGGTATGATTTACTTTCTTATATATGCTTTTGAAGGTTGTTATGTCATGAAAGACCGACTAAGGGGATATATTTTCTCATAATAATGTGATAGAATTGAAAGAATTGGCTCAATACACGTCGGTCCAAAATTGTACAATAGGATCGACATATAATACTACATTTTGACCGAAACCGACGTTTTTGGCCTAGAGGGAGAAAATATAATTTTGACTTCATGGGTTGAAGGATGGATGTTTCTATATTTGTTTATGTAGTTAAACTTCAAAACGATGACAAAGAGTTGTGCAAAGATAAACAAGTAATCAAAGGGCTATTAGGGTATGCTAGGCAAGAGTGACGAGTGCATTTTCCATGTAAGTGTGCAATGTCAAGATCACTAGTATCAAAGGACAAATTGCCAAATTTGAGTGTTTATAGTTACACATGCAGCGAAGATGTAATATCCATGCATTTATAGTTATCCGGACAAATGTGACCCAATTGTGATCTCTATGTTATTTATAGTCATGTTTATATTGTCATTTCAAGCTTGTATTTTATCATATCGGTTATCAAAACCCTTAAAAGGTTAGGTATACAATTGAGGCAGTCCCCTAACCAACCAAAAATACTAACATTTTCCCTAGTTTATGATCATGCATATTTTGTGTTTGAGAGATTAGTTTACTTTATTCATGGAGAGGAACCATAATGATATCCCACAACACACACAATGCATTCATAAGCCCATTTTTAAATGTAACATTGGAATTGATTTTAAATTTATTTATTGTCTCTAATACTTTGTGAATAGATCATTTATTTTTATACATTTTGATGACCACATGGGACATCATATCTAGTTGTAAAATAATTTATATTTTTGAATCTAACGTAGTCCATAATTTTATTTGTTATGATACGAGTCTCCTCGCAAGGTGTTCGGGATCTGGAAAAGCTCTCCGAGTGTGCGTTAACATCCCGCATGCCCCGCTTAGCCCCCACGTCCTTTGTTTTCCTTTTTCCCCTCTTTTCTTGGCCTTTTGCTCTTCAGTGATGAAACCACCGCCCTGCATGGGCGGCGGTCTCGTCATGGATGCCCATGATCGGGGCGGCGGTCCTGCTGTAACCGCCGCCTTTGCCGGGCGTGGCGGCGGTCCTTTACGCATTTTCCAGAAAGCATTTTAACGCGACTCACGTAAAAATCAACGTTTCACCAGCTTTCCTTGCTGACTTAGGCTTGCATTTATGTTTTTGGTCCCCTGGAATAGTGTTTGGCCATTGTTTATAGTTTTAGAGTTCAGTTTGGTTTTGATCTTTGGGTGAATGAAAAGCTATAAATAAATGGTTTGTGCACAAACAAATGGTCTGGCCCCTCATTCACTTTTCATGCTCTCACTTTCAGTAGTTCAGTCTTTTATTCTGTTTAGAAGCCATAGTTTTAATTCTTTGCATGCTTAGTTAGCATTGTTCAGCTGTTGGTAAGCCACATATCCAGCTTGTGCAAGCAGTGTTGTTGTTTCACCCAATCCATTGGAATAGAATAGCTTAGGAAGCCATTAAAGTTGCAGGTTTTGCTCCTCAAACAGGATAGTTTCAGGTTCTGGACGCTTTATGTTACATGACTCACAATAAATCCCGCTAGGAATTGCATAAGCCAAGCTCTGTACTCTTGCGCTATCCCTCTCCTACTCGCATTATATTCAGTCTACATTCTGAGCTGCCTTTGTCCCAATATCTACTTCTGTTGATGCTAGCATTACACACTTTTCTGGATCCACGTGAACACAAAGGAATGAGAAGATCACACTGAGGGGACAAGATCACACACACCATCGGATTCGCCACTATTCTGCGGAATCCAGGTTCTAGCTTTCAAAGTTCTAGTTAGAATCATATCAAATAGAATAGTTAATTGCTTCATTTCAGTAAATTCTATTCTCGATATTGCCAGGGAAGTTGTGGGGATTGATAGTTTCTGAGAAACTATGATTCACTCCCCACTTCTGAGGTAGGATCGAGAATCTTGCAAATAGATTAGATGAGCTATTTTATTGTTTAGAATAGATCTACAAATTGCACAGACAAATAACTACACTCGGTTATTTTGTTTGTTTTAAGTTTTATCTTAGTTGTCAAAATTCTAGATACGTTTAAATAGCTACTTTCTTAAAATCATATAATCAGAAAATAGAAAAATAGAAGTTATATATGTTTTAGATTTATTCCACATAGTTAAAATTTGCTTTGTTACAGTTAGATTTACATTTTGTTTTGTATGACAATCACGGGACCTAGGGAGCCCAGGGAATACGTATTTGAGCCAATCGTGCCTCAACCCAACCTCGTCACAGCAATAGTTGACATAGACCAAAACCTTAGAATACAAGTCTTCCAAACAACAATAGATTTACAACTGATCAGCTCTCAGTTGAGAGGATTAAATATAGAAGATGACCAAGCACACACGTTTTGGTCAAATCAACCAAACTACAGATTACCCTAGGCAAACATTCACATGACTGTAGAAGGGTTCGAAAGAGAACAAACCTTTGGTTGTGATCCTTTGGTCCCACAGCCAGATGCAGGAGACACTCTCACAGACATAGATACTAGTTTAAGGATCCAGGTTGCACGAACGCTTGTGAGGTACTCTGAGAAGATCACACAGTTATTGATCCTAAATATAGAAGCTGAGAAAGCATATGATTATTGGATACTAGGGATTAGGACTTGATTTCATACATGACCATAGCAGGACCACAACAACCAAGAGTCTACGGTTGTGATCCACAAATCCCACAGCCTAACGAATCCATAAGTCAATCAGATATAGACACTGGCCTACGCACACTAATATTCCAGTCCACTCCACTTCCACCCATCATCATCGAACAATTATCCTTACTAGATATAGTGGCTAACAAAGCTAGAGAATTCTGGACTAGGCCAGAGAATCATCCGTAGAGTCGATTGTATTCACCATCCACCATATGACCTTATCTGGAGACATACACGAAACTATCCCAGGTCATTTTCCACGTATTCCACAACCCATAGATCGAATCACGCCAGAACTCGATATTGATTGGAGCCTTCGAGCAGTCATCCTTGCCGATCGATCTATCACACCAGTCCAGGTTAGAAGGGCCTTCTTTGCCTTAGATTCACAAATTCCACTAGTGCGTGTCGAAGACATTAGATTGCCTAACTAGTTTGTCTACATCCCACGAATATTCCATCCCCACCGGCTGTCTCGGCATGACCTCGGGAGGTCGGGTACGCGGAAGAGTTACCTGTAGATTCCCACGCTCGCTTGTCACTTTTCGGCGTACAAAATTGGTGAACCCAACGTGAACTAACAACTGTTTCACCTTCTCTTTGAGAAGTTTCATCTTATCTCATCCACCTTCGCTCCTTCCCATTATTCTGCGGGTATTCATATACCCCCCGAATATGTCGGGATTCGATGCATATGGCAGACCCCTCTTGGGTCTTGAGGCGTACTACGCCCAGCAAAATAGGCAATCATCACCCTCACTCTCAGTATGGGGGGACAACTACTCAACTAATCAGTTGTCAACACAAACTCCAAGAGTTAGATATAATTCGTCTTTTCAAACTGGGGAGTTAGATCAACCCCCTCAAAAACAACAAACAGAGCTTTCAGGCTCGAATAATATGACGTTCACCGGAGAATCTGGATCATCTCCTCAGATGCTACTTAGACCACAAATTAGTAGACAATCAGACTCATACCTGGTCTTAGATGATGAACAGTCAATACGTTATCCTAGGAGTGAACAACGCTCTCAGGGTATATACCCACCTGTAGGAGGTTTACAAATGCAACCCGAGGTCTCTTTTCAAGAAAATACCTCTATACCATTGCATATAGGAAATACTCTCGGAGAAACTTGGCAAGATAGCGATCAGTTCATAGCAGGATATCACATGCCCATACAACACCAGGGTATACAACAAACGCCGCTAAGGCAAAGCACTGTGACTTCACCAAATGAAGTCATTTCAACGTTAGTAGAAAAAGTGAGAGGGTTAGAACTTGCTCAAGCAAGTCAAAATCCTCAGTTCATGCAAGCAGGAAGTTCCAATCCTCCACGCTATCCTAGCCAAGTAGATCTCCTTACAGGAGTAGGCACGTTAGGCATGCCTCCTCAGTATCCACAACAAACGCCAACTAGGCCCATCATCTCTAACACCATTCCTCCCGGTCTAGTATCAAACAATCCATTCCTAGACAATACCCCGTCATACTTAAACATGTACTCCAAATCACCACAAGGAGATATGTTCTCCTCTCCCGGCATGTTTTCTCAAATGCAGGGACTTCCCTATGCCCCTGCCAACGCATACGCTATGCGCCGTATCAACAACCCATCCCACCACCACTCCCTCAGCAACCACCATCAATGGTCGAAACCTATGCGATAGGGACTTATTCAGAATATCTGAAAGAGCCCTTAGACTTCGCCATACGAAGCGTCATGCTTCCAAGACCCCTTCCCGATTTACCCAAGTACAAAGGTGAGGGAGATCCAAACGCGCATATCAAAGCTTACGCTACAGCCATACGCGAACTACTCCCTTGGGATGGGGTTGTTGCTAAAATATTCCCCAAAACCTTGGAAGGCATTGCTCTCGACTGGTATTATAGAATACCTGAGGCTTCCATCCATTCATTTAAACAACTTGTATCAGAGTTCATTAAGGCATTCGACATGAACAAGCTGTTAAGAACAGGAATCAGGGAGTTCTTACACATCAAACAAGAACACAACGAATCTGTCGCCCATTTCATCCAAAGGTGGCGTACAGTCCTTTATTCCTCGGCAAGTGCTCCAAATATGGATCAGATGGAACTATGTGATTTATTCCTTCATTCTCTCAGCAGAGAGGTGAAGGAAGAAGTCCAGAAGTTCCCACTAAGAACTTACGATGAAGTACTTGAGAGCGCTCTTCGAATAGATCAAGCAGCGATAGATAGTGGTCGTAAAACATATGGAGCAAACGGGAGGTTAATCACCCCCAATCAGAACACTACAAATTATCCCACTACCACAAACGTCAATCAAGGACCTAAAATCCTTAACAAAAATCGGGGTGTAACAACGGATGGAGTAACCGACCAGCCCAAGAAGGTAAATGTTGTCAATACTCCATCACAAACAAACAACCAACGAAACAACAACTTTACCCCGACAATCAATACAGTGGATTTTAACCATCCACAACAACAACAACAACAACAACGGTGAAATCCCATACAAGGGCCAAGCCAAAACTCATTTGGTTATCAAAACCAAAGCCAGAAACAACAAATACAAAACTTTAATCCTAATAGGCAACAGTTTGATCAGAGTTTTAGGCCACAATATACACCAAACCAACAAACCAGGAATTACAATCCCAATTCATATTGTGGTTTCCACAAGATTTGAGGTCATGATACTAGAACATGCCGTGACTACAATAAATTCATGCAACGTTTTCCAGAAGAACAAAGACAGTTCTTCACAGATTTGTTTTTGGCAGATCCCATGTCACCACCACCAAACACGCTCGCGAGGCAGTTTCCCCTCAGAATGCTCCCCTCAAGATCTTTAACGATCCACTCCCAAATCATGATAATAACAGATTAAATCCAACTGGGACGAACAAGGGTGCAATGACGGAAACAATGATCATGAAGCCTCGACTTCACTAAATCCATCAGTTGCGCCACAATTAGGAAATCAGCCGAGACCCAAGATAGTCAGCTTAGTAGAACTAGACGTTGAACTACCTATCGAAGCTATAACAAGAACATGAGAATATTTCTCTCAACCAAGCCCAAGTCATCTGCCAGAAATAGATAAGAGTCAACAAATAGTAGAAAAACCCGTGGGTGCCTATGATTTAATTAGCGACCTAACAAAGACCTTCTCACACATTTCATTTTTGGACTTACTAAAGAACTCTCCTGCTCACAAAGCTGCTCTTTTAGAAGCATTAGGTTTAGGTCATCTAATTAACATCACTCCACCTCCTGAAACACAAGTAAACCACGTAGATTTTGATATCCACCCTCCGGGGCAGCCGGACAAGGATGTCGAATTCATATTCGAAATAAGTAAAATGCCTACAGATGTTGAGATCGCACGCCGAGGTGATCCAGCCTTACACTTACAAGTATGGGTTTATAATAACTACGTAAAATGGGCAATGGTTGTGATGGGGCCGCAGTTAACATAGTCCCCTTCTCTTTCCTCCAGAAACTAGGATATGGGGAAACAAACTGTTCCACCACTCGAAATACATTGAGAGGCTATGATAGCCTTAAAGCCACTTCGATAGGAACCATAATACTACCAGTCACCTTAGGACCCAAAACCATTTTGACTGAGTTTTATATTATAGATCGGGAAACTAATTATAATATGATCCTCGGCCGGCCATGGATACACCGAATGAAGGCAATCCCTTCTACGTTATTCCAAGAAGTAAGATTCCTACATCTAGGAAAGGTATTTGTAGCCAAAGGCGATCCAAAACCTTTCGATATACACCTAGCCGACTTAAAGAAAAGACCAGGTGTGCACTCGGAATTTGAACTTCCAACAAACCAACTTAATAAACCCACTGACGCAAAACCAGAGGAGAAGTTGGTACCTACAACGGATCTTGAAACTATCAGCATAGCCAAAACAACCCCAACCCCCAAAGATAAGGCTAAAGAAACGGTATCATTAGGGACTACTGCAAAAATCGTTGAGTTAATAGAACAAGATTTACCAATGTTCTTACCATTTGATTCAGTAGGCATAGGATATTCACTAGGTGTTGGTTCCCTTCCATCAGAGGATCTCTGCATGGTAGAAGTGGAGTGCGCAAACGCAGCAGATACCCCAACATCTATACTCCCAGCTAAGTATTGGACTCTCCATTTTGATGGAGCTAAATGCCGTTATGGAGCGGGGCAGGTATAATTCTTACTTCGCCCGAAGAGAAAGTCCTGCCATTTGCCTTTAAGCTAAATTTTGAATGCACAAACAACGGCGCTGAGTACGAAGCCCTCCTCCTTGGCCTCACCTTAGCCAAAAGAATTGGTGTTGATGACATCAGAGTCTTAGGAGACTCGCAATTAGTGACAAACCAGGTTTCTGAAGTATACAAAACCAAAGCCGAACACTTGCAGCTTTACAAAGAAGCCGTATTAGATTTAAGCAAGGCGTTTAACTTCATATCCATTGAAGCAATCCCGCGAGAGAAAAATCTTCTCGCCGATTCAATAGCAACTTCAGCATCGCGTTTTACTCCAAGCAATGAGTTAGAAGATACCCATTTCACGGTGTCCATTCGTGATGAACCATTGATAAAAACAATGACAAATCCCCTTTCAAGCGGAAGTGAATCTACCATCCTAGACCATGTTGATAGTGATATGGCCACTTTGGATTACTTAAACACCTATGCAGCACTACATCTCTCCTATCATATGCTAGATTTGTCCTTAATTCCACATTCGTCTTCCTATTTCGGAAATCCCATGATGGATCTCCCCTCACAAATGGAACCTAGCATATACGTAGTAGAAAATGGGGATGATTTGGATTTACCTCCAGCACCACCTGAGTTTGAAGAAGGTAACACCTCTTTGATCGAAGAAACAATCGATGTCAACATCGGAACAGAAGATGAACCAAGGATTTTGAAACTAGGATCCTCGTTAACCCCAGAAGAAGTAGAAATACACACTCGGATCCTCAAAGAACATCAGAAGGTGTTTGCATTTAATTATAAGGAGATGACAGGAGTCACACCCCACATTGCGGTGCACAACCTCGTCACTAAATCAGATGCAAAGCCAGTTAAACAAAAATCAAGACCCATGAAACCCAAGGTAGCTCTCATGGTAAAGGAGGAGGTAATAAAACTCCTCCAGGTAGGATTCATCAAACCAGTCGACTACTCCCAATGGGTATCTAACATTGTTCCCGTTCTCAAGAAGAATGGAAAGATACGCATCTGCATAGATTTCCGAGACATCAACAAAGCATGTCCTAAGGATGACTTCCCGTTACCATCTATCGATGTCATTGTTGATGCAACAACTGGGTTTGAACTTTTGTCTCTCATGGATGGATTCTCGGGATATAATCAAATTAAAATATCTGAGCAAGATCAAGCTAAAACCACGTTTATAACTCCTTGGGGAACCTATTGCTATGTTGTTATGCCATTTGGCCTCAAGAACGCTGGTGCTACATACCAGCGAGCTATGACATATATATTCCACGATTTAATTCATAAAATCATGGAATCCTACGTTGATGACTTGTTGGCTAAGGCCAAGAAGCGTTGTGACCATCCGGAAGTACTCCGCGTCATTCTTTCACGCCTAATAGAATACGGAGTCACACTAAATCCAGAGAAATGCGTCTTTGGCGTAACAGGAGGAAAGCTCCTAGGTTACATCATATCATCACGAGGGATAGATGTTGATCCAACCAAAATTCGGGCTGTCCTCGAAATGGTCCCACCTTCGAATGAATCTGGAATCAGGTCATTTCTCGGAAAGCTGGGTGCAATACGAAGATTCATCCCAGACTTGAGCTTCATCGTTCATCCAATCAACAATTTACTCAAGAAAGACTATAGCATTGATTGGACCAAAGACTGCAATGAAGCCTTTGATGCAGTTAAGCGTTTCCTGTTGTCACCACCTACGCTAATGCCACCTAAGCTAGATCACCCGTTAATTCTATATTCACGAGCTACCAATGTCTCATTAGCTTGTATGTTGGCCCAAGAGGATGATGACAAGAGAGAACGTGTGATTTATTTCATTAGTCGAACATTACTTGACTATGAAACACGTTATACACAGGCAGAATGAGAATGCCTTGCTATAGTCTTTGCTACTAAATGCTTAAGACACTATATGCTGAATCAAGAAACGAGGGTCATGGTAAAAACGGACCACTTACGAACTTTCCTCACACAAGGGTCATTGTCTAAAAAGGCTGGACGTTTTATAACCTTAATGGGAGAATTCGAATTAACGTTTGTAAATCAGAAGTCAGTTAAGGGACAAATCATTGCAGATTGGTTAGCTGATAACCCATTAGATGGAGGTGATCTAGTAGATTTAGATTTTCCAGATGAGTGCGTATACTACATCAAAACCCGACCTTCTATCTCTGAGTGTCCCTGGTACACTGATATCATTAATTATATCATGGACCATACATACCCAGAAGGAGCTACACCACAACAAAGAAGGCGGTTACGTATTATCGTAGCCAAATACGTCATTATAGAGCAAGTGCTCTATCGAAAAGCGTTCGATGGAATGCTCCTAAGATGTGTCGACACAGAAGAATCCAAGAAGATTCTCCATGAATCCCATAGTGGAATATGTGGAGGCCACTTCGGTGGCCATGCCACCGCTCGAAAAATACATCGAATGGGCTATTTCTGGCCCACTCTAGAACACGATGCAGTAGAGTTTGTACGCAGGTGTCATAAGTGCCAAGAATTCTCCCATGAGATCCACATGCCGGCACAACCTCTGCAACCAATCGCTACTCCATGGCCCTTTTCTACATGGGGCCTAGATTTGATAGGGAAATTCTCTCCCTCATCTATAGATGGCCATAATTTTATAATCACGGCCACTGAATATTTCACCAAGTGGGTAGAGGCTATGCCTCTTACTACTGTATACCTAGTTCTGTAATCGCCAAGTTCATTTTAAACCAAATCATTTGCAGATACGGTATCCCGCAAATCATTATCTCCGATAATGGAACTTCTTTTAAGAATGAAGAGGTTCGTGAACTATGCAATAAATTTAAGATAAGCCATCATACGGCTTCCTTGTATTACCCTCGAAGCCAACGGAGACAGGCAGGCGAAGCAAAAAAGACAACTTTGAAAGCCATTCTCCTTAAAGCGTGAAAAGAAAACAAATGAGATTGGCATTTGAAGTTATATCCGGCCTTGTGGGCCCACCGAACCTCAATAAGAACACCAACGGGAGCAACTCCTTTCTCACTAGTGTTCGGGGCAGAGGCAGTTCTCCCACTCGAGGTTGAAATACCCAGTCTCCGCATTTCATTACAAGGGATTCTGGATGAAGACGCTTACAGAGAAGCACGTCTTTCTCAACTAGAAAGCCTAGATGAAACTAGGTTAGATGTTGAACAATGACATAGAATCTATGCTGACCGGATGTGCCGGCAGTACAACAAGAAGGTCTATGAACGCGACATATACGAAGGGGATCTAGTTCTAAGACTAGGCCGTAGATCGACAAGAAGACCGGCGAAGGAAGGAAATTCCGGCCCAAATGGTTGGGCCCATACCGAGTCATGAAGGACTATGGAAATGGTGCATACCTCTTATGTACGCTAGAAGGTGAGGAATTTGGTGAAACAGTCAATTCCCTTCACCTCAAGCGGTTCTACGCATAAGCAGCTAGCACTACTTATATATATTTACATTGCATCTTCATATAGATTAAGATCATTTTGTCCACCTGTTTCTTACATAAATGGTGATCAAGGAATCTATTCTCAAAGCAATTCATAGCAAACTCATGATGTTGTTGGCATAAACTCTTTAATCATACCTCTCCATTTTCATGATATCATCAAATTATCTCAGAATCTTTTATCAAATAAAGTCAGACATGACAAAGTCTTAACGGTAACCATACCAAGATCTGCAAGTTTATTCTCGCTTTGATTTCTTCTTAGGGCAGGTGTCTTGCCTTTGGTCTATTCTAGAAGCTTCATGGTGTCACATCTATCCCATATGTATATCTCTTTGGAAATAAACACATACTGACATTTTACTCAAATAAACAAGTCAAAAAGTGATTAAACAGAAAATTTTAATTTTACACATTTCCTTGCCCCACCAACCTTCGGTGATGAGCTTGCGTCTCTTACTAGTGACGTAGGGTTGGGAAGGGATGGAAATGCCCTTACTCACCTATACCTTGCCCACGGTGATAAACCCACGCTTCTTACTAGTAGCGTGGGGCAAAGTGTAGGGGGTCCTCTTGACAAATAAATGCAAATGATCATACGCAAACAATTCAAACTTTGAAACTTTGAGTCAAAAACAAATGAATCAGATGTTCAAAATTCCAAGAGAGTTAAAATCCTAAAAACCCAGATTTTGTCTACTATGTGGCCATCTACGGATCTAAGTCTAGATAAACCGCAAAGTAAGTTGCATTCTAAACTATGAAGTCACTCGGGTAGAGTAAGCTTGTAGCTTCCAATTTGGTTCCACTAAAGCTTTGTCTGTCTTTCATCACTATCATTTCAGCTACACCTCATAACTTGTGCCCTTTCTAGCTCTCGGTGATGAGCCCTCGCATCTTACTAGTTGCGTGGAGTTAGGAGTGGGGCAAGTTAATCTGTTCATCATACTGGTTATATTCATCACTTTGCAAAACAAACATGAGATATCAAAAATTGCTTACGGAAGCTAAGATTCAAAATCACATTATATCTACATATATCAGCATCATGAAATACACAAAAGGAAACAAACATTTGCATCATTTGTTCTCCATTGCATACATTCTAAAAAGTATATAAACATACATCGTAGTATACATAGGGAAACTGGAAATAGAAAGGAAACCATGAGTGCCAAGATTTTGATCCAAAACGAATGCATATATATAAATGATCAACGTTTATATACAATGCCATCATGCACTAAGCATGGTCAAAACGCTCAAAGAGCCCGGATATACAAAGAATATATAATACAAAATACACGAAAGCCAAGTGGCCTCTCAATCCCTACGCGACCCCTCCGAAGGTGCACGCCCGCGCCTAGGACTCCGGCTACGCCGGCGCTCTGAATGTACGGAGGGCTCAGGATCCCGAGGAGCAGCCGCAGTCTCACCACGAGAACGGCTCCTCATAAGACGCTCAGCCATCCTATACCCCGCTAGCTCGGTGCGAAGGGTCGATACCATCCTGGCCACATGCCAGACTGGAGCAAAGACGTCGGTATGCCTACCAGCTGCTGAAGGCTCCCCAGCATCTACGGATAGCTCTGCACGCGTCCTATCCATGGGGATCATCAGGGAATCGGTACATACCCTGCGGATCAAATCCCGCCACTCATCAACAGTCTCTGCAAACAAAGGAGAAAACAAGTTAGAAACCAAGCACGAAATTAGGAATACAAGATTGCAACTAAGGAGAGCCTACAAGCAAACATTAAAAGGAAGAAAGGGTAACTTACTCGGATCACCAGGCCTCCAGGATGGGTCACTGGGGCCGGCACCTGCCGCGGATGCCGCTGCCGACTGAGGGGCTGCTCCTGTGGCAGGAGCAACATGTCGCCCCACGACGGACTCATCCTCTCCACCATGGCCCTGGGAGAGGGCTCCTCTGAAACTAGAGTATCCCTCTCTGCGCTCTGCTCAGCCCTCTCTGCCTGCATGATATCCTGAGTGTCATGCCACTCAGGATCGCTGTCATCGGTCTCCTCCTCTGTTCCTCCCTCTGTGAACTCCTCAGACTCGGAGTCAATATCAATAGGGTCATCGCTGCTATGAGCAGGACCCACAGCAATCTGAAGCAAAGGTGCCCGAGGCGCACCGGCTCTCCCTCTAGCACGAACTATCCTCCTGGCTGCAATGGGAATGCCAGGAGTGACCACTGTCCAACCTCGGCCTCTAGGCCCCCTCTGCCTCGCGAACTGATCTGTAGACTGGCGCCACTGGGGGAAGCATACCCGTATATGGTAGGCCAAACTGCTGAGGAACCCGGCCAAAGGGGTGCGCCTCCACTCATCCCACTCTATCAATGAGCTGCCCTGTGGTGGAGCAGGAGATCAAAGTAAGAGTCTCCTCGCCCCATATGCCCGCCATGGTCTGATACGGTGTCGCCTCCATGTCGGCAGTAGTCAGGGAGGCAACTGGCTGATGAGGTGCTCTAAGCACCGACATGTCTGTCCATCTCGCTGCCCTAACAGCTCCAGGATCTGCCACCTCCACACCCCTGCCATAGGGGATGAAATGCTCATAAACCCAACTCATGACTAGAGTCGGGTGGCTCAATGACTGCCCCTGTAAACGGACCACCTGTATATAGATCGTGGTAAGTGGTCCCAAGAATGTCTGCTCCCCAAGCGTATATCCGACCGTGCCCCTCTATCTGTGTAATAATGGGGGCCCAACAGTATAACAATGTGTCCCCTCCCTTGTCCCCGATCAATCTCGAGGCAAGGATCCCCATGATGGCCTATCGAAATACGGGGATGGGAAAAGAAGGAATGGATCGAACTCTCACCCCCTTCTTCGACCCCGTGGAGATGGCTGCATCTCCCATATAAGTCGCCCACTGTGCAATCTGTGCCCGTGAGCTGCTTGTCTCCAAAGTGAGTCACCTCCCGATGATCGGGACCCCCAGAATGCGGTAGACATCCTCCAATGTAATGGTCCACTCGCCACGGACCCCTGGCAATCGGAAGGTGTTCCGATCTGCATCCCAGTAAGAGAACAAGTCACAAAGGATGTGACTAGATGGTGCAACATGGGGCACGCGCGATATGCGCAATATGCCAGCCCTCTGAAGTGTGTCCTCCTCATCCTGTGAGAGGGCATCTAATACCCCTGGGAGCCAATCACACTCCCTCTCTCTACTCCATCGGATGTACTCCTCTCTAGCCTGCATAGACCCAAAAACACACAAAACAAAGTAAGTTAGCATCCAGGCAATACTGAGAAAGTCATAAAAACACGTAGAAATGCTAAAAATACAAACACAATCTCAAAAACAGGTTCTTTTTGCATTCTGTGCAAAACCGCCACCCTGAGCAGGGAGGCGGTTTTGTAACCACCGCCTTAAAGGCGGTGGTCATGTAACCACCACCCTGAACAGGGCGGCGGTCATGTAACCGCCGACCCTGGCCAGGGCGGCGGTCGTGGTCCGAAAACCCACGCGGGTTTTTAACCTAAAAAGGCCTAAAAAGTGCAAAAAATGGCCATTTAACCTAAAAATAGAACCTACCCAGTAGGCGCCCCCCCTAGGTGGACCTGTTAACACTAGCATTTTCAAAAATACCCCCCCATTGCAAAGAATTTAGCATTTCAAATTTAAGGGGGTAAAAACAATAAACTGAAGAAAACTAACCTGTGATCGCTGAGGTCGATGTTCCACGTGGAGGCATGATCACTATCTCGCTGCGAACGTTTTGACTCTACTCACGCAAGAAACCGTCACCGTGGGTCCCAGAGCTCAAAATCAATCAAATCAACTCGCGCAAATGAATAGGAAAATGGGCCCACTTTCATATATATAGCACTCTGTTTTGTTTTAAAATGACTTTTCACAGGTTTGGAGCGCTGATGGAGGTAAGTTCCTATCCCCGCACAAATGGTACGTTCTCATTCCCTGTTATTCTTAGCGTTTATTTTTCGAACTATTGTATCTATCTGCACTTGAGTTCTCTTTTCATTTTGCAGGTAGCGGGAATTTTGGATGGCATCATTTCAACACACGGACGTGTCAGGTATAACTTCTAACTTCCCATTTCGGGACTGCCATACTCGGACCCACCGTTTTACGCCTCTTCATGGCTAAAACGCTTCTCTGAGGGGGCAATATGTACGTACCCAAAATTGTAAGGTATTGTACTGCCGAAACAGTGTAACAAGTGCCCCAATGATGATACAGGTCTCCTCATAAGGTGTTCGGGATCCAGAAAAGCTCTCCAGAGTGTGCGTTAACATCCCGCATGCCCCGCTTAGCCCCCACATCCTTTGTTTTCCTTTTTCCCCTCTTTTCTTGGCCTTTTGCTCTTCAGTGATGAAACCGCCACCCTGCATGGGCGGCGGTCTCGTGACCGCCGCCCTGATCAGGGCGGCGGTCCTGTAACCACCGCCCTGCTCAGCGGCGGTCCTTTACGCATTTTCCAGAAAGCGTTTTAACGCGACTCACGTAAAAATCAATGTTTCACCAGCTTTCCTTGCCGACTTAGGCTTGCATTTATGTTTTTGGTCCCCTGGAATAGTGTTTGGCCATTGTTTATAGTTTTAGAGTTCAGTTTGGTTTTGATCTTTGGGTGAATGAAAAGCTATAAATAAATGGTTTGTGCACAAACAAATGGTCTGGCCCCTCATTCACTTTTCATGCTCTCACTTTTAATAGTTCAGTCTTTTATTCTGTTTAGAAGCCATAGTTTTAATTCTTTGCATGCTTAGTTAGCATTGTTCAGCTGTTGGTAAGCCACATATCCAGCTTGTGCAAGCAGTGTTGTTGTTTCACCCAATCCATTGGAATAGAATAGCTTAGGAAGCCATTAAAGTTGCAGGTTTTGCTCCTCAAACAGGATAGTTTCAGGTTCTGGACGCTTTATGTTACATGACTCGCAATAAATCCCGCTAGGAATTGCATAAGCCAAGCTCTGTACTCTTGCGCTATCCCTCTCCTACTCGCATTATATTCAGTCTGCATTCTGAGCTGCCTTTGTCCCAATATCTACTTATTGATGCTAGCATTACACACTTTTCTGGATCCACGTGAACACAAAGGAACGAGAAGATCACACTGAGGGGACAAGATCACACACACCATCGGATTCGCCACTGTTATGCGGAATCCAGGTTCTAGCTTTCAAAGTTCTAGTTAGAATCATATCAAATAGAATAGTTAATTGCTTCATTTCAGTAAATTCTATTCTCGATATTGCGGGGAAGTTTGTGGGGATTGATAGTTTATGAGAAACTATGATTCACTCCCCACTTCTGAGGTAGGATCGAGAATCTTGCAAATAGATTAGATGAGCTATTTTATTGTTTAGAATAGATCTACAAATTGCACAGACAAATAACTACACTCGGTTATTTTGTTTGTTTTAAGTTTTATCTTAGTTGTCAAAATTCTAGATACGTTTAAATAGCTACTTTCTTAAAATCATATAATCAAAAAATAGAAAAATAGAAGTTATATATGTTTTAGATTTATTCCACGTAGTTAAAATTTGCTTTGTTACAGTTAGATTTACATTTTGTTTTGTATGACAATCACGGGACCTAGGGAGCCCAGGGAATACGTATTTGAGCCAATCGTGCCTCAACCCAACCTCATCACAGCAATAGTTGACATAGACCAAAACCTTAGAATACAAGTCTTCCAAACAACAACAGATTTACAACTGATCAGCTCTCAGTTGAGAGGATTAAATATAGAAGACGACCAAGCACACACGTTTTGGTCAAATCAACCGAACTACAGATTACCCTAGGCAAACATTCACATGACTGTAGAAGGGTTCGAAAGAGAACAAACCTTTGGTTGTGATCCTTTGGTCCCACAACCAGATGCAGGAGACACTCTCACAGACATAGATACTAGTTTAAGGATCCAGGTTGCACGAACGCCTGTGAGGTACTCTGAGAAGATCACACAGTTATTGATCCTAAATATAGAAGTTGAGAAAGCATATGATTATTGGATACTAGGGATTAGGACTTGATTTCGTACATGACCATAGCAGGACCGCAACAACCAAGAGTCTACGGTTGTGATCCACAAATCCCATAGCCTAACGAATCCATAAGTCAATCAGATATAGACACTGGCCTACGCACACTAATATTCCAGTCCACTCCACTTCCACCCATCATCATCGAACAATTATCCTTACTAGATATAGTGGCTAACAAAGCTAGAGAATTCTGGACTAGGCCAGAGAATCGTCCGTAGAGTCGATTGTATTCACCATCCACCATATGACCTTATCTGGAGACATACACGAAACTATCCCAGGTCATTTTCCACGTATTCCACAACCCATAGATCAAATCACGCCAGAACTCGATATTGATTGGAGCCTTCGAGTAGTCATCCTTGCTGATCGATCTATCACACCACCCGATCCGGAGTTAGAAGGGCCTTCTTTGCCTTAGATTCACAAATTCCACTAGTGTGTGTCGAAGACATTAGATTACCTAACTAGTTTGTTTGCATCCCACGAATATTCCATCCCCACCGGCTGTCTCGGCACGACTTGGATTTCATCATCAAGATTCTATTGTTTAGAGCTTGTTTATTGATGGGTTATATAAATTTGGAGTTGGAGCTATCATTTTTGGTGGAGCTCCAATAAAATACATCAAATGAAGTGTGAAGGATTTGACCCTCCAAACTTATACATTACTCCTCTCGCAAAAAAATTAGGCCTCACATACCATAACATATATTGATGACTCCCTTCTAGAAGTCACATTCCTAATCTATCTTAATGATCCTACTTTAATCATGTTTTGTTTGGTAGTTTCAAGATAACAACATTCCCTAAGATACCCCCACACACCCTTGAGGCATATCGTAGTGTTTCCAAGAAATCATACACCCATTCTAATAAAACTAGGGTTCTAATTTCCCCATGTTTTTTTTTCCATATTTACATATTTATTAAATTGAAAATTTCAAAAACCAAACAAAGCAAAATACTATTTTTAACTATCAAATTTCTACACAACTCGGGCTATCTTATCTCATTTGATGAAATTCTACTATGTTTGGGTTGCTCATGTAACTTATTTTATTATTCATCATCTATTTTACCTTTGCATCATGTTGTTTGAACCCCGATTTATCCTTTGCTCAATACTCAATTGCTACTATGATTAACAACATGCTTGCTCTTATTCTAAAAATCCTTACATAGTTTGTTACGCTCAAAAATATTCGGACCCAATTGCACACATGATTAGCCTACAATTTCTAGTTACATTACTATTTTCCCTAATCAGTTTACCTTACTCTCCTTCGAGTTGATTTACATAGTTTTTCCTTATCCAAAATATTGATACCTAATCACACGCACAATTGGCTTGCAATTCCTATTTATCCTATGCATTTTACACGAGTCTCAAAATATTCATACCCACTTTCACTAGTGACTAACATGTAATTTCTATTAATTTTTCCCATCATGTATCTCATGTCCTAGAATATCCAAACCCAAATCACATGAGAAACTATCCTGCAAATTTTCAAAGTAACTTCTGGAGTCTCGTTGTCATCGGTCATTTCACGTCCTTCGTGTGCTTTGCAGACTATTCATATTTTGGATCACTCATACCCAAATCACACATGCGACCTTTAATCATTTTCTATAGCTCCATTATTTTATAATTACCACATAGATCCTTATTTTCTCATAAAGTATGTTCTTGATCCTAATTTCTCAAACTCAATCACCCAAACAATCCCTACATAATTTTTGTACCGAATTTCATTATATTTTTGCCAATAATTTTCATACGCATATTAAGTTGTATGATCTAGTTTTAATATGGTTTCTACCCATTAGTAATCATATATTCAATCAAGTTCTATCCATTCTCCCCATACCATGGATTCTTCTTCACATACATATGGTGATCCTTTTGGTTAAGGGGCAAACATTGGTATAAAATACATTTTTCAAACCGCCATGGAGAATCCACTTAACAATGTTCTATGGTCAAATCATAAAGGTGAAGAAATAGAGATTCCTAACATCCCTATCAATGACCCTCCTTTTTTAGGAAGTACTAAATCATAACCAAGAAATACTAGCTGAATATTTAAGGAGGAATTTTTATAATATGGTTTCTTATAACCTCGCAAATCTATTCCATGAAATCCAATCCTTCCCCCCAGTGTCTAATCTCATTACCTTAATGATCTTATCCATCCCTACACTTTCCAACATTGTATCCACCCATCTAAGTGCCTCTTCTAATACCAATATTCCATCTACATCCCACAATGGCCCCATAAATTTGAGTCAAACATCGTCAAGTGTTAGTTATTCTTTACCTCTCGTTTATTCTTTCATACCCACTTCGATTCTAATCCATATTCTTCATCATTCACTCATTCATCATCCCTAATTTCTAATGTTTATACCCAAGTTTCATTAAAATACTCCACGACACCAAACCATGCTTGCAATCATCATAAATATGTCTCTTCTTCACAATTTATGCATCCTCTTCACTCTCAAAATTTTCAACGTGCCCTTACAATTGAACAACAATTATCATATAGATTGGTGAATATGGAATTATAGAACAAAGGGTTCACAATCCTAATATATTTTATGATAAATTATTTAATGATTCAATTCATCTTATGGTGCATATCATTTAACCCTTAATTAAATTTTAGGTTAATTTAATTAGGTTTTAGATTGTATTAGAGTTGATTATTGATTTTATGAAAATTTTACAATAGAAATAATATCTCATATTTACAACTTAGATAAGATAGAAAGAGTATAACATACACCAATCAGCCCAACATGCAATTCAAAATACAAAATAGATGTATAGAAGCACTTAACTCAAGTTACAAATGCCTTATGCGAGAGATATGGGACTATGTAACAATGAAACTGGGGTTTGAACATGAATGACCCTCACAATAGATGATGGAACTATGAATTAACTTGGGGTATGGTTTTACCAAACAACCAATACCATATCAGTATGTCTTAACCTTGTTGTATGGTCTTGGACATGATCTTCTTTTGTTCCTTTGACTTTCTCGGGTTGTTTTTTTGTCTATATTTTTATATTCCTCACAAACCCCGGTTGTTGTACATGCAACGAGGCTCTCGAATAGACTAGACCTCACCTTAAACCCTAACCATGGATGAATATTCCTACAAAACAAACATTAGAAAGGTTGTGGGAACCCCCATGCACTACCAATGACATTACTCCAAAAATTCCTCAAACTATATGTCATTCTCCTCCTAACATGTGATATTTAGATAGATCAATAAAATTTGTCATTTTCTTTGACCATGTTTTTTTACTTTTATCTTACTAAAACACTTGGACAGAGGATGTTTGAGTGCTTGTGGGTTATATATATGGCTTCGTTGACATGGTTTTAAGCTTTAAACCTAATGTGGGTGCTGTCCTAATGATTTTAGATATACTATTGCGAGATTTAGGGAGTTTTTGATGTCTTTTGCAAGTGTATGAAGTAGGTAATCTAGTGCATTACCTTAGGAGTTCCAAGTTAGAAAATGAGGTAATGTTTACTTACTTATATAGGGTTCCGTAGATTATTTATCTAAGAAATTCTAAGATAGATGAACTATAAAGCACAATGAAAGATATCAATTTGAAAGAAAAGTTGGAGGACATGTCAGTCCAAGACCATATAGATGGGTTAGAATTGGATGCAAATTTTTGACTAGATTTTATAAGAAATATACCACATGAAGTTTGGAGCTAATAAATTGATATTTTTCTATTAATTTTGTGAATTGTATTCTCAGAATGTGTCGACATGTCAGTGTGGAAGGATAAATAAGTTAAATAATGGACCTTGGAAAGTGCTAAGCAAGAATGTAGAAGTTATATTTATCATAACAAGAGTGCATATTCAAATCAAGATTTGTTAAAGTATAAATTACTAAATTTGAGTGTCTACATTTCCCCCTTTAAGTATAAATTAAAAATTGCATGCTTAAAGGAAAATATACTGAGTGTGTAAACACACTTTTCCTTTTCTTGAATGTTTGTTTTGCAGTTGTGTTGTTATTTTTGGTTTTGGCATGATCCATGATGAAACTTTCAACATAGAGTGTTATCAATGCCTGTGATAGATCATTGACCATAACTTAAATAAAACATATAACAAAAGAAACTTGCATTTACATATAGGTGAAGTAAAAAGATGTAATCAAGGAAAGGATACACCTATTATTTGTGCTCTACTTTTTCTTGGAGATTTATATTAATTTAACTTCACTGAAGAATTTGGGTGATTAGTCCTCAATATGTGTCGAGGGAAACTAGAGTGTTAGGTGCATGTAACACAACTCATAAATGTGCAAAAGTGAGAGGAAGAAAGAGGTACAAATATACCCCCATAAAGGAAGAAGAACATGTACCAACATTATTCAAAAAAATTGATATCTTCCCCTTTAAGTGTAATACAAGAGGAAATTTTTCCCATGAATCCCTTAGTTGATTCGATACCTTCTATAACCCCATGGATCACATCACCGCAGGTGGATCTAGACTCAATTTTACACATATGAACATGTAGTACAAAAGAGAATAAGTGCCCCCAAACTCTCTTCATATGCCACACAACTAAGTATGAGCTAAGTATGTGTCTGGAATATGTTGAAAATATGCTAACGATGCTGAACTAGGAAAGAGATCCATGCCCCCAAGATTTTTGAAACTGATCCTAAAGCTATGTGTTGATACGAAGAAGGAATGAACAATTTCATGCCCCATGTACTAATTTCAATTGAGTAATCTGGATGTGATTTTTTTAGAAAACCTATATACATAGGCAATAATCAAAATGCTGAAAAACTTGTTAAAATTTCCCTTAGTCAAAAATGTGTGGGGTCAAGACTGTACATATGGTTCTGACCAAAGTGAATGGTTTTGAATTGTGTTGATTTTTCCTAAAATTTGTGTATGACTACATTTTGGGGTCTTGTACTGTCTGTACCTACTTTTTCCCTCAACATTTTATCTCTATCTATTGAAAATGTAGAATAAATCTAGATAGATTCCCCCTTTTTGAGGCATGTGTGAAAACCATGTTGAGCATGTGGCTCAAAAGATATAGATAATTACCACCAAAGAGACACCTAAGAATTTGTGTAAAGTATTGTGAGGTGACCACCTTGGAGAACCTATACTTGTAAAAGGAAAGGTGTTTTGCACATGGTGGTAATCGTGGTGTGCAAAAACCAATTCTAACAACAAACAATGATAGTAAAAACTAGTGAAATTAGTAGGAACAATGTATTTAGGAGGAAACAAGAACAACATCAATGTATCAAATTATAAACAATGACATACAAAATAATACAAAAATGGCTTGAACATGTAAACACAAGACATCCATAGTTTCATAAGACAATCAAGGCCCTTAGGATGGTAAATAAAATCAATTAAGGGCATAAAAACACATAGAACCATAAACACAAGATACCCATGAGGTCACAAGGCAATTAAGGCACTTATGACGCAATCCATGAAGTGAACAAATTGTAACACACATAACTATCAAGCCTATATAACATCTAGGAGTTTCGAATATGATAAACATCAATATCAAACAAAAGATTTTAACACTACACAAGACACATATGTTAGTCTTAAAAAGAGCAAGTACATAATATATGCAATCATGCAAAAATGAGGAAGTGGAAAAGGTACCATAATAACATAATAACACTTGTAGGAGATAGATGTATTTCCTCAAATATGATAATATAAAGAAGCAAGAGTGCTCATATAAGTGTGTATCGATATTTGTGTCCCGCATTCAACCCAATATACCTAGTGAATACATGTGTGTAGAGAAATAAAGCATGTTATTGATTTAATTAAAATAAATCTAAGATAAGGACATTGCATGATTACACATACACACATAGAATATCCATGCAAAGGAAATGTAAGTAAGAGTGGTAAATAGGGTTTTGAGAATGACTTAGCTTGGCACCGTAGGTCTAGACCGATTCTAGGATGATGAATGACTTGAAACAAAGTGTATTCTAGAT
Organism: Taxus wallichiana var. yunnanensis; assembly: GCA_018340775.1. Classification (NCBI taxonomy): domain Eukaryota; kingdom Viridiplantae; phylum Streptophyta; class Pinopsida; order Cupressales; family Taxaceae; genus Taxus; species Taxus wallichiana. The sequence goes on from CM031240.1 coordinate 657,355,572, forward strand.
TGTGTAAGCTCGCTACGCTTCAAACCGGAATGTGATTATATTAGTGACACAAGCACCCGAAGGGGACAGGGCCCAACTAGTGCATGTTCGGGAGATGGTGTCTATAGAAGTGCTCAGGATTTGGTTCCTTTTATGTCACTTAGTGTCACTCCTTGTTTGATGTGTGTCACAACATATTCATTGTGTTATACTTGTAACCTAAAAAATAAACCCTATATACCTACATAGTACTCAAGAACAAATTAGATGAATAAAATAATGAAAATGCTTGAGTCGCACTAACCTTAGTGATCACCCTAATGTGATTGTCACACGAGCTTTGCACTATATTTTAGACTCTATGTAGTTCTTGTGTGTGTGTGTGTTGATCCAATTTTTTATTTCTGTTCAAGTTAATGAGCTAGTACTAAAGAAAATTAAATAACTCCAAAATGCAAGGGTTTAAGGTACCTTGATGTATGATGGATGCAAATGAATGAGCACAAAGTGGATAACCTTGCTGTAAATATGATGAAGCTACAATTAGAATGACTAGAATAACAGGTTGAGGATGGAATTCGACAAGATCCTGGACTGCAAGACGTTAGATTCTAACATATAATAATAACGATAACATATGATAGCATGAAATAATACATAATCAAATTAAACCTCCCAAAGTCTCCTTGAGTGATGAAATACAAGCTTTAATGGACTCCAAGAGGGTTGACATAGCTGCAAGGATGCTCAGATTCAAAGATAAGTTTGCACAGTGCAAGAAAGTTTGGGTTGTGTCTCGTTTTAGAAAGGGGGTGAAATCAGTCTTATAGGGTCAAAAACGACCCAGCTGGGTCACCGCCGACTATGGGAAACCATTCTTTAGAGTGGTGAATGATTGATTTATTAGAGATATGGGGATTTTAGGGATTGAGATAAGTGTTTTAAAACATGTAGGTAGGTAAGGGTTTCTTAAGGAAGTGTCATGAGTAGGTAGGAGATAAAGATGGGTTAGATAAAAGCTAGAAAAAGTGTAGGGATGTGGATTTAGGTGGTTAGGGATAAAAGCATCCTAAAAATAAAGCTAATTAAAGGTAATTAGCTAATGGAGATTAATTAAGGTAATTAATGAAGATTAGTTACTTAATTAAAAGTGTTCGGATCATAGATGTGAATTTGAATAAAAGAAATGAATTAAATTAAAATGGGTCTAGATAGGACCATGGTGAAAGATGCACATACGGGCAATCAAGGGTATGGATACCAAATTTTAGTGTCATGGATACCAAATTTTAGTGTCTACATTTGCCCCTTTTTGTCGTTTGGTTTGCGTTGGGCAAGCCGCGAGACAAAAACAATGAGAGATAAAGAGTAGGATGAAGACTAACGAAAGATTGATGATGAGATCCCCCTCAAACAAGGGATCGATAACGTAAAGGGGAATCAATGACAAGTTTAAAGATGTAGATGTTGAAGGGCAGGTGGGAGAAGAAAGATGGGTAAAATGATAAGGTGAGGAAAGATGCCCCAAGTAAGAAGGATTTAAGAAACAATAGAACATATGGCGGTGATTTTGATATCACGTTGGTAAGGAACAAAGGGAAATCTCAATGGAGATGGCGGCAATGTTCTATAGACTAATGAGTGGGAAAAAATCACTGCGAAATGGAGGGAATCCAATGGGAAACCTCTCAAATGGATGTGAGCTGTGAGGACCAATGGGTCATAGGTAGACATCAAATTATGCATAACCAAATGTGAAAATAATGTGAAATCCTTCATGTGTAAGGAATCAATTTGAAAAGGTATGCATCCACAAAGGACAAAGATGGGAGTAATGGTGCCCCTACAAAGGGAAAAAAATGGCCTAAAAGGAAAAATATAAAAAAGTGATGAAATAAAATGCCCCAAGGGGGAATAAATATGGCCACAAAGGTGGAATTTGAGAGCAAACATGGATAAATAAATGGTGCCCTAGAAAGGACACAACAATGGAGAGGGGAAAGCTGAAATAAGGGTTGCGAAGGGCAAGTCGACGACACCTAAGGCCGATCGACGAAAAACCCAAGGGGTCAACGACAACTTGGTGTTAGCTGTTATATAAGCCCAAAATCTAGCTAATAATGCTCATTTTGACGCGTCTGCAAGTGACGATTAAGAGCAGAGAGCTAAAAAAATAATATTGAGAGATGGAGGCCGTAAGCACATCCATGCAATGCTAGAGGGTGTGTAGGATAGTGAGTAACAAAACCCACACTTTTGTTTTAATTTATTTTATATTTTATTTATTTGTTGTACATTTTTAAGAAAAATAATGACGCTAAGGAGGTTGCACAAATTCGGATGGGTCACCATCGACTTGGCCTTAAGGCATGTCGAATAACCCCTACACATGTCAACTCGACACAGGTTGGCATCGAGAAGGGCTAGATTGGAAAATTTTGATAGATAGATGAGATGATGATGTAAAAACTAATGTTTACATGTTGTTTGGATGATTACAGTGCCGTGATAGTTTATATCCGATAGGCCAGAGTCCTGACTCTATATGAGTAGATGAGAGGAGATGTGACTAATAATGAGAGGGATCACTTGGCAACCATGGGGTTAGGTAGATTTAAAAACTATCAGTAGATCCCATGGGATGTGGAGTTGATGATAGCTTTGGTTAAGATATGGGATAGGTAGACAGAAAATTTCTGGTTCAGGATGGGTGAGATGACTATCATGCTAGAGGATGTATATCACATCCTTAGATTACCTATTCAAGGGGATCAGATAGTCCCCATCACAACTGATAGTAAACTGATAGTATTGACACGACTTTTTGGAGCCGATGTGCCCCATATCAGATTCTCTTCATGGGATTTTTCATATGATTTGAGGTACGAGGTTGGGGTACCACAAAGTTGATTGATTTTTCTGGTCATGATGGTGATTTCATGGTATGCATTGCCTGATTCGAGAGGAGCCAAGTTTCCATGGGCTTTAGCAGGTGTTGTAGCAAATATTGTTGAGCACCAGACAATATTTTCATTTGACACTACTTTTCTAACGCAGTATTCCATGAGATGGCCATGTTTAGAGTAGGGAGGAGATCAGGGTTGGATGTAGGCTTCTGGTACACTGGTGGGCCTACGAGTATATTGTAGTGATCTGCCACTAGGGCTACCATGGGTCACTGGGGACCACATAGAGCTCATAGTGGGGTTCTTGAGATGACGGGATGATCAAGATCATAGAGATAGGGGAGAGAGGGTGTGGATTGGTATGTGGATAGGTTTGCAAATCTTGATGTGGATCAGATCAGATGGCGGTCATATCAAGTCTTCCTTGCATGGCCTGGGGCAGATGCAAAATTAGTGGGTATGCAGAGGACAAGATGGGTGCAGGGCAAATACACAGAGATGATCGAGGTCATACATTTTGATAGAGTATGATGATAGTTTGGTGTCGTAAAGATAGTGTCTAGTGATCCTAACTCATATAGGAGAGAGAATATTAATAGGGATTTATCAAGTCTTGTCACGGAAAATCCATTAGAGGAGGCAATAGTGCCTTGGGATGATGACGATGACGTAGGAGTTAGAGTGGGATTCAATAATTGGATGACCATATCTTGGGAAACTTCGGTAGATGGAGAGAGAGGGGATGAGGAGGAGGAGGAGATGGAGATTGAGGTAGAGGCAACTCCAGGAGGTGGTGGAGATGTGGATAGAGGAGATCCTGCAGAGATGGCATGATTACATACGGAGTAAAGTAGATGCATGTTGAGAGGGACATAATGATATAACAAAAATAAGAAGTTACACAAGAGAGGGACCGAGTCACCTAGGAAAAAGACCGGTACCACAGGTGAAGGAGGCATATAGGGCCCATTTTGGAGATCTGGAAATGATCATAACTATCAAGGATGCGAGTGGTGGACATGAAGCATCACAAGGAGGATGAGAGATGACACCTCTTGGCATGATTTCTATGGATCGATACAGAGCCTTATCTCGTAGAGGCTAAGTATTAAGAGCATTATATCAAGGAGCACACGAGGAAAGGATGCCTCCAAACACATCAAGGTAAACAAGAAGGGAATCTAAGTAACACAAGACACATGCAACCAAAACAGATGTTAGCTAGCATATAACCAATGATATGATCATAAAGAAACATAAATGGAATGAACTCATAAACCTAACATCAACATGAAAAAGGGATTTGTGATGTAACTTGTACATGGGAAGAGGGTTATCCATAAGTGGTATTCCCTAAATCTATGCCCTAGCTCTGGGTAGGGGAAAGAAAACGATCAATGCGAGAAGTTTGCTAGAAGAAAGATGATCAATGCGGAAATATTTCTTAGGATGTTGATAAAATAGAAGGCTAATCAATGCGGGAAGCCTTTGATGTCATGATACAAAAGAGTATCCATCCTTTGAGGGTATGGTCTACTTTATACATATATGATATAGATGGCAAGAATGATACACATGATAACCATCCTTCAAGGATCACCTATTTATTTGATCTGATTTGATTTTGATTTTTTTGACATGAACATCTATCCTTAGAGGGAATAGTCTATTTTGATAACTTTGATAGAAGCATCCATAAATTTTGTTTTTTAACATGGGGAGAGCTAGAAATAGCTAGGTAGACCACTTAGAAGGGGATAATGAATGTACAAGAGACACCCATGGACCTTTAGCGTGGTTCCAATAGGTAGATAAGAGGGTGATGGATGTAATGATTGTGGATTTCTCACCAAGAAGGGAGAACCTATCCATAAGGAAAATGTTATGGATAGAGCCATGGTTCCCATATTTAAGGTCATGCCAAGGAAAGTAATGGTAGATGACATAGTTCCAAATCATTACAATAATAGATGGAAGAGGCTATGATGGAGGGATGATCTAAGGATACAACTAAGTGCTCATTGGTAGACATGCTAACAATAATATAATGGTCGCAAGTGTAAGGCGTTAAGTGGTTCCACTTCTGGTTTACCATTAAGGGAGGCCAGATGATAGGCTCCCGACCCATACTTATGTGTGATAATGTATGGTCCGATCCAGTTGGGGAAAAAAATTCAATGTTGGATCCTTTCTAGAGTAGCAACACTCTAATTTTATTTAAGGACGAGGTCATCAAAATTAAAGTTGTGCTCTTTGAGGTACTTGTTGTAAGCATGCTTGATGCATTCTTAATAAACATGATGGTGTTCAAGAGCGAGCAGTAGTGTTCACCTAGAAATTTGAGTCGTGTTAGATGCTCCTGGTGATAATCTTTATCAGAGATGAAGTCACAAAGAGACACACGCAAGGATGGAATTTAGACTTCAAGGGGAAGAATGACTTTAGAATCATACACAAGATAAAATGAGGTTGATCTCATGGAAGTATGAATGCTAGTCCATTAAGCCCAAAGAGAAAAAGGGAGATAAAGATGCTAACTATGACCTGAATGATCAATAGTTTTTACAAGAATATTATAAATATTCTTATTAGTGGCTTCGGTTTGGTTGCTAGCTTGAGGATAATATGGAGAAGAGAAACTAAGTTAGATATTGAATGAGTCACAAAGTTTCTTGAGATATTTGTTTTTAAAGGAATTTCCATTGTCTATGATGAGTGTGTGAGGAACAAAATGGAAAACGATATGTTGGTAGATAAAGTTGATAATTGGACCAGATTTAGTGAAGGTGGGGGGAATTACTTCCACCCACTTGGTGAATTATTTAGTTGCAGTGATGATGGAGTGATGCTACTGTGAAGATCAAGGATTGATAAGACCAATGAGATAAAGACCCCATTATGAGAAGGGCCAAAGGTCCTGAGCTGACTACAAAGATTGACTAGGAATGTCAATAAGATTGGAATGTTGATGACATTTTTCACATTTCTTAACACACTTACAACAATCATGATTGAGGAAGACCAATAATAGCCAAGATGAAGGACATGCTTAGTAACAACTAAGCCACTAAAATTTCCACCACAAATACCATCACAAACTTCTTGGATAACATGAGAAGATTCATGGGATTTAAGGCATCAAGGAGAATACCATCAAATCTACACTTATAAATAATGCCACCAAGGTTAACATAGCGGTTAGTGCACTGAAGGAAAGACCTCCTAGCATTCTTGGATAGATTAGGGGGATGATGGATTTGGATAGATAATCAAAGATTTGGGAATACCAAAGATATGATGAATTGGATTCGACAAGATTAACATGAGGTAAGTCATGGAATGGTTGATCACTATGATGAACAACAAAAAAGTTTAGATTCTTATGTTGTCCATGGGATGAGAGCCACGAGAGATGCCATCGTATCGTTGAAATAATTGGATGATTGAGGAATGACTTGGGTAGTGTAAGAATAAAATGTATCAAGGAAAATATGAACGATGTCATGATATTTTTGAAGAGTATAATTTTTACATTGATACTCACCTGTGAATTTTTGATGATAAGTTCATAATACCCATAGATTTCAAGAATTTGAACACCTAGAAAGGTAGTAGTTTCAAGACCTAAGATAAGGGCTTCCTACTCTTCTATATTATTCGTGCACTCAAAACTTATTTTTTTTTTTCAAGGGGAATAAGAGCATCCCCAGGAGGGAATAAAATGACTCTGGCACCTCCCCCTTCCTAGAACTTAAAACCATCAAAGAAGAGGTTCATCTTAAGGGTATCCTCCTCATGATGAAATTGATTGATGGATTCATTTGGAAACTATTCGTGAGGAAGATGTGTACTAGGAAGAGGGGCTTCATTTAACTAGTCTACAATATCTTGGCCCTTAATGGATTTTTGAGAAATGAACTCAAGGTCAAAATCAGTCATGAGCATGAGCCATTGAGTGATACAATCTTTGTGATACGGTTTAGAATGCATCGTCTTAAGAATATGAAAGCTAGTAACGACATAAGTCTTATGATTAAGAAGATAATGTTGAAGCTTAGAGGTGGCAAAGAAGAGAGCGCAACACAACTTTTCAGCTTCAATGTAGCGAGTCTCACAGTCGTGAAGGGTGTGACTAATGTAATAAACAACCTACTCATGACCTTGGTCATCACGATGTGTTAACATAGTGCCTAAATCATGATTAATAAGCAGAGATGTATCGATAAAATGGCTACCCCTCGTATGGAGGTGTAAGCACTGGTGGGGACAAAAGATATTGTTTAAGATCATCAAAAGCCTTTTGACAGTTATGATCCTAATTGAAGTCTGTCTTTATGAAGGAGGTGATGAAAGGGTTGGCAATGATTGGAGAGTTGCGAGATGAAATAACGGACCAATTGAAGTTGGCCTTGAAGACTACGAAGTTTTTAAGATTGGAAGGAGGAGGCATTTCGATGATTGCTTTAATTTTTGTGGGGTCAACTTCAATACCCCTAATAGAAATGATAAAGCCAAGGATTTTATTAGTTAATACTCCAAATACACACTTGGCTGGATTAAGATGAAGGAAAAAATGAATGAGGTGCTTGAAAAGGAATTCGAGAATGGAAATATGGTCGTAGCGATGTTTAGATTTATCTAAAATATCATAGACATAATATTCTATGGTTTTATGGATGAGATCATGAAAGATGTAAGTCATAGCCCGCTGATAGGTAGCTCCAACATTTTTCAAACCGAAGGGCATGATGCAAGATGAAAAGGTTCCCCAATGAGTGATGAAGGAGGTCTTATGTTGGTCTTCTGGTGTGATAAGAATTTGATTATAACCAAAAAAACCGTCCATAAGAGAAAGCATCTCATGACCTACCATAAGATCCAAAAGTTGATCGATGTTGGGAAGAGGGAAGTAATATTTAGGCAAATCGAGATTAAGATCTCAAAAGTTGGTGCATAAACGAAGCTTGACAGACACTTTAACGACATGTACAATGTTAGAAACTCATTAGGGATAGTAAATGGGTATAATGAAATTAGTGGAAAGAAGACATTACAACTCCTCTTTGATAAGGAGGCCAACCTAAGGGTGTATGCAGCGAAGCTTTTTATTAACCAATTTTATATTGGGAAAGGTGATGATATTATGGATGACGATAGAAGGGTCAAGACTGGCATGCCTAAATATGACCATGTAAATTCTTGGCTATAAACGAGAGAGGAATGTGATGAAAGACTCAAGATCTTGTGGATCAAGATATTGACCCATTTTGAGGATGCGAGGCTCTTGGGGAGTCCCGATATTGATGTCAATTATGGCTTCATTAATAAGAGTGGATATGTCAGATGGTAAGGTCTTATGAAGATAATAATACTCTGCCCCCATGTGGGAAAGAATGACATCGTCATTAGCACACTAAAGAATGTTTATGGTAAAAGAGTCTTCTTTTATCATCTCCAGATAGCGAAGGGGAAGGGACCTAGTTTGATTCTCACACCGACAAGTGATTGGTCCCAAGGTGATGGCGAAGAATAAAAAAATCCGGATATAATAGAAACAATGTCATCCATATCCATGGACTCATGGGATGGTGAATATGGAGAAGGCATGTCCATGCACATCTTAGATGGTGGGATGGGGTCAACGGGTTACCCCGATAGGCTAACCCAAAATTTTCGTGAGGCTTGTGACACCGATCGATAATAAGGTTGTACAAATGTATATGTTGTAGAAAACCAATCTCGAGAGGGATCACCCAAATCAATGTGGGTGGGAGAATCACCAAGTCACTTCAATATTAAATCGAAAGACCTTCACAATAAATTTTGATGAACAAACTTTAATACAATATTGGGGCATACTACAATGGTAGATCCCACTTGAAATTATCACTCCAACACTCCCCTTAATGTTAAGTGGGAAGACAAATCAGACATGCAAATTTTACCTTTTTATGCAAAAGGATTTTCAGAACCTTGAATCAGCAACATTGATTTAGGCTAGCATGCAAACAAGGGAAATACGCAGATCTTCCCATACATAAATTCTTAAGACCAATGCTTTACATATGAATACTTACATCAAACTATGGAGCCTTTTATAAACTAAGGCATACCCATAACTAAAGCTTTGCTGGGATTTACAAGTAACTTCACATAATGTGACACATTTACTTATTACAAATTGGAGGAAGTATTGGAAGTTTTCAACAAGCCATTAAGAGGTGGATTGTCATGCACACTCCCCCTCAAGGGAAAATCTGATAGGCCCAACAAGGCACAAAATTTTCGAACTTTATAGAACACATTAGTTTTGTGAAGATATCTGCAACTTGATCTTCAATTGAACAAAACTTGAGATCAATATCACCATTCGGACTTTCTCTCTAATGAAGTGCATATGAAATTCAATATGCTTGGTCATTTGATGCTGAACTAGATTCTTTGCAAGAGAAATGCAACTCTTGGATGTCACATAGAAGAGTAGTACTCCCTTTGATGCCCATGTGCAGCTCATCCAATAGTCTTTTCAGCCACATAACTTCTTTGGCGATTCCATAACACTTCTATACTTTGATTTAGTAGAAGAGATAAACACTATTGGTTACTTCTTGCTACTCCAAGTGATGGCACCTACACCCAACTTGAAAATATATCCAAAAGTAGACTTCCTATCTACAACATCACCAACATGATCAGAGTCACAATAACCAAATAATTGTGCATCATTACAAGAAGAATAAAAAAACCATAATTGATCTGTTCCTTTAATATATTTCAAAATCCTTGTTGCCATTTTCCAATGATCCTCATAAGGTTCTTGCATAAATCTTGAAACTACTCCCACTGCATAAGAAATATTAGGTCTAGTAATAGTTAAATAAATTAGACTACCAACTAGCTTGCCTATACAGAGTAGGATCAAATTTAGCACAAGCTGGTTTAGGGTCTAACTTAACACCAACTTCAATAGGAATGGCAATAAGCTTACAATCAATCATGTTAAATCTTCTAAGAAAATTCACAGCATACTGAGATTGAGATGCAACAATAGACTTATGATCTTGAAATATAATCATGCCAAGAAAATGATTTAATAAACCTAAATCAGTCATTTCAAAACGTTGTTTTAACCTTTCTTTGATTCTAACAATTAAATTTCTATCACTACTAGTAATCAAAAGATCATCAACATACAAGACAATAATGATAATATGATTGTTTTCAACTTTAAAAATAAATCATTATCAAAACAATAGTTAGAAAAACCAAGATCCTAAAAGAAACTATTAATTTTAGCATACCAAGCTCTAGGAGCTTTCTTAAGACCATACAAAGACTTTTTAAGCTTACAGACATAAAGTTCTTTACCAGGTTCTTCAAAACCTTTAGGTTAAATCATATAGATTTCTTCTTTTAAGTCACCATTTAAAAAGATATTTTTAACATCCATTTGGTGAATCTCCATATTGAGCAGCCAATGCAAGAAGAATTCTAACAATTCTCATCTTAACAATAGGGGGAAAACTCTCAACATAGTCAATTCCTGGTTTCTGAGTTAAACCATGAGCTACCAGCCCTTGCCTTGAACTTGTCAATCTCTCCTAGAGATTTATATTTGATTTTGAACAACCACCTAGATCCTACAATGCTTCTCTTAGAAGGGGAGGGACTAGTTCCCAAGTGTCATTTTTTATTAAATCATTGTATTCATCCTTCATATCCTGAAGCCATCTATCATCTTGAGATGCTTCTTCAAAGGATTGTGGTTCTACCTCATAGAGGGTCATCAAGGCATGATAAGTATGTTGACTTCTAGTTACTTTCTAAGACTATCAGGTTGAGAGTTTTGAACAAGATTTTTAGCCCATTTAGGAATCTTAGGTTGTAAGAAATTTTGGGATGACTCCCCTCAATCTCCATCATATCTAGATCAAGATAATCAACCTCTTGAACTTTTGTTTCCATAATGTCAGTAGGAGGATTATCAGGATCTATCTCTAGAGCAGTAGAGGAGGGTTCATGAGAAACATCAGAGAAAGTTTTCTCTAAGACTTGAACATTTCAGGTTTTCAACAATGTCATGCTTGAATGGATCATAAACTCTCAATCCTTTAGTTCTACAGCCATAGCAAAAAAATACAAGAGAAAGAGGTTGGATCAAGCTTCTTCCTTTTTTCTTTTGGAATGAAGATAGAAGTAGGACTACCAAATATTCTTAAGTTTGAAATGTCTAGTTTTTGCTTTGTCCATACCTCATGAGGAGTAGTTTGACAAAGAGCTTTAGTAGGTACTATATTAAGAATATAGACAACAATGTTCATAGCTTCAGCCCATAAGAACTTAGGCACATTAGATGCATGAATCATAGTCCTAGCCATTTCTAAGATAGTCCTATTCTTTCTTTCTGCAATGCCATTTTGTTGAGGGAATAGGGAGTAGTCAATTCTCTTTGAATCCCACATGACACACAAAACTCATCATTTTTTTGCTGACATATTCACCTCCATTATCAATCCTAATTCTCTTAATTTTCATATTAGAAGCATTTTCAACTAGAGATTTAAATTCCTGAAATTTAGATAAGACATCAGACTTTTTCTTGATAAAATAAGACCAAGTCATTCTAGAGTAATCATCAATAAAACAAACAACATACAAAGCACCAATGAGAGAAGGAACCTCAAGTGGACCTCTCACATCACTATGAATCAGTTCTAATAACTGAGAAGAATTTGGATCATGATGTTTGTGAAATGGTTGAGCATGTTGCTTACCATGTAGGCAAATTTCACAAGTTTCATGTTCTGACTTTATCTTTGGTAGACCAATAACAAGATTCAGTCTAGACATATCATACAAACTTTTGAAATTTACATGACCAAGTATTTCATGCCAAAGTTGAATATCATTCTTAGAAGAGGAAGAAAAGCAAGACTTAGACACAAAACCATCAAATATATACAAGCCATTTTTCTAAATACCAGAAGCAATAACATTTTTAAACTTATCTTTTACATACCACTTATCTTGCAGCAAAACAACTTTACGTTTTCTTTGGTTAGCTGAGAGCAAGAAAAAAGATTCTTTTTCAATTGAGGAACATACAAGACATTCCTAATTACACCATTTGATAGCTTAACATTGCCACAACTTTCGATCTAATGATTGAGTTATCTCCTAGATAGATATTCTCTTCACATTTAACTACATTTGAGAGGATACCAAGAGTACAAGTCATGTGCCTGGAGGCACCACTATCAAGAATCCATTCATTTTCATTTGAAGCTGAAAGGGCAATATACAAAGTAATAGACTTCTCAACCACATTTGCTTGATTTTGCTTCTGATTTTTCTTATGATTATTAGGCTTGTTGTTCTTAGCATTCTTAGTTAATTTGTTAATTTTTACTCTACAATCAGACTCTTTATGCCCAAATTTTCCACACTTATTACAAGTTCCATTAAATTTGACTTTAAATTTCTAATTGTTCTTAGTAGAATTAGTCTTAGGATTTGATTTAAATCTAGATATGATATTAGATTTCTGATTTGGATTGACATTATTCCTATTATGAGTAGAATTATGATTCTGTGAGAATAAAGCTTGAGAAGCAGTCTCTTTTGAATCAAAGTTCTCCATGACTCTCTCTTCTTGAATCAACAAAGAAGACAAAGTGTCCAGATCAGAAAATCATTCTCATTCTGATACTTAGAATTAAGAATTGAGATGTAATGTCTGAATTTTTCATGAATATTAATCTGTATAATAAAATATAACAACTTATCTTGAAATAATTCACAATTACAACCATCTAATTGAGCTTTAATGTTCTTAATTTTAGCTAAATAATTTTAAAAAATCATCCCCATTCATGGGTGTTGTAAACAACTCTAAAATTAATTTCATGATATTAGAAAACCTACTAACTTCATGCATGTTTCTAATTGCTTCCATGCATTTGCGGGTTGTTGATCCCAGAAAATGACTAATTCCTAAAGCAAAAGATGAGCGCACACAGAAGACACTATGGAGAAAAGTGCGTAAGTAAATGCGCACAAGGAAAGATAGGTTTACACGCAAGAGCAAGAAAGGGTTTAAGGGTTTAAGGACTTAGCCACATTTCAGTTGAAGGGTATCACATGTAAAACATGTGAAGTTATGAGATAAGCATAATGATGACAAGGTTGTTACATGGAGACTTGGAGCTCAAGAAAAGAATATTCCAGGGAATCATTATGGTTACGGGTTGTAAAGTGGAGGTTGTTATGGCTAGCTGACATATGCATGGCTTGGACACTCGAGTATAACATGATATGATGACATTTGGCATGCGGGCTTGCTTTTGGAATGATGTTTAGGTGAGCTCCTATCTTATTTAAGGAGGCATTTTAGATCTAGACAGGGGTATTGGGTGTTAGAGATTAGAGGTTGAGTATGGGTGCATATGGGGTGTGCATATGAGTGGTGTATTTCGTAGGAAGGGATTATGTAATGGTTCTAAGGGGGTAATATAGGGTTTCGGATGTAGGATGCTATTATATTGATATATCCGGTCTGCTATAACCTTGTTGATGTAATTTGGTTATTGTAAACAGTTTTGAATCAATGAATATGTTGGATTGTTATGAATATTTGTGTTGATGGGCTCAAACCCTAGTGTATTCCATATTACTCATGGTACAGATCTGGTTCTCTTATGTTTTTGCAATGTTTACATTTATATCATGGTGCATCTATGCTTAGATATAGTGTTTTTTAAGCTGTGTTTAGAATAAATACTTGTATTTCTGTTTCACGTAAACATTCCTCCATTAATGAAGCGTTCTTACAAAGCTCACATAAAGGATGGGATCTATGCCTACACACGCCTCTAGTGAGCACCCAACTAATGTTGGGTGATAGTCCAACATGCTTGGGATTTAAAGGGAATAGGGAAACAAGACTACATTTTGGTTCCATTGCCGGGACCTCTTTTGAAGTTATTGTGAGAATGGTGTGTGATGACAGAATGCTTGACCTTGGAAAACGTCGAGACTTAGCTTAAAAGCACGGAGGATAAGTTTTTTCAACAATTTAACACTAGATCTGAGTTTGATGCACATAAATGGGAAGAGGAGCACCTGTATCATGAGCTTTTAAAGACATTCTTTTGATGTTTCCTAGTAAAGTTGTACAAATGGTTGTCGGCATATGTATCAAGGAAGAGTTGGTATTATAGACCTCATGTTTGGACCCAAGAAGAGTATCAGAGGTCATGCATTTTGATCTGACATGGAATCATGTTGTTGATCATTGGTGGAGTGGAGTTTTGACCAACTATACCTTGGAATACATGATTTCTACATATTCTTGCCTAGAGATTGTTGAGTTTGAGTTCTTGCATGAACCAAGAGGATCATTCTTTCGGGTTATGCCATTAGCCATTAAGATCTTGATCATCACTCTGAGTATGGAGGAATTTCCTATGGCTGGCTAACTTCCCACTAGGCATGGGGCACGGAAGATGGTGTGGTGAAAGATGGCGGACCTTACGGTGGAATAAAAAAAGAAGAGAGAGCAGCTTAAGTATAATGAAGTGCGAGAAAGGGAGTTGGTGAGACAACATGAAGTTGTTAGAGTGATGGATTTATGGAGGTAGATGTTGCATGAAGGATTTGAGGTTTGAACAAAGGGTGTGGGACCTGAGTAGTATGTGCTACCCCATCTTGGAAAGCATGGGAGAGAAACCTTGGAAAGTGTGGGAGAGAAACCCCCTAGGCTTCTAAAGTGAGATCTTGTCTTATGGACAAAAGAGAGTGGTAGGCGCGCATCTTAGCCCACCTAGTGACCAAACCATGGCTCTTAGTTTTCCAATTCTGAGATAAGTGTTGTTAACTCGATTGGTGTTGCTATTGGTAGTCAAGAGACACCTAGTAGATATAATTTTTAGTTTAGTTCTTCTATCAGCAACACAAGCATTTCTTATGTTTATAGGCATCCTATCTGGCACATCATTTGGGAAAAGTGTGGGTACACAAAGTTTGGGTATTGCACATCTGGAAGTGGTTCGACATCATAGACTATCAACACACAATTTAATGCAACGATGGGTACATAAAGCATGACTGCATCAGGCCCCTTACCTTGAACATGGGAGGAGGATTTGGCAGATCCGGAGGAATACGAGCTACCGAACTAGTGGATCTGGTGGTGGAGGCAACACAGGAAAGAATCAAGGTTCTGGATTTGGTGAACAAGGGCCACAACACCATCATCAGGTGTTTTATGAGATGTATCTTCACTTACTTGATTACAAGGGTGTTTAAGATGCCACAGAGCATGTACACAAGTGTTAATTTCTATGGCGCGCTAAGGGTATCACTATCCCAAAGTGGGAGACAAGTCAGTTTGAACTACATTATAGGTATGTGTGCATAGCCGTCTTATCGAAAGTATGACCCACATCATACGGTGGTGGATTATATTGCACTATGTGATGACTTCTTGGCAAAATTCCACATTCTTGAGTTTGAGCAAAAGAGCATCAACGCATTGAAGGAGATTCAACGAGATATGATAGAAAGTATGCAAGAGTATGATGCACGCTTTAAGACTCTTATCAAAATTTTCTTATGATATCCATCCATCTCAGCATGCTCAATGGTTCATGGGTGGCTTGATAACACCCTTTAGAGAGCGCTTTCACATAAGACTTTCACGGATCCATGCGAAGCCTTGGAGGCTGCTTTGCATGTTGAGGCCATCGAAAGCATTGATCACTTGGGATAAGTCCCTTTTAGAAGCACAGATTGCTTCCATGGCAAAATAACTTGAAAAATTGTCTACGAACTCAGCTCATGAGACTCACAATGGACTATGGTGCATGGATTGTGAGGTAGAAGGACACACAAATGATATTTTCCCATGAAAGATGGTGCATGCCATGTCATTGGATTGTGAAATCTATCACAGAGATCATGATCCAAGTAGATGTCTATTGTTGCGTGCACTGCTCCATAAGAATGTGTCTTCTTATTGTAATATTTTCTCATCTATGACTCATGATACAAAGGACTGCCGATTGATAGACCAAATCCATGATGCCATTGATATTGATGTGTGCCATACCAACATTGGGAATAATGATAAGAATGAAGGTTGTTAGTATGAAGGGTGCAAAGATGGAGGCGGTTGAGGAAGAGGTTTTGTGGAGGATTCAGAGGTCGTGGTGGTCAAGGAGGTAGGATTGAATTTCCTCGTGGAACTTGTTATAATTGTGGATCTACTAAACACTACAAGTGCGAGTGTCTAAATTTGCTATAATGCTCATGGTGCAGGAAGAAGCATAAGTATGAGGAGTGCCTTGAGTTATATGAGCACATGAGCCATAACCAGAGGAAGGACAAGGGCGTGGGGATGGTGAGTGTGAAGCGAGCTGATCCAGTAATGGATGCCTAGGGTGGCGCATGACCCCAGTTAGAACTTGTCTTAGTAACTACGTGGGTGGAAGTCACGTACACCAAGAAATACTAAAGTAAACACCTCTCATTACAAGAGAATATGTATTACATGGGAAATATCCTGATCTAACTCATCAGAAGGAGGTCTACCAAGAAACCATAGAGGTGATTAGAAACCTACAAGGGGAGATTCAATGTCTAAAGGAGCAATCACGGAAGTTGAAGTAGAAGAAGAATGTTGAGGTCCCTCAGAAGGATATAGATGAGGTTAGAAAAGTGTGTAAGATGATGTGCCAGGAGAATATTATCCCTCTATTAGGAGAGTGGATAAGAAAAAAATGCCTTGCACTGGAGGTGAGCGCGAGAGAGGTAGGTATTGCATACTAATATGCCCCCTCACAATATTGATTATGACAAAGAAATCACATTGAATGCAGTTGTGGATGGATAGCTCTTGAGAAACATTATGATTGACATGGGCACTAAGGTCAATGTTCTCACTTTAGATGCATGGAATCAAATAGGGAGGCCCCATTACAGCCATCTTCAAATGTGTTATATATGGAAAATAGGAAAAAGGCTATGCCCATCGGAGTGTTAAAGGATGCATCCATAACCATCCAAGGGGAAATGTTCACTGGAGATTTTGAAGTCTTAGTGCTTACCGAGGTAGATAACTTTCCAACCTTACTTGGACACCCCTAGTGCTATAAGAATAATGTTGACTTGCGCTTTAACAAAGGGTACATAAGCTTTGAGAACAAAGAGGAGTGTGTCATTATTCCACTGATGGATGGGAAGTTTGTACCCTATGTAGAGCCTTTGGGAGAAGAGGACTTGGATAGAATCTATGTGCACCATTAGAGACCCCGAGGTTATCCATCCATTGGGAGAAGGAGTCATTTAATGGGAAGATTCTTAGTCCATGAGTGATACTGACTAGTGTTGCATGTGACAATTGGGTGCATGGGACCTATGAGTTGGTTGGAAGATAATTAAAGGGCATTGTGACTCGCATCACTAGGGCACACTCAGTTAGGTACCAGGAGGAAAGCAATTACCCAGCTTACACTAGAGAGAGGAAACCACGACGTCTTTCTACATGTGATGGAGGTACAGTGGACCTGTCAGATAGAAAGGAGGAATATGCTTACTTATACCTTGCGTCGGGACAACAATGCGTTGGTGGGCAACCCATCGAGACAATCTTCTAGAGTGGCATGTGAAGTGAGAATCATGTTCTCTATTAGGTTTCTCTAGAGCAATGCACCTTCTGCAATACACGACTATCATGGGAAGGAGCCCATGTCACTCCATGTCCAGGAGTGTGAGAGAGCCTGAATGGTAGGCACAGAAGCCCTACATTCCTCACTATGGGTGCATAAGTTCTATTCCACCTTACAGGGTTGTGCGTGCACATGGTATATCCATTCGAGTTGCACCATTAGATGGGTAATTGTCAAGATTTAACATCAGATATTATGCATAATTTTGAGTACCAATCTCCTAAGCCATCGGTGAATGAGGTGTTGCAGGTAGTCAAGTGCCTTACCTTGGGAGATAGTGCCATGGCTGAGGACCGAATCTTGGATTTGTTAAGGGAAATTGAGTTGGGGTGTGCTTCATAGAAGAAGAACCAAAATAAGGAGTGGTGGAGGAGATATAGTTTGAGTGTGCCTTCTGGAGAAGGAAAAATGAAAGTTAGTCTACTTAATAGATGGCAAGAGGAAGTAGAAAATATAGATTTTGCTCATACAGAGGGTACGCACAAAGTATTGAACAAAGTAGATGAGAAATCGCATGCCTACCATGAGCTCTTGAAAACAAATAAGATTAACATTGGTATAAAGGCAAAGCTGAAGGAAGTTGTCATTGGAGGTTATTAGTTAGACTAGGAGGTTTCAAAAATAGTTGAGCTGCTTCGTGACCTCCAAGACTTGTTCCCGCGTGGGTACCATGAATTGAAGGGAGTTCACCACTCTCTAGGGAAATGAGGATTAAGTTAAAGGAGGGTGCATACCCGGTTTAGAAGATACCTTATAGGATGAATCCGAATTTGTGCGTAAAGGTTAAGGAGGAAATTGATAAGATGATAGAATCTAATATCATTGAGGTGATTGAAGAATCGAGTGGGTGAGCCCAATGGTAATTAGTATCAAGAAGGATGGGAGGATAAGGATTTGTGTTGATTACAGAGATTTAAATGCTTCATGTGTGATAGATCCTTTTCCAACCTCATTTACTAAGGAGATTTTGGAAGGTGTCGTAGGGTGAGAGATCTATTCTTTCACAAATGGATTCTCCAGATATCATCAGGTAATAATTGTGAAGGAAGACCAAGAGAAGACCACTTTCACGACTGAGTGGGGAATTTTTCCTTACATGGTTATGCCCATTAGGATTAAGAACTCGCTTGCTGTATTTTCACGCATCATGGTGCAAGCCTTTCAAGACTTCATCCAAAAAAAAAATTCAAATCTACCTAGATGATGGACAAAGTGTATGGGTTAGTAAGGGATCATTGCGATAATTCAGGTTAGTTTTTGAGAGATGCAAGAAATTACGTATCTCCCTTAACATTAAAAAATGTTTCTTTGCTACTCCATTTGGCACATTACTAGGTCACATTATATACAAGGAAGACTTATTGGTAGACCCTGCCAAAGTTATTATTATTTTAGGGTTGGAGGAGCCTACCAATCAAAGCGCGGTGCATGGATTCTTAGGGCACACGGGATATTACAAGAAATTCATCAAGGGCTATGCTAGGATTTCCGTGCCATTGGAAGAGTTGTTAAAACATAAAAGTAAATTCCATTAGGGTGAGGTGCAACAGGTGGATTTTGACACCTTGAAGGAGAAACTTACTATTGCACCCATTTTGTGCTTTCCCTCTTGGGACAAGCCATTTCACGTACATGTTGATGCATCATGTATGGCCATAGGAGTAGTGTTAGCACAGTTAGAGAGGGATTGTTGATCACCCCTTGTGTTTTGCAAGTAGAAAGTTAACGTCGGAAGAGTAGAATTATACAACAACAGAGCGCAAAGCATTGTCCATGATCTATGCACTACATAAATTTAGGCAATACTTATTGGCTACTCCATTTACCTTTTATACAGATCATATGGCGCTCAAGTACTTGGTGAACAATTTTTTTCTATAAGGGTGCATATGCCAGTGGATCTTATTGTTTCAAGAGTTTGAATTTTTGGTTGTCATGAAACCAGGAAAGAGAAATTTGGGACCTAACCATCTATCATGGATTAACTCGGAGAGGATGCACGTAGAGCATTGAGGACACACTGTCGGATGCACATTTGTTTAGATTGTAGTGTGCACCCTCTGATTTGGAGGATATTGTTATTTTATTACGAACGGGTGTGGCGTCAGAAGGAATAAAGGCCTTGTAGAAGACATAGTTGGCCATATGCACCACGCCCTATATGTTGATTAGCATAGACCTATATAAACTAGGTTGGGATGAGGTCTTGTAATGATGTGTACTAGAGCATGAATATACTGTAATCATGGAAGAAGCTCATGGTGGCATTGCAGGAGGACACTATACAGGGAACACGGACATGCGTAAGATCTTATTGCCAGGCCTTTGGTGGGAGATGAATTATAAGGATTGTATAGAGTATTGCAAGGCCTGTGACCATTGCTAGTGCCTTGGTAAGCCAAGGCGGAGAGATGAAATGCCATTAAGACCTATTGCTAGTGCAAAGTCATTTGAAAAATGCACAATTGACTTTGTGGACCCTCTTTCCCCAGCTGAACGCATGGCAAGTTCACACTATAGTATCACATGCATAAACTATCTTACAAGATGGGTAGAAGTGGTGCCTACGGAGGATTGCATGATGGCTATAACATCTAGGTTTTTATGGGAGAACATAATCAACATGTATCGATGCTCGTTAAGTTTAACAAGTGAAAGGTGTACTCACTTTTTGAATGAAACTATAAGAATCTTATTGACAGAGTTTATGGTGGCCCATCACAAAACTACACCCTATCACCCTCAAGCTAATGGAATTGTTGAGGCCTTTAATAAAATATTGAGCCACACATTAACTAAGATTTGTGATGTCGGAAGGAGGGACTAGGATGACAAGGTCTTTGCAATGCTATGGGCATATCGAATGACTTATAAATATTTGAACAAGGCCACACCCTTTCAATTGGTGTTTGGCATGGAAGTTGTTCTACCCATTGAATTTATGTTACCATCCCTGTGTATTACGCATACAGGAGGATTGGCTGATGAGAAAGCATTAGAATAGCACATTGACAAAATTATGATGTGAGATGAAAGGCGAGCCATTTCTATGTGGATTCAGAAGATGAAGTAATCTAGACAAGGCATGACATGATCGACATATTAGGAATAAGGAGTTTAAGGTTGGGTAGATGGTTCTTCTGTATGATTCAAATTTTACACCATCCTGGGAAACTCAAAGTGCATTGGTTGGGACCGTATGTTATATATTATATACTTGATTTAGGCTTTTCTAGTTACAAGCGCTTGGATGGGACACGGTTGACTAGTTATTTTAATGGGAGTAGGTTGAAGCCCTACTATAAATAAGTCTTATGTGTGTTTGTAAATAAGGTAGTATTTCTAGTTAGCTTAGGATTTCCCTTAATGCATTTTTCTTTATATGTGTTTTATTTCATCATCATTATGCTTTGTCTTTTTGTTTTATTTGTTGTGGGTGTGCTTGCATACCGGTAGCGATTAATATCTAAAGGGTTTTATGCATAAAGGACCACACATATTTTTAGTGTGGGGTGGAGAGTGTAAAGAAGAGTTTCAATGAATAGTGTGGTATGAAGCAAGTGTTGGGAGTGATGTTGATTGGCGGCCCAACCGAATGAGGAAGTCAAACGTGCATGGGGTCAGAGGAGTGTGCATAGAAGAAGTGATTATGGGTAGAGATTGGTGTCAAAAGCCTTATAAAAACCACATACAGGGATAAAAGTGTAGAAACAAACCGAGGCAAGGATGAGCTATAGTAAGAACTTGGTATAAGATGCGAGGAAGATGTACTTTAGCGCTAGAAGTGCGTGTAAGAAAGTCTATAGTTAATGAATTTTTGCACACTAGAAGGTTGAGGAGGTTACGTGTAAGTTGGTGCATGGAGGAAAAGTGCTAGACACAATGCATGGGATGAAAAGTGTTGGAAAAATCTGACTTTAATGCGGAAGTATAGTGGTAGGTGGCACAAAGATTAATGCAGAAAAAAAAAAAAAACTATAAATAGAAGGTTGGGGTAAGTTATTTATTTTACCTTGCATTTGTTTATTGAAGAGCTCTTGCAAACTAGGGCATCCTTGTAAAAAAATTTGTGGAAAATTATGTGCGAAGTGGAGAACTTGAGATTTGTGAACCAGAGTGGAATAGAGTACACGGGCATGTGCGGAGGAGATTGTTTGGTGGATTCTTGTGGGTATTTACGTTGTCTTGTTGGAGAGTTTTCAGGTTAGGGTTTACAGAGCTAGGGCACGGGTTTTGAAGAAATTTTGAAGGAGTGGAGCCGAGGGACTGAGTAGTTTTGAAGCAAGACGCAAGGAATAACTTATAAGGGCTTGACAAGAAAAATGGAACCAAGGAAAGGAGTGAACGTTTCACCAAAGAAGGGAAAGGGAAAGGGAAAAGGAAAACCAACCATATCAACCAGTTTAATGAGGAGTGGTACACGGAGATGCAGTACCCAGATGGTGTTTTAATGGGGATGGAATGGGTCTCTCATGTACAAAAAGATGGCTATAAGTGACTATAACCATAGGACGAGCACCACTGAGAAAGAGATGGTGTTGGAGCTAGTTCACCCTACCAGAGAAAGGACACATGATGACAAACCAATGTATGATGACTTTATGAAGACCACATTGGAGAAGGCTGGACTTTTGCAACTCTATGAGTTTCCATATTTTGGAAAATCTGAAAGGCTATACTAGTGGCTGATGTCGTGTGTGCATGAAGATTATATTTTCTTCACAGGGAGGAGAATGTGCTTAACTGTTCAATTGATCTCCAAATACACTAGGCTTATCTGCATAGGAGAATCACTAGATGATGACTTGGATGACAAGGATGTTGTCAAGGAAACAATGCATGAATATGAATATAAGAAGGGCTCACACTATTTTGATATCACCAAGATCACCAACCCAACCATGAAGATGGTTGCACACCTACTCACCAAACTAAATGGACAAGAGTGATGGACACAAGTGAACAAGAGATGGTTGAACATTTGTAGGAATATTTCAAAAGGAACAATCTACAACCTCTTGACCTTCATTGCGGAGGATATCATAGATGTCACACACGATGGGGATAAAATCATGTATGGTAATGTCCTTCTTACCATTGTATTTTCAGAGATTGGAGTGCCCAATGGGCCAAATAGCTACGTCTAGGAGTACCCTAAAGAGGACCCTTCCCCACTAAGAGGTTCAAATCATACACTTGTGATACAATGACTACGCATATAAAGCGTGCTTGGAGAAGTGGTACAAGTGAATGTGTGATGCATTTGGGGTAGAATGGAGAATCCTTGAACAATTGCTAGCCTTGGTGGATGGTGAGTGAGTTCACTATATACCAACACTTCTGCATAGGCAGATTCACTTTGACAGATGGCACGAAAATTCCATGGTGTAAACTACCTTTTGCCTTCATAGTGCAATACTTTCAAAGCACAGTTAACAAGTTCAAGGAGGCCAAGAAACTTAGATTTGATCTAAGTGAGGTAGATCGGATCACCGTAAGTTACACCAAACATTAGTGTATCCTAATAAGTATGCATATGTGGAGAAGTATGTCTCTCACAACGTACATATGTTAAAATCCATGTCAATACATTGCAGGAAAAACGGAAACAAGGGTATATATACACCTGAGGCCCAAGTTCAAAAAGGTGCATACCTTGAGGATGATGTATCGATCTTATGAAGACCCCACTGGGAGAAATAAGATAGTGCCAAATAAGTGAGAAAGATAGAAACTCCAAAGAAGCAAGGTGCGAACGCGCGTACAATTTAGAATGCATGGGTGCGGAGTCAAGCGCGAGCACAAGTACTTACACTCAAAGGAAGAAATCCCCGTGAAGGAGAAGTCTCCCAAGAAGGAAATGTCCCCTGTGATAGAAGATTTGCCGGTGAAGAATTGGCAAAGATGGCTCAAAGTTCAAACTTTGAGGAGACAAAGAGCATGAAGGGTAATGAGTCCAGGAGGATGAGGAGCGTGAGGAAGGTGAGGATCCCCTATTTACAATGTACATGAATCTAATGAAGAGAAGAATGGATCTGAGGAGGGCGCTCAGAATATGGGAGGAAGTGAAGAGGTGAATATGAATACACAAGAGACCCCACACTTGGCCGGAGGGTAGTTAGATGACACTATGGAAAAGGAAGTGGTAGATATCATACAAAACTTGGTGGAGCATGAGGTGGAGCACAATGTCATTGAAGAAATATTGAGAGAAATGGAAGAGAGCATAGACAAGGAGAAGAGTCTAGCATCGGCTTCGGCCGTAAAGGCAATGTGCATCGATGGTAAGGGCACAACAAATGCACAAGGATCCATATGACTTATTTCAATGAGTCAAACAAGGTCCTACACACATACTCTTTTGTTGGTCATCATTTGAGAAAGATAGTGCATACACGTGCATGAGGAAGATGTTGTCATGGACCTTTGAGTCACATGTTGATGAGCCCGAATTCAAAGTTGGTGTGGATGTAGTAATAGAAACGTAGAACCCCAATGAGGTGAATCCTATTGTGGATACCCAGTAGATAACGGATGAGCAGGCTTGTAATGCACTCAACAAGGTATCGGTAAAAGTGGAGGCAAGGTTATTCGGGAGGAATAACAAAATCAAATCCTTGGAGGAGGAATTGGAGGAAAAGAATAAAGAGATAATCAAGAGAGATAAGGAAATAAAAGGAAGGAATGTTTAGAAAAAAATTTCCTCTTCAATTTAACCTAATAAGCAAGATGATAAAACTTATCAAAGCTCAAAATGACGAGGGTTTAGAGGTACCCACAGATGACTTGTGGTGTTGCGCTTCGTATAAGAAATGAATTAGATCTTGTCTTGTAAAAGAAAGATGCAATCACGAGACCAACACAAGACATGATTAAACAACTATATGGTGAATTGCTTGGCAAAGGCGAGTCCCAGAAGTCAATGGACTTCCTTGCGAGGATGTCAATC
Organism: Taxus wallichiana var. yunnanensis; assembly: GCA_018340775.1. Lineage (NCBI taxonomy): Eukaryota > Viridiplantae > Streptophyta > Pinopsida > Cupressales > Taxaceae > Taxus > Taxus wallichiana. Next base: position 657,380,132 of record CM031240.1, read on the forward strand.
CACGTTCCAGAAATTAATCGAATAATGATAATATGATAATAGATAATAAAATGATAATAGATAATATAACTAATCAATACAAGGGCAAAGGGGTGACACAATCCAAGGCTATATGTTGGTTTGATGGTGAAGCTTGATCGAAAGGGATTCTAGGAGTCACAATATGGGTCAAAGGAACAATGGTGTAGATAGATATGTGCTCACAAAGGAAAGTGATATGATGTGTTTGATTGAGATAATGCGAAAGGATGGCTTAAAGGAGCGTAATTGGGTGAAAGGGACTCACAAAGTCAAAGTGTTAATCAAATTTAAAGGCTAAATGTCAAAAAGATAGGATGCAATAACAAAGGCGTATGATAGACTGGAATCATTGGTGTTTTGTGAAATACAAGCATTTGGCTAAAACACGAGTGTTTTATAGGTATGGAGACTTGCAAACAAATGACACACAAATGCTATTTTGGGAAGAGCATCTACTAAAGTGCCATGCATGAGTTCAAATTAATAATAGAATTACTACTGCTAGTTAACTATAAGAGATCTATTATTAGCACACTTGCATGTGTGCATGTTATTGTAAAGGCACATGACTATTTTCAGCATGTGACCTATTTTTGTAAGTGCGTAAGCAGTGAAGGGAAAGTCCCCACCCTTATAAATATGTAGTAATCTATGTAGATTAGAGAGAGAGTGTGTGTATGAGCTATTATGGAGTTATGTTGCCATATCTGATGCATATAAACTTATGATACTACTTATTGTAAGAAGCTTTTGTGTTTATTGTGTTTTAATATAATGGAGTGTGTTGGGTGAATAATGGTGTTAAACATGACTGAAACTAGTTCTTACATGGTTGAATTCATTATATCTATCACTTAATTCATTATTCTTTTAGATCTAGATCTAGAATATGCTCTATGGAATATTTATGTTGTTTGTGGATATGAATACATTACATCTTCATCATGTTCACATCCTATACAAGAAACTCTAAGGAGGGGCCTGGTACCTTTGCACACTTTGGGTGAGCACTCAATCTCAGGTTGGGTGATGTGCCAACAGTGCTTGGGTTGTTCATGGTAAATTCTAGGCTACATCATTGGTTCCATTTTTGGGACCTCTTTTTCAGTTGTTTTCAGGATGGTTCATGATGAAGACGTACCAGGTTGACCCTAAAAAGTGTTGAGGAGTGGATAAAATATCTAGAAGAAGAGTACGCATGGAGATTCAACACTTGGATCTAAGTTTGATGCATGCACATGGGTGGAAAAGAACCTGTATGACTATCTGTATGAGAGCTTTTTTGTATTTTTTCTGTAGAACTATACGAGTGGCTGGTTGCTTATGTGTCTAAGAAAAATTGGAGGTATCACACACTTTTCTAGACACAGGAGAATTTCAGGCCTTATATGATGCTGATCTGATTTGGACACACACTATGGATACTTGGTTCCATGGTGTTTTGAACAACTATATCCTGAATACTCAATTTCCACTTATTCTTTCCCAGAGGTAGCTGAGTTCCAATTTTTATGGTATCCTAGGGGAACTTACTTGCAAGGCATTCCACTGGTGATTAAGATCTTGATGGTAACCCTGAATTTAGAGGAAAATTTGATGGCTAGCTAAACCCCACCACACACGGGGTAGGAGCAGGTTTGGTGAAAGATGGTGACCTAGCAGGCAGAGAGAGACAGAGAGAAGAAAGGTGGCTTAAGTACAATGAGGTGCACAAGAGGGAGATAGAGAAGCAACATGACATTGCAGAGTGGATGGCATTGAGGAGAGAGATGGCTCATGAAGGATTTGAGCTCACGTAGAAGGCATGGAGCCAGAGCATCAGAACTCCCCATTTGGGAAAGCATGAAAGGGAACCCTCCTTGGCCTCACACAGGAGCATGCACCAATAGAGACGACCTGGGCCACAGGCATGCATCTAAATCTACCTAGAAACCTAGCCCTTGTGCTTGGTTTTCTAATACTTAGTACATCCAATAGTCAACAAGCTAATTTGGGTAGTAGGGAAGCAGAGTAAGTCACATAGCAAGTACATCGATGGTAGGGAAAATGTCTTCATTGTTGTTTGAGGTACCTTTTCAGGTGCATCATCTACATAAATTCAAGCACACAGAATTTGGGGCTCACTTCTGGGAGTAGTACCACCACATGAGACTATAGGAGTTCAATATAGTACTACTATTGGGACACAGGAAGTACATCTTCTGGTCCACTTCCAGGCTATGGGTGGAGGATCAAGGGGTGTAGGTGGCTCTAGTTCTAGTGGATCTGTGGTTCTGAGGTAGAGGCAACACAAGGGGGTTCTGGATCAGGTGGGTAGGTCCACACCAACCCCAAAATATTTACATGGAGATGTCTCTTCATCTTCCAGAGTATAGGGGCATAGAAGATGTTGTTGAACATGTGCACATGTGTGAGATATTGTGGCACACAAAAGGGATCATGACTTTTGAGCACAAGGCAAGTCAATTTGCAACTACATTATAGGGACATGCACACACATAGTTGGTACATGAAGTTTGACCCTGATCAAACTTGTAGATTATGCAACATTCAAAGATGCATTCCTTAAAGAGTTCTATATCCTTGAATTTGAGTAGAAGAGTATAAGCACACTCAAGGATATTAAACAAGGTACTACTGAAAGTGTCCGGAGTATGATGCCCATTTTAAAACACTTTTATCTAAGCTTTCTTATGATATTCATGCAAGCCAACATGCACAATGGTTCGTTGAGGTCTGATCACACCTTTTAGAAGGGATTTATCACATAAGACATACACTTGATCCACGTGAAGCCCTTGAAGTAATCTTTTTACACACTTGAGGCAAGGAGGCAGTCGGGAGTATAGACACTGGAGTTAGCCCATTCTTGGAAGCACATAATTGTAGCCATGGAAAAGTAGTTGGAGAAACTATCGATAAATTTGGCACATGAGACGCACACTTGGGATTTGGTGTATAGACTGTGAAGTGGAGGGGCACACCAAAGATAGTTGTCCCCAGAACAATACGTTCATTATTGCTAGACTATGAGATATGTCACCTGAACCATGATGCCAATCATTTCCCATTATTACAACATGATAAGGAAGAATGTATCCTGTTATTGTAATATTTTCTCGGTCCACGACTCATGATACAAAAAGACTATAGTTGATGGTCGATCCATGATGCTATAGATATTGGTGTGTGATAGACATAGAGTATCAGATAACTCTAAGGGTAAAGGTGAGCATCAGGATCAAAATCACAATCAAGTGCATTATGATCGGAATGAGGGGCGCTATGATGGAGGATGTGGCAGAGGTCGAGGATACCATGGTGGATTCAGAGGTCGAGGCCATGGTGGTGGATGAGGTGAATTCCCTCATGGAACATGCTTTACATGCATGATCACCTGACCACTACAGTGCGAAATGTCCTCAGAATATTACATGTTCTTTCTGTGGGAAGAATCATAGCTATGAGGAATGCCCAGATCTATATGAGCATCTTAGCAAGCAACATAAATAGGAGAAAAAAAGGCACAATGGATGGTTAGGATACAACACACTATGGAAAATCAATGGATGCCAAAGTTGGAACCAAAACTTGAGGTATTTCCTATAAAGATCACTACACACGCTGAAGTTGTGCACGCACTAGAGAGGCATTACCATATAAGCCTACCATCATTAAGGAGGACATTTTGCATGCAAGATACCCGGATCCTATACACACTGAAGGAGGTTTATCAGAGACCATGGAGGTACTCAGAGACCTTCAAGGGGAAATATAATGTTTAAAGGAGAAATCATGGAAGATGGAACTAAAGAAGGAGGCAGAGAGATGGTCCAGTCAGATATTGATGACTTGAAGGAGGTATGCAAAATGTTGTGCTAGGAGAATATTATTCCATTACTAGGGAGTTTGGCTAAAGGGAAACACTCCATGCATGAATACTAAGAATGGGCATGTCAAATCCTACATGCAAATCTTCCCCCATAGCTTAGACTACGATAAGGAGATCACTCTGAATGTTGTTTTTGATGGATGGCTCTTGAGTAATATATTGATTGACACAGCAGCAGTAAAAGTAAATGTGCTTACTTTAGATGCATGGGTACAGATGGGGAGACCTACATTACAGCCATCTTCTAATGTATTATTTATGGCTAATCAAACTAAGGCCACTCCTATCGAGTTTTAAAAGATGCATCCATTACTATACAAGGGGCCAAGTTCACTAGGGATTTTGAGGTTTTAGCACTTGCAGAAGCAGATAGTTTCCCAGCTCTACTTGGACACCCTTGTGTTATGTTACAAAATAATGTTGATCTTTGGTTCAACAAGGGATATATCAGTTTTGAGAACAAGGAGGAAAGAGTTATTATCCCTTTAACAGATGGAAAATTGCACCCTATGTTGAGCCTTTGAGTGAGGAAGATCTGAATAGGATTTATGTACATGCCATTCGGGACCCATAAGTGCTCAAGCCATCTAAAGAAGGAATCCTTCAATGGGGAAGATGCACATATCTATTAGTGATACTACAAGTGTTGCTTGTGATAATTGGGCTCATGGTACTTATGAGATGGTTGGGCATGAAAGTAAGGAGCACATTTTGCATGGAAAATCAAACCTCATTGTTGCATCAGGAGGATAGGTAACAACTCTAACCTCGTACACTAGGGAAGGAGACCCTACGGTATTCCTATGCATGCCATGGAGGAATAATGGATAGACCAGTTGAAAAAAGAAGTATGTTAGCATATACCCTACGTGGGACAACAACACACTGGTGGGTGGTTCATAGGATAATAATCTTGTAGAATGGAATGAAGTCAGGATTGCTCTTACAACTCGGTTTTCCAGAGCAATGCACCACTCAAATCTACACATATCATGGTAATCAACCTGTTCAACACCACATTCAATAGTAGTGTGAGAGGCTCTAGATAGAGGGGCAGGAAGCTTTACCACCTTCACTATGGGTGCACAAACTTTATTCCACTTTACAAGGTTACACACTTGGTATGTATATGCAGAGCTACATAGAGAAACTAGAAATTGGTAGGATTTGATTATAGGTATGGTCCAGACTTTTGACTACTTCTCTACTAAACCTCCAGTAGAAGAGGCATTAAGGGTTATAAAGTGGTTAACTATGGGAGATAAGTGCAAAGGTGGAAGAACTCATTCAAGAGTTATTTGATGAGAATGACTCAGAGCATGTTTTGTTGAAGGAACAGAGACAGATGCCACACTACTTAAGCATGCTTTCTTTGAGAAAGAAAAAGGGAAGATGGTCTACATAGTGGATGATGAAGAAGTAGAAGAACTAGATATAGATCATTCAACAGTACATGCGTGAGGTCTTGACATAAGTGTAGATAATAACACACATGCCTATCATGAACCTATGAGGACCAAGAAAGTGAATATTGGTATGGATGTTGAACCTAAAGAGGCAATAATTGAGATTATTGGTCTAATCTGAAGTAGCAAAAAAATAGTGGAGTTGCTCCATGATTTTCAGGACTTATTTCCTAGGGGCTACCATGAATTGAAAGGAGTGCATGAATCATTAGGAGAAATGAAGATAAAGCTTAAGGAAGGTGCATCTGGTCAGAAGAGACCCTACAGATGAACCCCAACTTGTGTAAAGGTCAAAGAAGAAATTGACAAAATGTTGAAGTCTGGAATCATCAAGCCCCTAGAAGAATCAGAGTGGGTTAGCCCCATGGTTATCAGTATAAAGAAATATGGTCGGATTAGGATTTGTGTGGATTACAGAGAACTAAATGTTGCATGTGTGATTGATCCCTTTCCTACACCTTTCACAGAGGAGATATTAGAAGGTGTTGCAGGGTGCAAGATCTATTCTTTTACAGATGGATTCTCTGGGTATCATCAGGTCCGGATTGCATAGAGGATCAAGAAAAAAAACTTTCACCACTGAAATGGGGAAGTTTTTGCATATATTGTGATGCCCTTTGGTCTAAAAAAATGCGCCTCTGTTGTATTTTTGAATAGTTGTTCAAGCATTCCAGGATTTTATTCATATTTTCTTGCAAGTTTACTTGGATGATTGATGGTGTATGGGCTTGTTAAGGATCATTGTGACAATTTATGCTTAATGTTTGAAAGATGTAGACAATTAAGCATCTCTTTGAACATCAAAAAGTGTGTGTTTTGCTACACCTTTTGGCACTTTGTTAGGGCATATCATCTACAAGGAAGGTTTGTTAGTAGATCCAACTAAGGTTGCAGTTATTGTCAGCCTGAAAGAACCTACCAAGTCGAGTGAGGTGCATGTGGATTTTTGGGTCACACTGGGTATTATAGAAAATTTATCAAAGGATATGCTAAGGTTTCCACACCTTGGAAGAGTTACTAAAAGGAAAAGGGACATTTTATTGGGGAGAAACACAACAACACACATTTGAGGTACTAAAGGAGAGACTTACTACAACACCTATTCTGCACTTTCCCACATGGGACCAACCATTTCATGTACATGTGGATGCCTCTGGCATGGCCATTGGTGTGGTGTTAGCTCATCCTAGAGAAGGTATTATAGATCATCCTATCTATTTTTCTAGTAGAAAGTTGACTCATGTAGAGAAGAATTATACAACGACAGAGCGCAAAGCCTTGTCCATGATCTATGCACTACATAAATTCAGACAATACCTTTTAGCAACACCATTCATATTTTACACCGATCACATGGCATTGAAATACTTGGTAAAAAAAGCCCATTTTATAGGGGCACATATGTCGATGGGTGCTTTTATTCCAAGAATTTGATTTCACAGTTGTGGTAAAACCAGTAAAAGTAATTCTAGCCCAAACCATTTATCATGAATTCAGTCGGGGGAGGATGCAAAACAATTGAAGATACAATGTCAAATGATGCATATACAGATAGTTTACAATGCACCTTTAGAATTGGAGGATATTGCTATATTTTTACGTATATGTGTGCACCAAAGGAATGAAATCCTTAGAAGAAACAACTTGCAATTCACGTGGCTCCTTTTATGTTGATTAGTGGTGACCTATACAAGTTAGGCCGAGATGAAGTATTACATGTCGCGGTGTGTACTAGAGCACGAGCACATGGATATCATGGAAGAGGCTCATGGTGGTATTGCAGGTGGGCACTATGTAGGTGATGCCACTGCATGCAAGATTCTACTCACTGGATTATGGTGGGAGACCCTCTACAAGGATTGTAAAGCATATTGTAAGGCATGTGATCACTTCAATACGCATTGGTAAACCTAGGAAAAGATGAAATGCCTTTAAGACCTATTCCTAGTGCAGAGCCATTTGAGAAATGGGCTATAGACTTTGTGGGTCCTATTTCACCAGCCGCATAGAACTGGATCATGCTACATCATCACTTACATAGATTATCTTACAAGGTGGGTAAGAAACACCTACCAAGGATTGTACAACAACTACAATGGCCAGGTTCTTATGGGAAAATGTTCTTACAAGGTATGGATGCCCATTGAGTTTGACCAATGATAGGGGCACACACTTTTTGAATGAGACAATCAAAATTCTATTGGATGAGTTCATGATTGCACACCATAAGACTACACCATATCATCCTCGGAAAATGGGACTGCTGAAGCTTTCAACAAGATTTTGAGCCAGACATTGACAAAAAAATGTGATGTTGGAAGGAAAGATTGGGATGATAAAGTTTCTTCCATGCTTTGGGCATATAGAAAACAACCTACAAGTGGTTGAACAAGGCCACACCCTTTCAATTGGTGTTTGGCACAAAAGCAGTTCTTCCGATGGAATTCATGTTACCTTCTTTGTGTATTGCACATTGGAGGTCTAGCTGATGAGACACTTTGGAAGAAAGAATTGATCAATTGATATAGTTGGATGAGAGGTGCACATAACATTGGAGCCAAAGAAGCAGAAAAGGCCAGGTAAGAAGGCATGGCATGATAGGCATACACATCAGGGACAAAAAGCTTGAGATAGGATAGATGGTGCTTCTTTATGACTCTAAGTTTCTACGCCATCCAGAAAGCTTAAAGTACATTGGTTGGGACCATATATTATCACTCATATACTTGAATCAAACTTTTAGCAATTAGAGACACTTGATGGAATATGGTTACCTAGTTACTTTAATGGAGTAGGCTAAAGCCCTACTATAAATAAGTCTTCTTGGTGTTTGTAATAAGGTAGTGTTTCCATTTAGACTAGGTTTTCATTTATGTATTTCCTTAATGTATTTCCTTTTTGGTCACTATGCTTTGTCAATTTAGTTGGTGTTTTGTGTAATAAGCATGTTTGTGTGCTGGAAGCTAATTACCATTTGAAGAAATTTTATGCATGCAGAGGACTACACATACCATTGGTGTGGGGTGGCTATTTACAACTGGTACACATAAAGGAATAAACTACTACAAGTGTTATTCAAGTTTGCAGAGGAGTGGTTAGAAAGGAGATTGCTTTAAAAATATGACCATAGATGGAGATAAATGAGGGAACAATATAACACGAGGTAAGCAAATGGCCGTAGAGACTACCAGGGGAAGGTGCAGTGGTGAGGTACTTAGGGGCATGCATGGAAGCACGCTAAGAAGAAGAAAGTCTATAGCTAGAAGGTAGGTAGGAAGGCACACTAGAAGGTTATAGCTTGGGGTGCGAAGATGTACCACATGAATATTGTGCAAATGGTCAATTAATGAGAGGATTGTTGGTAGGTGGAGGAGCAATAAATGCACTAAATTTTTGAAAATCTATATAAGGACGTGATGTGGGTTCATTTTTACCTTTGTGATCACAAGTATTTGAGTGAGCTAAGTGCAAACAAGCTGAGAGTGAGTCATGTTAAGGTGCAGAGAGTTGTGAAACTAGACGTGGAGAGTAGATTGTTGTGTGAAGAGGCTTGCGTCCCCATTGGTGAAGGGTTTGAGTGAAGAAGAAGCATTGAGGAGGAGCTAGGGCATGCATGGTTTCAAGCTAGGGCACATGGATTTGAGCTAGGGTTTGAGTTTTTTTCATTATAGATAGTGAAAAGGTGGATTTTTACGATGGCACCAAAGAAAGCACCTTGCCGTAGGCACCAAAGGAAAGAAGAAAGTAGAAACAAAAGTTGAAATTTCTCCCGAGAGTAATTTCTCAGAGATGTAGTATCCAGAGGGTGTGATAATTGGACAAGAATGGGATTCCCACATCCACAAGTGCAAGATAAGTGACTACAACCACCACACATCTGACAACAAGAAATAATTGGATGCATTGTTGAGTACAAAGACCAACAAGCACATGGTGGAGGATATGCCAATGTATGATGATGACGCTAGAGAGAAATTGTTGAAATAGGTAGGAGTCTATCAGTTGTATGAGCTCCCATATTTTGGAAAGTATGAACCTTTATACTAGTGGTGATGAGCAGAGTCCATGAGGACTTTTTCTATTTTTCCAGATGAAGGGTTAGAATCACAAAACCCCGATTTCAACACTGACATGATTAAAAGGCACAGGGGTAGACCTGCTAGTGACCTAATGATAAAGCAAAATCATGGAGACATGGAAAAGAGTTAGGGTATACAAAGGGTCCACATGGAAATGGACATTGATAAATTGAAGAAGTACCCAGTGGTATAGGTAGCTACACATCTGGTGACCAAGTTAAATGATCAAGAGAGATGGTCACAAGTAAATACCATGTGGCTCCATATCATGAGGAAAATGTCTCAGGAGTAGTCTATAACATATAGGCTACATTGCAGAAACCATTATCGAGGAAGCACACACAGTGATAAGATCATTTTTGGTGCTATCTTACTTTCTTTAGTATTTATGGAAATTGGAGTGCCCGATGGGCCAAAGAACAAGATTTGGGAATATCCCATGGAAAACAAGTCCCTTGCAGGAAAAAGGTTTGACAAGTATTTATGTGAAGGGTCAATGAGTGGGCCATTTAAATAGAGGGATAGATGTGGTACAATCGACTCCACATGGCATTTGAAGAGGAGTGGCATCCCCAAGGAGCTACCTTCGTAGTTGGCAAGGTAGTACAGTTCGTGGTGTACCAACACTTCATATCACATGGTTCACTATGAGGGATGGGACATGGAGCCCATGGTGTAAAATTCCATATGCCTTCACAAATGCTACTTCCAAGCATCAGTCCACCATTTTACTGATGCACCACCTGAGTTTTATTGCAGACAAGGTAGATTGTGACTACCACACTCTAAGGAAGACATATGTATATCCAAGTCAGACTTCCTATGTTGAGAGGCTCATTTCAGATGTTATAAGCATGAATCTTGTAAGCTTGGAAATTGGGGACATTGGAGCAGTGCTCATATACCTTCAGCTTAAGCCCAAGCTGGAGAATAACAAGTATGTGGAGAATGAGTTCACACTCTCCAGGGGCCACCTAAGGGAAAGCATACAATGGAGAACATGCCAGCCCCAAAGCCCACAAAATATAGAGGTAGATGATGAGGAGGAAGATGAAGATAGTGGTGGCTTAGATCATAGAGGCCGGAGGCAGCCCATAGATAGAGTGGAGACTAGCACACGGGTACTCCACCACAGGCACAAGAAGAAGATGAAGACTTGGACATAGAAGCAGTCCAGGAGAGCACCACTTTAAAAGGGTATTCAAAAGAACAAGGACCCAAGGCATGGGAACCCCACATCCTGTGAGGAGATCACCATGACTCTCTCCTTAGAAAGAGGTAGTTGAGAAGAAAAGGAGAAAGCTAAAGCTAAATGAGGAGGCAGAGGAGTCTCAGAAAAGCATGCCTGACACCCTATACAACCAGAAGATGTGGAGGAACCCAAGGATGAAGATATGAAGGATGAAGAAGAGGGAGTAAAGGTGGTAGAAGAAACAAAACATGATATTTCTCAAAACATCAAGATCCGACTCCAAATCTTGGTGCTCAAATTCCTAAGGGGCAAGAAACAAAGAGAGCAAGTGGGGAGTATGTTGTACCAAGTATGGGCTATGCTGAGGACACAAGTAAAATTTCATGCACCCCATTTCTAGAGTACAATGGGCCTTAAGGGGTTGTATGGATGGGAGTTGATGGACCCAGACATGGCCACTACACGCGAGGAAACAACTATCCTGGTCTATGCAAACTCACATGGATGAGCCCATTTTGATGTATGTGAGGAGTCATGTGTGTCCCAAAGAATGAAGAAGGCACCATAAAGTAGGCACATGACTATAAATCCCACTCTCATGTCCGATGAGTAGGTAAGCAATGCCTTAGTTAAGGTATCTACAAAAGTGGCAGAGGAACATAGATAAGGTCTGCCACTATTAGAGCACTATGAGAAGATAACAAGGCCAAAGCTATAGAAATAATGCATCTACAAGGAGAAAAGGACTTGAGCAAAAAAAGAATGAGGCCTTCATCAGTATGGTGGAAGAAATTGGTGACCATGTCCTAAAAGCAAGACCACACTTGGAATCTAAGGTACCTAAAGGTTTCCTTCAGCTATGCATTATGTGCATACCCTAGTAGATTTGGTGCTTGAGGATGGACCATTTGCATGCCAGCACCAAAGGACCCTAAACAAGAAGTGAGAGAGAAAGGGCCTCAATGGTTAGAAATATTTCATCTTACGAAGCCTTGCTCTAGAATTTGCAGGAAGAGCTGAAGAAAGTAGACCAGCATTGAACATTTGTGCAGCTCCAGAATCAGTAATCCGAATAAGAACTATATTGGAGGATAATGAAGTTTTGAAAGAATGAAGGATGAGACTTTAGGGTGCATAGAGAGATTGGCGTTAGTGAAGAAAAAGTGTGAAGACCTTACAACAACACAACAACCACATAAGGAAAGGCTGGATGAGCTTGGAAAGCTCATAACACAAAAGATGGATCTTCTGGAGGGATGGATGTCTGCTATGGCTAACGTTGTCATAGTATTGCAGAATGAAAAGGGAGAGATGACCCAGATGAGTTGGAGGGCATCATTGAGATGTCCTAGAGAAGACCAGAATGTGCTGTTGGATGATTGGAAAGATTTGAAGCTGAAATTAAGGAAGAATATCCAGAGTTGATTCTCCCGGTGGAAGAGGAGGGTACTGGAGAGAGTAAAATCTATTCTTTGTACAACAATTCATTCTTTATATTCTTCCATTCTTATTCTTTAAGCATCAGGAGGCAACCATTTTTGGGGCAAAATGTAATTTAGTGTGGGGTAATGTTGAGCAGATGAAGTATGACACTAAGGAGAAGGTGCACAGAAGATTCACACGTGGTAGCAAGGAAGATTTGAAGGCATGGAAGGATAGGGAAGGAAGCACGCGTGAAAGATAGATTGAATCGGGACTTAGCCATTTTCATGGTTACGGGCTATTTTTGGAGATAGCATATGAGCACACAATGGGATGGAGACTTGCACGACACAAAAATGCTATTTTGGGAAGAGCATCTACTAAAGCACCATGCATGAGTTTGAATTAATAATAGAATTACTACTGCTAGTTAACTATAAGAGATCTATTATTAGCACACTTGCATGTGTGCATGTTATTGTAAAGGTGCATGACTATTTTCAGCATGTGACCTATTTTTGTAAGTGCGTAAGTGGTGAAGGGAAAGTCCCCACCCTTATAAATATGTAGTAATCTGTGTAGATTAGAGAGTGTTATGTATGAGCTATTATGGAGTTATGCTTGCTAGATCTGATGCACACATAAAATTATGATACTACTTATTGTAAGAAGCTTTTGTGTTTATTTTTTTTTAATATAATGGAGTGTGTTGGGTGAATAATGGTGTTAAACATGACTAGAAACTAGTTCTTACATGGTTGAATTTGTTATATCTATCACTTAATTCATTATTCTTTTAGATCTAGATCTGGAATATGCTCTATGGAATATTTATGTTGTTTGTGGATATGAATACATTACATCTTCATCATAGGTAGGTTTATATAATATCATGGATTATGATAATTATATGTATAAAGAATTATTTAATTAAATTAGAATGGGGTGGGAAAGATGGGGTATAAATGTAATTAATATAATATAGTGATATATCACGAATGAAAATGGCATAATTAAGTAAATACGAGGAAGTCTAGATTTTATATGACTTAGTGTAGGGATTAGATATGATAATGAAGGGGTCTAGCGGACTCGAACATGAGGAATATTAAACTTAGAATAAATTATTTTGATAATATGGTGTGATCAAATAGTGCAATAAATATATGATTTTCATAAGAATAATATGACGTGGTGAGTGTATGGATTTGTATAAGAAATAATAGTGAAGAAATGAGTGTGCGAATTTTGAGCGTCTACATTTTTCCCCTTTTTGTTGAGTGGTTTTAACACAAGCCACGAGATAAAAACAAGGTGTGATGGAAGTGAGGATGATGGAATAATGTCCCAAGATGAGGTGGAGAAATAAGATAAATGTCATCGTAAAATCAAGTGATAGGGGAACCAAAGGTTCATTTCCTATAAACATATGATCTAACAACAAAAAGGATGTTTTGAAGGTCAAAGGACCAATGATAGATGATGCCACCAAAAGGTGGGCTTACAAGGCCATGAAGTCAAGTGATAGGGGAACCAAAGGGTTTGTGTCCTATAGACATATGACTTTCCAATGATGGATAAAATGACAATTTGATGAGTTCAAAGGACCATGGTTTGTGTCCATTTGATGAGGTCAAAGGACCATAATTTGACTATTCCATAAATGTGTACTTATGAGACTAGATGGGGGTCACGATGGTGACTAGAAGGAATAGTACCCAAGGAGGCATCAATTTGACAAATGTCAATTTGATTGAATAAATGTGATGTTTTAGACACAACGAAGTCATGTTGAGATGTATTGAAGATTATGTTGATGTTAAGAGATGTTAATATTTTATATTTTATTTCTTTGTGATGATGTTGATGTTGATATTAATGATGTTTTAGATGTTGTTGGTATTTTTTGGTGATGATGTTGATGTTGATGTTAATGTTATTTTCATTGATTTGATCTTAATATTTTTCATAAGAATGAAACGTGGATTGATTTCTTTATATTGAATTTGATACATATGTGATGGGAAGCAATGGAATGAAAGCACTTGCACTTTTAACCTTTACAACAATTGTTAACAAATGACTAACAATGGGTAGTCACACGTAGGATCTTGAGCTCTAGAGATGATAAATATGTACCTTCCTAGGACATGAGAAGGGCCGACATATGTAGGTTGTGTGGGAGAATAGGCTCTCCTTTCAAAGGTTTCATAGGGAAATGCCCCAACTTTACATTATTTGATTTTGAAGCAAACTAATCAATACATGGAAGTTTTCTATAATGGGAAAGTTGATCGATGTGGGAAGCTCTCTTGGATGCTTTTGATATTTTTACTTTTGAAGGATTGATGTGGGAAGCCTTTTTACATAGGTAGCCATCCTTCGAGGGTATGGTCTAATTTTTTTCTTTATAGAATGGTCATCCTTTGAGGGATTGGTCCATAACTTGATTTTTTATAATAATTTTGACTTTGAATAGTTTTCCTTCAAGGGATAGTCTATTATATTTTGAATTTTGAGAAATGCATCCAAATAATTATTTTTGACTCTATCTTGAGTTGAGGGAAAGACCCTAATAGTCCATTTCAAGGAGGGGAAGGAAGATATGTGCATGACCTACACATGTGTGCCCCAAGACATGTTTTTGGTTTGGTATACAAGGTAGGATGGAAGTAATGATTATGGGGTTCCTACTAAGGAGGAACTTATCCATGTGAAAGATGTGATGAATAGAGCCATGGTGCTCATCTTTAAGGTTTGTGAGGATAGTGATGGAAGACCACATGCTTTCAAATCATTACAATGATAAGATGGTTGGTGGATGATGGAATAAAATATTTGATGTGACTATTGTCATGATGGTCAATGTGTTAACAGTAGAAAGGCCACAAATGCAAGACATTCAAAGGTTGACCCATGTTATATGGAATGATCCAATCAGGGGGAAAAATTTCCACATTTACTCCTTTCCAGAGTAATGACATTTTGATTTGATTAGAAAAAGTAAGTTTATAAGGATGTGTGAAGTGATATTTCCAAAGTCTAGTATATAGGAGACCTCCTAACATAACGGTAGATAACACGTGCTAAAAAGGAATAATGTTTTTAGGATGTTGGAAATTTTGATTTTGATTGATTGAGTATATGGTAAATGGAGGGGGATGTGGAACCTTTAACAAGGATTCAACAAGGATTTGGTTCTACCTTTTCTTCGTATGTATTGATTTTGTGTTCGTATATAGTGGATAAGCCATATTGTTCTGAGATGAAGGAATTTCACTGGATGGTGACAAGAAGACACACATGATGGATTTATTGAGACTTGATCAAAGATGACCCCCTGATTTTGGAGATATCGATGATGATACCACCAATGTATTGGGTGTAGGTGTTGATAGTGTTGATAAACTCAAGGGAAGGTATTGAGTGCATAAATGGACCTTCAAGGGAAGGTGCTAACATGATTGAGGGACCTTCAAAGGAAGGTACTAACGAGTTTGATGGACCTTCAATGGAAGGTGCTGAAAAGGTAGATGGACCTTCAATGGAAGGTGTTGAAAAGGTAAATGGACCTTCAATGGAAGGTGCTAACAGATTGGGAAGGTGTTGACAAGATAGATGGACCTTGAATGGAAGGTATTGGCAAGCTAGATAAACCATCAATGGAAGGTGATGATGGGATTGATGGACCTTTAATGGAAGGTGTTGATAAGGTATATGGACCTTCAATGGAAGGTGCTTGATGGATTGAATGGACCTTCAATGGAAGGTGCTAACAAAATTGACTAACCTTCAATGGAAGGTGTTGAAAAAATTGATTGACCTTTAATGGAAGGTGCTAACGAGGTTTCCAAAAAAGGTTTGTTGATGGTAGAAGAAGGATGTCCCCCTTTCCCTATAGATATCAGTAAGGGTATTAATGAGGGTAGAGGTGTTGGTGATAGCTTAGGATGATCTTCTTCTAGGAGAAGATCATCAAAAAGGAAAAGTTTTTGGATTATGGATTTTAATGCTTTACAACTTTCTGTATCATGACCTGGATTCTATGATAGGAATAAGTTTTGTTTTGGTCATACCATGTGGGTTTTCAAGTATGTGGATTAGGTGTTTTGATGGGTGGTAATGCGATAAGAGATGCTTGTATGAGCCTCTCAAGGATATCATATATAAGTCCTTTTGGAGGGTTTGAATTAATGGATTTTGATTTTGGTTTTGATTTACGAGAATGCTTAGTAGGATGTGTATTTTTTTGGACATAGTTGGATTAGATGTCATATGGTGTTGCAACATCATAGGAATGTTTTGAGGTTGATAAGAAGGATAATGTGACCCGAGAAAGGGGTTGATAAAATTGGATGAGGGATGAGGTCCCAAAATGGATGAGGAGGGATGAATAGGGTATGAATGTGTGTAGTATTGAGATAAAGGATGGGGTCCCAAAATAGATGGCAAGTCTAATGACATGCACTTTGGCTTTGTAACTTTGATTTTAGGAAAAGGAGGAGTTTTTATGATAGATGAAGAGGATGAGGTGGAAATGTGATAGGTTTCAAGTTTGTAACATTTATTTCAGATCTATGAGAAGGACTCATGTTAGATGATGAGGGTGTGGATTTTTGGATGTGATGGTATTTGACTACATAGTGTTTGATTCAGGACAAGGTTCCATGTTGGATGGTAAGTGATGAGTTGTAGATAAGATTGGATCAGAATCAATGAAGGAGACATTTCCTCTAGAGATGATTGAAGTGGATTAAAGAAGTTTTCTAATTCTTTTATTAGTTCAATGAATGGTGGGATATTGGGATTTTCAATTACAAAGGCTTCTTTAGTAACGAATTCTAAAGTGGAATCCAAAGATTGCAAGGAGGTAATAGGTGTTTGAACAAGGGACACTGGTAATGTCAATGTATGAGTATCATTGGAAGGAGGATCTAGGGGTGTTGAATCTTTGAGAGGAAGTATTGATGATGAAGGGGTCTCCTCATGGGGAAAAATTGTGTAATAACATTGATGGTATGATTGGAAGGATGTATAGTATCCATATGAATTGATTCAATCGAGGGTGTTGGATCAAGAAGCCAAGTAAAGTCATCATGTGTGATATATTCATTATGAGAAGATCTAGGGGAGTCATATGCAGCTTGATTTGAATCATAGGAAGTCCTAGGGGATTCAGGTGGAACATGTGTAAATTGAGGATCAAGATGAGCCTCTTGAAGGCTTTGATTTCTAAATTCTTGGCCATGGCGAAAGATTCATCAAAAGTTTGGAATGTATGGATTTGAAGAGTGGATGAGATGTAATGAGAACATGATCGAGTGAACAACTCAATTAGTTATGTTTGCGGAAGTGGAAAGGACAATTGATTGATAATGTTTTTCCATCTAGTGAAAAAGTCTACAAGGGATTCATTTTTAGATTGTTTTATGGTAGAAGATCAGATATGGTGATTTTGCAAGTGACATTGACAATGAAGTGATTGAGGAATAACATAGCTAGCTGTGTGAAAGAGACCAGAGAGTGTCGAGGAAGGGATTTGTACCAATCCAAGGAAAGTCTTGTCAATGACATAGGAAAGGTTCTAAGAAGAAGATCTTGATCATGGATGATAGGATAACATGAAGTGTCTAAAAGATAGTATGTGTTGTTGAGGATCCTCCTGGCCATAGAACAAGGTGAACTCAAGAAATTCCCAATGCAGGAGGGTATGATTTACATGATATTGATGGATGGATGGGTTCATTACAAACCTCATCATAAGTGAGGACATGTTTAGATTTATAAAAGTAAATTTCTAAATTATCTAATCTATTAGACAAGGCTTACAAAGTATCATTCATGGGATTAGACGTGGAATAATTAACATGTGAGTATGAAGGAGAATGTGATTGATTGACTATGAATTAGAATAATTATGTTGCAAAAGAGTTTGATGTGGAATTTGATAAGGAGTGGCCTAAGATGATATTGATTGTAAAGCAGGTTGTGATGAAGGAATATGGGAAGATGTGTAAAAATATTGAATTGGTTGTTGTTGTTGAATGAGAGGGGCTGATTGGGCCTGAGATGGGATGTGTGTGTGTGGGTTTGAGATGTCTGAGGTATTGAGAGAGATATTGAAGTTGAGATAGGTTGATTGAATGAGGGATGAGGGATATTAGGATTTTGGTGAGATTGAGATGAAGGAAGGGATGTAGAAAATACCATTTGATGTGATACACTTGACATGGGAGAAGAAGGATGTGATGGATGCCCAGAGGGTTGTTAAATGACATTGTTGTATGATTTTTGGATTGGTTGATATGTAGGTTGTCCATAAGGGACATAAGATGGTGTAGATGGTTGTGGGAATATGCTAGAGCTAAATGAGGTTGAATAAGATGTGATAGGTTGATAAGTTTGATAAGGACTAGATCCTGTATAAGAGATATTTTGGAATTGATTGGGATGAAGATATGTTGGAATGAGGTTGATTGTAAATATGTTGCATAGTGATTTGGGGATATACTGATGTAGACAGTTGAGCCATGATAATTAATTATCAATAATACAAACAAAGCCCTAAGGAATCTATAAATTTAATAAAGAAAGTCAAACAAAAGAATGTTTTAATTATCTTAAATTAATTAAGAAAAGGTGAAATGTGTAAGATGGATAAAAAGGTCTTAGGAAATGGTTGTTTAAGACTGGTTTTAGGAATGTTTTGGATGGATTCCTCGATATACCCAAAGGTATGTGAGGCCCAACTTTGTATTATTTCAATATGGGTGTGGTATTGGGGCTACCCCCTCACTTCATGGTCCCATGATGATAAGGGTGTCGAGTGCTGAGCAATATATACCGACATACATGAGAGATTATACTCGGCTAGAACACCGAGTCAGACTTCCCTATTGGGTGATGAAATCCCAATCAGTTTCACCTAGGTGGGAATTGTTTTAAATGCATTTTGATATTTGTGTGGTTTGGTTGTGTGTGGGGAATGAAAAGTGAATGCAACAAATTATCCTCCTAATTAACCCTATGTGAAATAGGAAGGATGAAAAGTTCATTTTAAAGTCAAATCAAAATGTTGTTTTCATGAAATCAATCAAACAAAATGCAAAACTAAAAGTAAAAAGGAAAGTTTTAAAACTCACCGTTAACGCTCCTTTTTTTTAACAATGTTTAAAGCTAAGAATCCTAGTAATGAGTTCTCAACAAGAAAAAAACCTATAATAATAGTTTTGAAAAATAAGTTAGAAGAAGCAACAAAAACAACCTAGATCAAAGATTAGGAATAAAAACTTATAAAGTGATCACAATTAAGGAATCACTAGCATTTCAACAAATCAAATTAGCAATGATTTCTCAAAAGTAAACTTGTTGCAAATAAATTTTATTTTTCTTTTTCTGATAATGAAAGTTTTTTTATATTTTCACAGTGAATAATCAAAAACATAAATCTACAATGTCTAATTGAGAAGAAACAGAGAAATAAGCAAAAAAATAATAATTATAAACCTTACAAAGCTAGGCAAAAGTTTTAGGAATCATACCCACAAATTGATGACATGTGATTATTGCGCTAACCATAAATGAAAAATAAATAGTAAATTTAAAAAAATTGAATCACAATACACTGGAATAAGGGATTAGGTCAATTATATGTGTCAAGATGTTTAGAAAAGTTTTACCTCTTTAATTTAACCTAATAAAAAAGGATGTAAAACTTATCAAACCTCAAAATGGTGGGGTTTAGAGGTAAAATGACATGTGATAAAATGATAAAATAATGAATGAATAGCTCCTTTAATGTAAAAGGAAAAGTTATAATCACATGTTATACACAAGAAGATGGTGATTAGACAAATTATATGGAAATCATGATTTGGAAAAGGAAAGGCCACTCCCGAAAGTCATCAATGAATTCATTGAAAAATGATGTCAATCCACATTTTGGAAAAATTAATCAAATAATGATAATGATAAAATGATATAATAATAAAATGATAATAGATGATATAACCAATCAATGCAAAGGAAAATGGATATAGTCCGAGGATATATTTTGGTCCGATGGTGACACCTAATCCAGAGGGAATCTAGTCAAGAGTCACAATATAAGGCTCAAAGGATAAAGGATGGTGTAGATGGATAATAAATCACATGAATAGTAACTTGATGAAAATTTAACAAAAGGAGGTGATTTCAATTATGATATGAATTATGATAAGGAAAAATGGTAGAGGATATATCAAAATACAAGAATAAAATATGCAAATAAAATGAATGCTAACCTTTATTCTAAATAATTTTAGTAAAAGATGAAGCAATTAATAATCTTATAAAATAAGATGATGTGTTGGCAAGAATAAAATATGCTTAAAATGACTAATCTACATGATAGTGGATGATGAATGATAATGCGAGATGATAATGATGTATTTTGTAATGATGGAGTTTTTTTTTGGTGAGCATCTAATCGACAAAAAAATGAACCTTAATGTTTTGACCATAACTTGAGAACCATAGAGTGTTTTTTTGAAACCGAAAGATGCGTTGAAACCTAACTGAAGACTTTCAAGGTGCATAGAATTATATCTGATGATTATCTCCATGAATTTAACTTATGTTTCAGGGATACAATATTTGGTGATTTTTTGTAGGTCCAAATGAAAACAAGAATTGGACTCGAGAAATGGAGCTCATCTCCGAGAAAAGGTAGAAAAAATCTTATATAATCATTGGCATTTTACCAAATCGGTGATTTTGGGTTATTTGAAATTTATTTAGGGATAATAGATAGAATGATTTCCTAAAATTGGGTGTTTGTTTGTAATGGATTTTGGGGATAAGTTTGTTATGTTGGTTTGAAAGTGTCGAGGTGTTGGTTTGTTTAGAATAGGTTGGATTATTATCTAAAATTTGTTTAGGATAAGTGTTAAGTGGTTGGTTTAGGATTTTTATAAGATTATTATAGGATTTTGAAGGATAATGGGGGATTTATAAAGATATCCCTAATAGATGTGTCGAGATAATAGTTATTAAGGAATAACTTAGGTAGGTTTATATAATATCATGGAATATGATAATTATATGTATAAAGAAGTATTTAATTAAATTAGAATGGGGTGGGAAATATGGGGTATGGATGTAATTAATATAATATAGTGATATATCATGAATGAAAATGGGATAATTAAGCAAAAGACAGGGAAGTGTAGATTTTATATGACTTAGTATAAAAGGAGAAACAACCACTTGTGTTGGAGTTGATAGAAGAGGTTTTGGCATGACAAAGAGAGTAGGAGAAGTTGAAAATTGAAGAGACCATAACTCAGTACTCCAAGCTCCTTACCTCTGTAAAAACCACAGTGCACATGGCCAAAGTTGTCTATGAAAATTGTGGAGATAGGGATAGGGTGGCAAGTGTATTAGTTGTTACCCATAAAGCGGACTCTGAAGAAGTTGTAGGAAAATAACAAGAATAATAGGGCGAAACGAGACAAGATCATAGCAGAGGTTGAGAAGAAGTCTGAGGCAATCGAAGACTTAAGGGTCTTGATTAAAAATAAAGTGAAGGAATTATATCCCCAGGTTACACAAAGGATGGACGTGTTGAGCAACCTTAGCAAGCAGATGGAAAATATTTTGATACACTGAAGGCTAAAGGTGAGGAATTATCATTTGATGAAGTCAGCGCATTGATAGGGGATTTATTTCAACAAGCATAGAGTGAGGTGGATTCCTAGAATAAAATTGAAGCATCCTTGAATAAAGACTTCCCAATCCTTTTACAACAAGTAGCAAAATTCTTTTGTTCTTTGGCGCAAGCCAGGTATAGGTTATTCTTTCCCTCCATTCTTTATTCTTTGTTGGAGATCAGATTATTTTCTGAGGAAGGACGACACATTTAGTGTGGGGTGATGTCGAGCCCGAAAATTACTATGTCCTAAAGCAGAAGATGAGCGCATGCGGAAGGCACTATGGAGAAATGCGCATAAGTAAACGAGCGTGAGGAGAGATAGGTTTGCATGCATGAGTAGGAAAGGGTTTAAGGGTTTAAGGACTTAGCCATATTTTGGTTGAAGGGTATCACATGTAAAACACATGAAGTTACATATAAGCGTAATGATGACAAGGTTGTTACATGGAGACTTGAGCTCAAGAAAAGAATATTCCAAGGAATCATTATGGTTATGGGTTGGAAAGTGGAAGTTTTTATGTCTAGTTGGCATTTGTATGGCTTGGACACTCAAGTATAACAGGATATGATGAAATTTGGCATGTGGGATTGCTTCTGGAATGATGTTTAGGTGAGCTCCTATCCTATTTAAGGAGGCATTTTGGATCTAGACAGGGGGTGTTGGGTGTTAAAGATTAGAGGTCGAGTATGGGTGCATATGAGTGGTGTATTTTTATAGGAAGGGATTATGTAATGGTTATAAGGGGGTAATATAGGGTTTTTAGATGTAGGATGTTATTATCTTGATATATTCGGTCTGTTATGACCCTGTTGATGTAATCTGGCTATTGTAAACAATTGTGAATCAATGAATATGCTAGATTTTTCGAATATCTATGTTGATGGGTTCAAACCCTAGTGTATTTCATATTACTCATGGTACAGATCTAATTCTCTTATGTTGTTGCAATGTTTACGTTTATATCATGGTGCATCTATGCTTAGATCTAGTGCTTTTACTTTGTGCTAGAATAAATTCTTGTATTTCTATTTCTGCAAACATTCCTCCATTAATGGTGAAGCATTCTTACAAATCTCACATAAAGGAGGGGCTCGGCACCTATGCACACCTTGGGTGAGTGCCCAACTAATGTTGGGTGATAGGCGAAAAGCACTTGGGATTTAAATGGAATAGGAAACAAGACTACACATGCGAGTCCATATGGCCTATATGCATCAAGAATTCATCTCTAATGCTTTACAATATGATGGATAGAGCTTCCTAAGATCTCTGAGAGAAGGAGATAAGGTTTTCAGGGGTAGCTTGTCTCCCTGTGGGATGTTTTTCTATACCAGTCACAAGATCCCAGAGCTTCCTAGCCATAAAACAAGATTTTAAATGCACTTTCCAAATGCTATAATTTTTCCATTCAAAAGTGAGACTTATCTATAAAAAAATTAGTATAACTAGTCATTTTAATGCTCAGAAAACAATGGAGACAAATTCAACTAAAAACAAATCAAAGAAGACAAACAAAGACAAAAAACTAGCTACAGATCTTTTTAATAGCTATACTAATCAAAACAACTTGAATTTAGTCAAAAATAGCTTGATTTTATCAAATTTAATATCAATTTCACGAGAACTTAGTCGGGGGTCGAGTTTACGGTGAGCTAACCAAGCTTAGAATGATCTCGGGTTAGAGTAGCTTGACGAGTTGGCTAAGAACTCGAAGAGGTGAGCTCAAAAATGAGATATACGAGCTACTTTAAAAAACTAAAATACGCATCAAAAACATTTGGTTCGCTCTTCCCAAATCTGACAAAGACTAAGCCAAAAATATATGTGGAGCCTTTTAAATGGCTCGCACTTCACAAGTCTGACAAAGACCGAAAATGTGAAAAAAAGATATGTATGCGTCAAATGTTATTGGTTCACACTTTATAGTGCAACCAAAAATGACTAAAGCAAACTGAGGACACGTGGAGCCTTTTAAATGGATCACTTTTTGCAAGACTGACACACATTGACAAATGTAAAAAGGTGGAAAATTATAATTGGATAACCACTGCCACAAATGAAAAAAAGCGACAAATGTGAAATACGAAACTACTTGGAGCAATCTTATTGGCTCAAATTTTGCAAAGATAGAAAAAAGCTAAAAAGGTCTAACAACGTGAAATATTAAGTGACTTGGAGCTTTCCTATTGGATTGTATTTCACAAATAATAGAGGATAACTAATCTAAGTCTGAAAATGTGGAGACACACGTAAAGCCCTTATTAGCTCATGTTTCATGACTAACAATAAGATAAACAATAAAAATGACACCACAAAGCAAGATGGAGCCTTCTGATTGGTTTGAACCCATGCAAAAAGCGACAATGCAAAGCTAATCAAGAAAATTGATTGGGTCAAGCTTTGCAGTCAAAAGAACTTCACAAAAAGTCAAAAAGACCGACAAAGTGATGCCAATGGCACTAAAAGATTGGATCGTGCTTTGCAAAGACAGAAAGGTGTCAGATTGAAGCCACTTGGCACTCTAAGAGTGGATATGGCTTCGCAAACATGAAAAAAGGACAACAAAGCTATTTGGAGAAATTTTATTGGTCCAAGCTTCACAAAACCAATAGGATCTAAAGAAAGATATAAAATGCAAAGCCAAATGACATAAGCTTTGAAAAGAAAAAACTAACAAAAATAAAGATTTTTACTACTAGAACGGACTTAGAAACCCCAAACAAACTAGATCTAAATAAATCTTTCGATATAAAGTCAAAAATGACCCAAACGACCATAAATGGCACGAAAACTTAAAATAAGCTCACAGAGGATTTAAACTAGAAACGACTGAAATAAGATGCATAAGAAAATATCTAAGCATACAAAAGATCAAACATGATCTAAATATCCATTTAGCCAATATTTCACCTATATTTCAAAAAATATTTGGGCGTAGGAATTAGAAATTTAAACTTGGTTAGCTTGAAGACGACTACAAAACTTTTAAGATTTCGTAGATCCGCAAATAAACTTAAAGCTTCTTCACCTCTTAAAGTTAAAAATTCTATATCGATCCTACACATGCACAATCACAAACTTTGATACCATGTTATATTTAGTAGGGGAAATATAATCAACATATTACAGATCCACCATTAAAATGTTGAAGATTATAGATTATGATATGCAGTCAATTAGACATAGAAATAGCTTAAACCAAATAGTGAATTACAGATCTTAATGAGCAAGATATGAAAGCAAATAATAAAAAAGAACAAGAGACAAATGACACGAGAATTAAGAGAATAAAAACCGAAGGAAAAATTCTAGTGGTAAAGCATTTTTTTTATTAAGAATTCACACAAGTTTTAACCCAGCACTTCCAATTCCACATTAGTCTTTTTCAGTGTCTGCAGAGCTATATCTCTTGATCAATTAATACAATGATCATTGACTATATCTTATAATAAGATCTCAGTCTTTATGTTAGTCTATACAAATGTATACATTTTAGACATTCAATCTCGAGAGGATCACCCAAATCAATGTGGGTGGGTGAATCGGTCGAGCCACTTCACTCTTAAATGTGAAAGACCTTCACAATAAAGTTTGATTAAAAACTTTAATACAATATTGGGGTGTACTACAGTGGTAGATCCCACTTGACATTATCACCCCAATAGAAAGGAATGATATCCCGACATTGGGTTGATACATTGGATCTTAGTTGGGTTTATCAAGACAGTGAGGAGTGGGAAAGGTGTTGAGTGTAAGAAGACAATACTCCCCCAGCATGATTTTGTCCATTACTTTATCTAGGAGTCATCGTTAGGATGAAGAAATGGATGAGTTGGTGGATGGTGCAGATGAATCATTCTTAGGAATGAGGACATCATTAGGTTGATAGGTCATATTACACATTTGGAAGGGAGGAGCATCTCCGAGAAGTGTCAAGATCTTCCCCTCATGCTCATACTTAAGGCAATGATGAAGTGTAGAGGGGACGCAATGCATAGCGCGGATCCAAGGTCATCCAAGGAGAACATTGTACTGAAATTCTCCTTCAATGATGTAGAATACCTCATGGAGGAGCTTCTCACCAATGCAGATAGGAAGAACAATCATTCCCAAGGTGGGAGCAATAACATCATTGAAGGCACGAAGGACCACGGGTGTTTGGGCAACAACAGATTTTGGGTTCTTGAGTTGATCAAAGGTATGTGATAGGATGATGTTAATGCTTTTCCCATTATCGATCATGGATCATCAAATGAAGTATTATCGATCCTAACCTTGATGAAAAAGGTAAGGTCATGTTCTTTTGGTGTGATGTCAGGAATCTCAGTATCATCGAATGAGATAGCAATAGAAGATGTAAGTACTCTACGAGAGATGAAAAGGGCCGAGCCTCATCACCGAATGTCAAAATACTCTTCTAGGCTTCAACGAGATCATGTCTATGGTTTAGCAAGCTTTAAATGAGCTCGTAAAGGAATATCTTAATTGGGGCCTGATGAATTTGTTTGACAATACTTTGTTCAATAGGTGAGGGATAACTAAGATAGAAACCTTAGGTTTTGATGATGAGGTGAACTCCTTAGGAGGAGGAATGGTGAAAAAGGTCTTGGATTTTGGTTGGGATGTTGATTTAGGATCATGTGGACTAGATCAAGTGGATATCCAAATAACATTGATGAATAAAAGGGGACCATCCTTGGAAGAATCGTCATTTGGAGGTGGGATGGCCACAAAATTCTGTGAGGAATGAGGGGAATTTTGCATTTGGATGGATGAGGTCATAGGCATAGATATTTGAATGCATGTGGAAGGAGAAGATTGGTCTTCCTCAAGAAGAAGGTAATCTTCCTAAATGATATTGCAATGTTTAGTTTCATGTCCAAGGGTACCATGGTAGGTCAAAATGAGGTTTGAATTAAACCATGATGGCTTCTTACTATTTGGGTCAAAGGCCTTAATAGGTGGAAGCGTGATGGTAGAAATTCAAAGTAAGTGCTGGAGGACATTTGCATATGATTCAATCAAAATATTAGGAGGTGCCTTGTCTTTATGAGATGTCTTGCCTTTAGAAGAAGAGGTGGATGTTTGAGATGATTTAGATGTTGAGGGTGGAGTTTGAGTATTTCAACATTTTGACGTCATGGTTTTAGTTTTCACGATGATTGATAATCTAGATGAAGAAGTGTTGGATGGTTTTGGCTTGGGTTGATTGGTGGGTTGAAGTTTTTTTATGAAGGGGCTGATCCTATAAGAGATGGACACAGATCTTAAGATATATGACATGACATTAGATTGTTTGATCTTAGGTGGGGATGTTGATTTTCTTGTGAGGAAATGAAAGAGAATGTTGAGTAAATGCACCAAGGGTTCTAGATCTTGTTTGTGAAGAGGTACCCTTGGGAGGGATGACAACAATCTCCGCCGAAGGGTCCGAAGGTGGTGTTTTGGTTGATGCGGTGGATGGAGTAGTTTTTATATGGTGAAGTCTAAATAAGGCGAGGATTGGTTTGATGTGGAATTTTTGATTGTATATATGAGATGGGAGGATCACTTGAAGTTGAAGTTATTTCCAAAATTCTTCAAATGATGAAAGTGATGTGGAAGGAGGAGATGATACGAGATGTTGTCATAATAGTTGATGTAGTAGGTGCGGGTAAAAGTGTAGAAAGAGGAATTGAGATTAATGTTAAGGATGGAATGATGGGTAAAGGTGGAATAGATGTGGATAGGTTATTCGAATCCAATGAAGATGATGTGATAGGTGATGAAGTATATGGAATAGGTAATGAAATAGATATAGGCGTAGAATTAATGGTGGATGTAGAATTAGGTGAATATGGTTGTTTCATAAATGTTTCAAGGGGCATCATTGATATACTTGTAAATGGGGGAGATGCGACATGTGTGGATGTGGGAATAGATGCCAAGATAGATGTAGGTATGATTGGTGTGGTTATGGGGATAAGTGTTGATGGGATTGTAGATGTAGGAACAATTTCTAAAGAGGTGGACATGATAGTTGATGACGAAGGTGAGGTTATTGACGGGATAGGATCTTGATCAATGGTATGGATAGTGTTTATGGTATGAGCATTGGGAACTTGAGATGTAAAATTAGTGGTGGCTTGACTTGTTGGTGTGTGGCTAGGGAATGGTTATTTAAAAATTTTAGGTGGTTAGTTAGGAGATGCATTATGATTGTCCACTTGAAGATTACCTTAATCAATGAGTTTTTGGACTAGATCTTTAAAATTTGACATTTCTCTATATCATGTCCTCAAACTTGGTGGTATTTATAGTAATGATCCTCATGATACCACGCGGGTTTTTTTGATTCATCAAATGGTCAAATGGGGAAGTGTGATAAGATTAACCTGCATCAAATTATCAAATATTGAACTATGCAATTCTCCAAGGGGAGTATAGTTAGGCGTTGGTCTAGGGGCTCATTGTTAAGGCCACATGCTAGAGGTAGGTGCGGAAGAAGACTTAACAACCATGACATTGGCTACACTCTTATATTTATCATTATGTGTAGATGGTTTAGTAAACTCAGCCTTGGGTTTGTTTGATTTAAGTTTTAGTTGGCCTTTCTCAAGGGCACAAGTCTTGAGTTTACGAGCCATGGTGAAGGCTTCTTCGAATGTTTGGAATGATTGGATTTGTAATGTAGAAGAAATATGCTTCACACAAGAACGTGATAAAAGTTCGATGAGTTTAGTTTGCATAAGAGAAAATGATAGTTGGTTTATTATGTCATGCCATCATGTGAAAAATTCTATAACAAAGTCATCATCGAATTGTATAATGGTGTATAAGTCAGTGATAGTGATTTTGCCCACAATATTAATCGAAAAGTGCTTTAGGAACAATTGCACAAGCTGGGTGAAATATAATAAGGAATGTTGGGGAATTCCATTGTACCAATCCAATGTTGGACCGACAAAATACATAGGGAAAGTGTGAAGTAGAAGATCCCGATCATGTGTAATAAGGTATAATGAATGCCTAAATGCACATAGATGTTGTTGGGGATCTTCTTTGTTGTTAAACTTGGGAAGCTCCCAATGAGGGGAGTAAGGTTTGATTGGAACTGATGGATGAATAGGTTCATTACAGATTTGTTCGGAAGATAATGTAATGTTGGGTCCCAAGGCAACAACCTCTAGAATATCCAACGTATTAATTAAGGCATGCACGGATCATTCAATGTGATGATTGGTTGGGATTCTGATTGTGTGGCATGGAAAGTAGCTTGATAAGGTGGTTTATAAGTTTTTGGATGTGTGGGTGTTTGAGGAATCATTTGATAAAGATGTACGTAAGTCATGGGTTGAGATTGAGGAGGTTGTTGTAATATTTTATGTTGTGACGTGGGGATGTGATGTGATTGTTGGGATTAGGTTTGCTATTTTGGTAAATGATGAGTGGGAATACAAGTATGAATAGGTTGAAATTGTTTATGGAGTGGATCGATAATCGTATAATGCAAAGTACTCATAAGGAGGTTGGGAAGAAATGACATGTATGTGTGATGTGAGAGGCAAAGAAGGGTTATGTTTTTCGGACATGGGATGTAATATTTGGGTAGATTGGACATGAACAATGATTATAGTGGTGAAGAGGTGATAGGAATGGAAGTGGTGATAATTGTATTGATTGGTGGTAGATTGGGAGGAATGGTCACTAATGAGTGGTTTGATGAGGTGGGAGATTGGTAGAAGATGAAGCAATCTCACGTTGGGTTGTAGAGCAATCTCGTTCACCATTTGAGGGAAGAACACCACAAGTTGTGAAGAGGGAAGGTGGGTCGTTTCGGGGTTTGACTTATAAGAATAAATTTGTTGAAGTGGTGGAACATCAATAGGAAGCTGGGTTGAATTCCTAAAAGGTAGTTTTGAAGAGCTATTGGATTGGCATCAAGAAGCTATTGAACTCCAAAATACCATGAGGGATAATAGGAGGCCCAAAATCTTCAACCGATGCAGTGGATTGAGGGGTGGCTGGTCGAGATGGGATATAATGATATAAGAAAGGATTATTGTCACCTACAGTGGTAGTTTGAACAAAAGGTCCTTGGTGAGAAATGTTGATGAGAGGTTGGGTGCCCACGGAGGAAGTAACCAAGGGCACAGATGAGACATTGGTCATGGTAGATGTTTGTTGAGATGAGATGGCGAATGCTTTGAGGCAATGTTTTGTTCTATTTTCTTGGCTACCAAACGAGTAACTATAGGCATGAAATGAAAACAAAGCTTATAATAATTAGATCAAGCAAGTCAATCACACAATTATTTATTTATTTATTAAGTAAGTTTGAAACATAAAAAGGAGGTGGATAACAAAGGTATCTAGGAAGTGAAAATCTAGGGTTAGTGAGGTCCGAGTCTATGCAGGATTTCTAACGTGGCCAAAACACCGCCGTGGCTTCCTGTCGGGTGATGAAATCCCAATCTGTCAGCCTGGTAGGAAGATGTCTAGATGTGTAGATTGATGTGTGAATTTAGTTGTGTGTGATATAATGTGAGATGTAATTGATTAATCCCTACTTAAGCTAGAGGAAAAATAAAGAATGCAAAAGGTTCGTTTTAAGCCAAATCTAAATGTGAAAGTTTGATGAGGACAAATACACAAGAAAGGGAAAATGTGATGCAAAAGGGAGAAAATAAGACAAAAAGAAGAATACCTAGAGAATGATTTTCCTTTTTATCTAATCTTTAAAGAAAGCAAAGAGAGATCCAAGCAAATCCGAAGCCCAACACAAAAAATAAAAAGCAAAGAAAAATTCTACCGCAATGTTAGTGGAAAATAGGAAAATGAAAGAAAATGCAAGAGACTCACCTAAAAGGTTATCCCACTCGGCGTGCTGTAAATGTTGATCCAATTTCTTGTTCAAGTTAATGAGCTAGTAATATGGAAAATTAAATAACTCCAAAATGCAAGGGTTTAAGGTACCTTGATGTATGATGGATGCAAATGGATGGGCACAAAGTGGATGACCTCACTACAAATCTAATGAACCTCCCAAAGAGAATGACCGGAAGAACAAGTTTGAGGATGGAATTTCGATAGTATATGGACACGTAAGACGTTAGATTCTAACAAATATTAACAACAATAACATATGATAGCATGAAATAAAATTAAAGTAAACCTCCCAAATTCTTCGTGAGTGATGAAAGACATTCTTCAATGGACTCCAAGAGGATTGACACACTACAAGGATGCTCATATTCGAAGATAATTTCACATAGTGCAAGAAAGCTTGGTTTGTGTCTTGTTTTGGAAGGGGGTGAAATAAGTCTTATAAGGTCGACGACGACCGGATGGGTCACCGCCCATGCGGAAACCATTCTTTAGAGTGGTGAATGATTGATTTATTGGAGATATGGGGATTTTAGGGATTCATATAAGTGTTTTAAGCATGTCGGCGGATAAGGGTTTCTAGGAAGTGTCATGAGTAGGTAGGGTATAAAGACGGGTTAAATAAAAGCTAGAAAAAGTGTATGGATGTGGATTTAGGTGGTTAGGGATAAAATCATCCTAAAAAGAAAGCTAATTAAAGATAATTAGCTAATGGAGATTAATTAAGATAATTAATGAAGATTAATTACAAATTAAAAGTGTTAGGCTAATAGATGGGAATTTAAATAAAATAAATGAATTAAATTAAAATGGGTCTAGATAGGACCATGGTGAAAGATGCGCACATGGGAAATCAAGGGTATCGATACCAAATTTTGGTGTCTACAATGTGATTAGAATAGTGTCTCTTGAGCTAGGATGCCCTAGTGCCAATCGCATAAAGAGCATAGCGGGCTATAACTAGTTGTTTGAAATAAAAATGTGTGGTATGGAATTCATAATAAAACCTCCAAGATAGTGAAGTATGTAATCCAAAATACGATTCTTGATGTAGTCGATAGAAAATATTAGCTCCTTGTAATAAGTAGGTGCCTTTTGAATGCTTATCCCCTTTATGAGGTTAAATAAGAAATGTATATATATATATATATATATATATATATATATATATATATATGATTCCTTTGCTTAAGGTTTGTCATTACAAGAAAAATGTTGATTAAGAGTGATAAAAGAGAACAAGGAAGAAGTAACATTTGAAAGACCAGAAAAAGAGGTAAAGAGGAAACAAGTGCCCATAGGGGACAATAACACCCGAGTGATTTTTCCCTAATGGACGGTCTTGTGCAGGGTGTCGGAAGATAAAACAATAAAATCGAGCTAAGTAAGATGTTAGTTAGTTTGCAAAACTATACGTTTTCAATCGAAACAACAAGTAATAGAAATGAAAGGGATAAAATCAATGTCAAAGTAAAGTAAAGAGAAGTTAATGAATAATTCTCTAACTTAGGAATCATGCATATAAATTAAATATTTAGATGATAGATTTACATAGTAAATGCTTGATTTAGTGACTAAATTTTCCCCACTTTATTTAGTAGCATAAAGTAGAACAGAAAAATGTACCTTAGAGAGTCGACAAAAGATTGTATCTAATAGCATATTGAATGAGTGTTGCAGGTGTGTCGAATGGAATAGTGCAAGATGTGTACCGTGGAATCCTAAGGAGAGAGAAGGATAAGGATCTATGGGCATGTTGGGACCCCAAAATATTGGCTAAGTACAAAAAGGCACATAGGCGCGTAAGGCCTAGTTGAAGAAGGGTGCGCAAGGAGAAGGCGCAGGACAAGGTTTAAGGAAGGGTTTAAGAAAACCCGTGGCGCATGCACGGATAGAGCTAAGGTTTTATGACCTATCCATATTGGGCATTTTGAGCAGGACACGAGAAAAACGTGACCCGATTACGCATGCGAAGTGGATAAGGTGTCATCCTAGCAACATGATGCCCATGAAAGGAACATGCTTAGTGATAGAAGGTTCTAAAAGACATCATGGAAAAAAGTGGAGAGCTCAAGCCTAGAGGAGCATGCTCCCATGGAGGACCACATTTAAACACTTGCACTTGGATCTGAGGCCGCAGAAGGATGAGTTAGCACTTTGAGATGCCTATATATATGAATGCCTGCAGAGAAAAGAGCTATAGATCGGATAGAAAAGAGAGGAGAATATAGAGAGCAGAGCTCTGCAGAAATATTGCGAGAACTCTATGGGATTGGGTAAAGGCTATATAAGGAAGTGATGTATTAAGCGGTTATGATATAAATTTTTCTTTATATGGATGAAGGACATGATCCTTGATGTGATGTATGAATTGATCGATCAAGTTATGGTAGTCTAATGGGTCCATTGAATGTAATGAGGTTATAAACATGAATGGGTATGAATGTAATTAATTTGGTTCATATATGTATCTTTTCATTTTTGTTCATGGATGTTATGGAATATATGTAAATCCTTATGTATTTTCCTTTCATTGTAGCTCTATCTCATTATCCTGTAAGTACTCTCTATTTGGAATGAATACATTTGTCTAGAGGCCATTATGAGACCTATGATGATTGTATGTCTCATTTCCACATTTATTCATTAAGTTCCTAACATAGATGATGGTTTCCCACTTAACTCACATAAAAGAGAGACTCAACACACGCACGTACATGCCTTGGGTGAGCACCCAGTGCCCGTTGGGTGATAGGCCAACGCGCATGGGATTCCCTTGTTCTTTGGTGGGTGTAAAAATGACTACATCTTAGTTCCATTATTGGGACCTATTTTCGAAGTTGTAGTGGGAAATAGCATACATCATGATCTATGTAATGAGTAATGACAGAGTGTTTAACTTTGGAAAGTGTTGAATCATGGTTCAAGAGCACGGAGGATGAATTTTCTCAGAGATTCAGCACTGGATCTGAGTTTGATGCACATAGATGGGTAGAAGAGAACCTCTACCATGATTTGTATGAAACTTTTTTCTGTTGCTTCCTAGTAGAACTGTATGAATGGCTCTCGGCATATGCGTCTAGATCAAGTTGGTATTATAGATCACGCACATGGACCCAAGAAGAATACCAAAGGCAGTAGGATGTAGATCTGACGTGGAATCATGTTGTAGATCAATCGTGGAAAGGTGTGTTGGCTAACTACACTCTAGAGTACACTATTTCTACATATTCATGTCTAGAAGTTTATGAGTTTGAGTTTTTGTGGGATCCTAGAGGATCATTTCTACGTGATATACCTCTAGAAATGAAGATCTTGATTATTACCTTGAGTTTAGAGGCATTTCTGATGACCAGCTAAACCATTCTGAGCACTGGGTGAGGAAGCTAGGGTGGAGGAAGATGGCAGATATTACGATGGAGAAAGAAAGGGAGGAGAGACAAATCAAGTATAGTGAAGCATGTGAAAGGGAGATTACTAGACAATGCGAGGTTACAAGTGTGATGGATCTATGGAGGCAGACATTGTGGGAAGGAGTTGAGGTTCACATGGAGGACATGGAACTTGAGCAGTTTGTGCTACCCCATCTTAGCAAGTGCGTAAGAGAGACCCCTTTGGCTTCTGATGAGAGTTTGTCACGTGGAGAGAGAAGAGTCATTGGCATGTATCTGAACCCACCTAGTGACCAAACCCTGGCGCTTGGTTTTCCAAATCAAGGAAGGAGTATCGTTGACCCAGTTGGTATTAGTGGAAGTGACAGATCTACGCCTAGGAGATACAATTTTTCATTTCCCACTTCTATGGCTACGCATATTCTAGTATTTGGAGGAATTTTTGGACAAGGAGCAAGTACACAAGCCTTTGGTCTCACGTCTGGGAGTGGCGTAGGGTACACTAGTGGTAGTGGGGCATTATCAAAGACCATTGCACACACGATTCGGTGGAAATTTTGGGACCCTTGGGACAACCACTATAGGACCTAGTGGACTTGGTGGGTCAAGAGGAACAGGACCTAGTGGATCTAGAGGATCTGGTGGCTTAGGAGGCACAAGACCTGGTGGATCTAGTGGATCCGACGGTGGAGGAAACACCTGGAGGAAACCAAGGCTTTGGCTCAGGAGGACAAGGGCCCCAACAACCTCCTCAATTATTCTTTGAGATGTCTTTACATTTTCCAGTTACAAAGGTATTGAAGATACTGTGAAACATGTTCACAAGTTTGAGTGCTTTATGATGCGCGAAGGGGATCACAACCCCAAAGCGAAAGGCTAGTTAGTTTCGCAACCATGTTGCGAGAAGGGCGCCACATAGTTGGTATAGGAAATACGACCCTCATCAAATGGTGGTGGATTATACTACCTTAAAGAATGCCTTCTTGGTAGAATTCCACATCCCCGAGTTTGAACTTAAGAGCATCAGTGCCAAGGAGATTCAACAAGGAATGGTGGAGAGTGTGCGGGAGTATGATGCACGGTTTAAGACCCTCCTGTCAAAATTTTCATATGACATTCACCCTTCACATCATGTTCAATGGTTTTTTGGGGGGTTGATAACACATTTTAGAATAACTTTATCTCATAAAACTTTCACAGACCTGCGCGAGGCGTTAGAAGCTGCACTGCACACCGAAGCTATTGGAAGTGTTGATACTAGTGTTAGCCCATTTCTGGAGGCTCAAATTACTGCTATGGCTAAGTAGTTAGAGAAGTTATACTATGTACCTTGGGATATGGTAATATAATATATATGGGTTGATGGAGATGCCGACATGTGGCACACATCCCCTTAGTTAGTTATATGGGCTCACATAGGAATTAATTATATTGGGGAATGGGTCGGCTTACATTGGGATTAGGTGTTACCCATCCTATTTAAAGGATGTGAGAATCATTATGAGGAGGTATGTATGAGTTGAGTCTTCTACTTGGTAGAGATATATTGGAGGTGTCCCCCTCGAAGTGGATTCCCATCTTGGGAGATTATGGAGTTACTCCTTCCTTAAGGAGCATTGTATGGTGTTGCCCTACCTTAAGGGTATTATTCTACATATATTGATATTAGGGCATCTTGGCCCCCATATCTCTTGTGTTGTGTTATCTTTTGCAATTTATTGATTTATGATATGCAAGGTTCTTATCAAGTGGTATCAGAGCAGTGATCCGGGCAATTTGTGGGATGAAACCCTAATGTTGGTGATTTGTTTATATCTGGAGATTGACTTGGAATTTTTCAAATATTTTTTTGGGAGTGGATACATAATTCAAGTGATCTTCCCTCAAAATTTCAGATTTTTGGAGCTGATTTGCAAAAGTTGTGTCCGTTTTAGGGTTGAAACCCTAATTCTAAGGTTTCATCTATATCTTCTGAATAATGACGAATTAGGAGATAATTTTTTTGGGTTGTTGGTAATATATTAAACGGTGATACCACTAAAATTTCAGAATTGGTGGATCTATTTTGACATATTTATTTCAGTTTTATTTTTTTTCACTATTTCGCTCCACAGGCCGCAATTTGAGGAATTTTCCTTAATTTCTTACATTTTCGGAAATTTCTCAAAATTTTAGTAGGGGTTACTTCTTTGTGGTTTCAGATTTGAGGCTAACTAATTGACGAAATCATCAGGTAAAATATTGGTCAAAGGAGTAAGTTTGTGAAACCCTAATTTTTATGCATCATGGATATACCAATTTTCTATGGTAATGGGGAAATTGATGCAAAAAAATGGTGGATACAATTTAAAAAAATGTATTTTGAAGAATTTTTAGTATGGGTTAGTTTTTATCTTCATCTTGGTGGGAAAGCGCGACATTGGTATTCTTATTTGGATATAGATCTATTGGATTGGGATTGGGAGGAAATGGAGGATATTTTCTTAGCTAGATGGGAAACAAAAAAGAAACATATTTTTTTTCAAGAAGAAGAAAAAGAAGAAGAAGAAGAAGAAGCAGCAATAGAAGAAGAAGAAGAAGAAGAAGAAGAAGAAGAAGTTGAAGTTGTTACGCATGATAGTGCATCTCCAAAGAAGGAAGCTTCAATATTTCAGTTTGAAGGGTGTATTCAAAGAAAAAAGGTAATTGTTTCCATAAACCCTAGCAGCAAATATAACTTCATCAATATGGATGTAGCTCAAAATCTACAGGTGCAAGCCAAGCATATCAAGGAATCTCAAATGGATGGTAAGCAGATTCAGGTTTTTGAAGATTTAAAGCTTTCTATGGATAAATATGTTTTACATTCAGATTTTTATGCTTTAGATATGGATGGTATGGATATTGTTCTTGGATATCCTTGGTTAGAGAGCTTGGGAACAATTAATCTTAATGTACAAAAGAAATTCATGAAATTATGGTACAAGAGAAAGAAAATTACATTACAAGATATCACACTTAGCAAAGAAAAAAGTAATGTAAAATTGGATCATGAAGATGAAGTTGAAGATGGTGAAGAAGGGAATAAGGATGAATCAGAAGGAGAGGATGAAGAACATAAAGTCACAAATAATTTCTCTACTCAAGAGAAAAAATAAGTAACAAACAAGGTGGAAGAGGACAAGAAAGTTGAGGAAAAGGTTGATAAGGTTGAGTATACGAAGGTGGCACCATATCGACACCCACACCATCATGAGAGGAAAAAATCATGGAGACATGTTAGGACACATGAGGATAGAAATCCATATGGACATACAAGGAATCACAGGAATACTTTTGGCTACACATGGAATCAATGGAACAATAATTATATGACATGGAATCACAAGAATAATAATTATGGATATGCATGGATGCCGAGAAGGAACACATATGGACCAGTATGGAACCAGATGGGCACAATGGAATATGGAATCATGTTTGGAGCAGCATCACCCACTAGGATTTCATATGGGTGGTTGGATGATCGAGCATGGCGACAAGTGTGCAATAATTTAAAGCGCACTCATTATATGGCTTCTTCTTATGTTTCGGGACGAAACATGTCAAAGAGGGAGGCAATGCTATGTACCTTGGGATATGGTAATATAATATATATGGGTTGATGGAGATGCCGACATGTGGCACACATCCCCTTAGTTAGTTATATGGGCTCACATAGGAATTAATTATATTGGGGAATGGGTCGGCCTACATTGGGATTAGGTGTTACCCATCCTATTTAAAGGATGTGAGTATCATTATGAGGAGGTATGTATGAGTTGAGTCTTCTACTTGGTAGAGGTATATTGGAGGTGTCCCCTCGAAGTGGATTCCCATCTTGGGAGATTGTGGAGTTACTCCTTCCTTAAGGAGCATTATATGGTGTTGCCCTACCTTAAGGGTATTATTCTGAGATATTGATATTAGGGCATCTTGGCCCCCATATCTCTTGTGTTGTGCTATCTTTTGCAATTTATTGATTTATGATATGCAAGGTTCTTATCAAGTTATCTGCGAACTCAACCCATGAGACTCGCAGAAGGTATATGGTGTACATATTGTGAAGTAGAGGGGCATGTCAAGGATAGTTTCCCTCGGAGGACAAGATGCGTGCCGTAATGAAAGAACTGTGAAATTTGTCATGGGGAGCATGATGCAAGTAGATGTGCCTTATTCTGACACACAATTCGAAGAATGTGTCTTCTACTCAGTAAGATCTAAACCTCTACAACCCATGATACTAAGGACTCAGAGGCTTATTGACCAGATCCATGAGGCTATTGATCATGGGGTGAGCTAGACCAAAGCATTTCCGAGTAGTTCTAAGAATGATGACCGCCATTATGGGGAGCGTGCAAATGGAGGCATGCATGGAAGTGGATTTCATAGAGGATTCCATGGGCATGGTAACCATGGAGGAGGAAGAAGTGAGTTCTCATGTGGAACCTGTTTTAATTGTGGGTCTACAAAGCATTACAAATGAGAGTGCCTGAGACACTATATCGGTGCTCATGGTGTGGGAACAAGCACAAGTATGAGGAGTGCCCTAAGTTGTTTGAGCACATGAATTAGCGACCAGCACCAGAAAGATAAGGGTGCTGCAATGGTAAGCATTAAGAAGACAGACACACAATGGATGCCACAGGGTAACACATGACGCAGGAACCAGAACCCGTTATGGTAACAACAAGACTAGAGGCCACGCGCATGCAAAGGAAATACCAAGGCAAAAGAACCGGTTTCAAGGGAAGAAGTGGTACATGGGAAGTACATAGACCCCGTGATATCAAAAGGAGGTATATCAAGATACCATAGACGTCATTTGGAGTTTACAAGGAGAGATCCAATTTCTAAAGGAGCAATCCAAGAGGGAGGAGCAAAGAAGGAAGGTCGAGGCACCATAAGATGACCTAGATGAGGTCGGAAGTATGTAAAATTCTAAGGCAAACGAATATTATTCCCTGCTAGGAGCATGGTTGAGAGAGAAAGTACCACACTGGGGAAGAGCGCAAGAGGTAGGTCTTGCATGCAAACCTTCCCCTTACAAATTTTAACTATGATAGGGAGATCATGTTAAATGCGGCCATGGATGGGTGCCTCCTTAGTAATATCCTCACGATTGACACATGCGTGGAGGTCAATGTTCTTACATTGGATGCTTGGCATCAAATGGGAAGGCCTCGCATTCATGTCACCTTCTTTGAATGTGTTGTATATGGCAAAAAAATGAAGGGAATGCCCATCAATGTCTTAAAGGATGCAACTATCACCATTCAGGGAGCTAAGTTTACTGGGGACTTCAAGTCTTGCACTCACCGAGGCAAACAATTTCCTAGCACTACTTGGGTGCCCATGGTGTTATAAGAACAATGCAATTATTTGGTTTAACAAGGGGTACATAAGCTTTGAAAATGAGGAGGAACATGTCATCGACCCATAGTTGATGGGAAATCAACACCCTATACTGAACCTTTGAGAGAAGAGGTCCTGGATAGAATATATGTGTGCTCAATCAAGGATCCAGAGATAATTCAACCCACAGACAAAGTTATCCAGTTTGAGGATGCTCAGTCCTAAGTGACACCACCAAGATAGCGTGATAATTGGGTGCATGGAACCTATGAGTTAATTAGATGACATTTGAGAGGATCAAGAAAAGGTGACAAAGGTGTGCACGGTCCGGCACCTAGGAGGAAATGAGCTACCTAAGTACTCAAGGAGCCTCCCTAAGGTTTTTTTAGAAGATGGAAGCTCAAAGTGGAAGGAGGAAAATGAACGAAGAGCGATGTTAAGTTATGTCCCGCTCGAACTACTACATGGTGGTGGGCAACGCATTGGGATAATCTCTTGGAATGGTGCAAAGTGAGAATTTCCTTCTCTGTTCATTTCTCTAGAAGCAACACGCCCACCACCATCAAAGACTACCATGGTAAGGAGCCCGCCTCTTTCCACATCCAAGCCTATGAGAGATCCTGGAGGGAAGGCGCGGAAGCTTTGCCACCATCCCTCTAGGTACACAAATTGTATTCTACACTGCAGGGTTACGTGCGCGCATGGTACATCCACTCTGAGACACACCACCAAATAGGGAATTGGAAAGAACTAGCGGCTGATCTCATCCAAGCATTTGAGTATCAAAGCACCAAACCATTGGTGGATAAGGCATTACAGGAGGTCAAGCACCTTACGATGGGGGATAGTGCAAAGGTAGAGGATAGGCTTGTAGAATTTCTAGGAGAGCCATGCTTGGAGGGACAATTTGGTGAAGATGAGTCTAATGAGGTGTAGTTTGAGTGCGCGTGCGCAGAGAAAGAAAAAGGCAAGATGGTCTATGTCATAGATGGTGAAGAGATGGAAAATTTGGAGGTTAACCATTCTCTAGGCTCATGCGAAGTGATGGATAGTGTTGATGAAAGAACACGCACCTATCATGAGCCTTTAAAGAAAAAATAAGGTTAATATTGGGTTGGAGGTGGAACCCAAGGAAGCTATCATTAGAGATTATTGGTCGAGAAGGAAGTCTCTAAGATCATTGATCTTTTACGTGAGTTTGAGGATTTATTCCCATGCAAGTATCATGAACTCAATGGTGTTCACTATTCCTTAGGGGAAATGAGAATTAAGTTGAAGGAAGGTGTGCCCCCATCCGGAAGAGACCATACCGAATGAATCCTAATCTATGTGTGAAGGTCAAGGAGGAAATAGACAAGATGATAGTGTCAGGAATCATAGAGGTTATGGAGGAGTCAGAGTGGATAAGTCCAATGGTGATTAGTATAAAAAAGGATAGAAGGATAAGGATATGTGTTGATTATAAGGATTTGAATGCAGTGTGTGTCATTGATCCCTTCCCAACCCCATTCACTAAAGAAATATTGGAAGGAGTGGCAGGCGCAAAGTCTACTCTTTCACGGATGGGTTCTTAAGCTATCACCAGGTGAGGATTGCAAAGGAAGACTAGAGGAAGACAACCTTTACCACCGAGTGGGAAGTTTTTCTTATACGGTCATGCCTTTTGGGTTGAAGAACGTGCCTATTATGTTCTCACGCATTGTAGTGCAGGCCTTCTAGGACTTCATCCACAAGTTTCTCCAAGTGTACCTTGATGATTGGACCGTGTATGGATTGGTCAAGGACCATTGTGACAATCTGAGATTGATGTTTGAAAGGTGTCGGCAGTTGAGGATATCCCTCAACATCAAGAAGTGTGTATTTGCTACCCTGTTTGGGACCCTATTGGGACACATCATATGTAAAGAAGGCTTGCTGGTGGATCCTGCCAAAATTGCAGTGATTGTGGGATTGGGGGAGCCAACTAGTCGAAGCGCAGTGTGCAGGTTTCTTGGACACGCGGGCTACTATCGAAAGTTCATCAAGGGGTATGCCAAGATCATCGTGCCTTTAGAAGAGTTTCTCAGACATAAAAGTGCCTTCCATTGGGGAAAGGTGCAG
The DNA here is from genome assembly GCA_018340775.1 of Taxus wallichiana var. yunnanensis. Taxonomy (NCBI): domain Eukaryota; kingdom Viridiplantae; phylum Streptophyta; class Pinopsida; order Cupressales; family Taxaceae; genus Taxus; species Taxus wallichiana. The sequence goes on from CM031240.1 coordinate 657,421,626, forward strand.
CAGAAGCATTCGACACATTGAAGGATAGGCTTGTCACCGCACCTATATTACGTTTCCCCTCTTGGGATAAGCCCTTCCATGTTCATGTAGATGCCTCTGAAACAACCATTGGGGTAGTGCTTGCACAACCTGGTGAGGGAATTGTTGATCACCCCCTATGCTTTGCAAGCAGGAAGTTGACACCAGCAAAGAAAAATTATACTATGACCGAGCGCGAGGCATTGTCTATGATCTACATGCTTCATAAGTTCAGGCAGTATCTACTAGAAACTCCCTTTATCTTCTACACTGACCACATGGCATTAAAATATTTGGTGAACAAGCCTATCCTACAAGGGCGCATATGTCGATGGGTGCTATTGTTCCAAGAATTCAAGTTCACCGTGGTTGTCAAACTAGGCAAGAGTAATTCTGGACCTAACCATTTGTCTAGGATTGATTTAGGGGAGGACGCATAGAGCATTGAAGATACCATGCCAGATGTGTAATTGTTTAGGTTGTGGCGCGCACCCTCAGACTTGGAGGATATTGTTGTGTTCCTTAAAACGGGTATGGCACCGAAAGGGATGAAGACATTAGAGAAAAAGTAACTAGCCATACGCGTTGCGCCCTACATGTTGATCAGTGGGGACTTATACAAACTAGGGCATGATGAAGTTTTACGCATGTGTGTACTAGAGCATGAGTGCCTCACCATCATAGAGGAAGCACACAGAGGAAGTGCAGTGGACATTATGTAGGTGACGCCACCGCACGTAAAATATTAATGGCAGGATTGTGGTGGGAAACTCTGTATAAGGATTGCAAGGAGTATTGTAAAGCGTGTGACCATTATCAGTGCATTGGAAAGCCAGGACAGAGAGATGAAATGCCTTTACGCCCTATCCCTAGCGCTGAACCTTTTGAGAAATGGGAAATAGAATTTGTAGGCCCTATTGCACCAACAACGCGTAGGACTAGATCACACTATGTAATCACTTGCACGGACTATTTGACAAGATGGGAAGAGGCAGCCCTAACTAAAGATTGTACAACAACAAGATTTTTGTGGGAGAACATTATCACGAGGTATGGATGCCCTTTAAGTTTAACCAGCAATAGGGGTACACATTTCTTGAATGAAATCGTGAGGATCCTGTTAGCATAGTTCATGGTGGCTCATCATAAAACTACACCTTATCACCCACAAGCAAATGGAACTGTGGAAGCATTTAAATAGATACTGAGTCATACCCTAACAAATATTTGTGATGTTGGAAGACAAGATGGGATGACAAGCTATCATCTGTATTATGGGCTTATAGGACAACTTATAAAAGGCTGAACAAAGACACACCATTTCAATTGGTGTTTGGCACGGAAGTTGTCCTATGAGTTGAGTTTATGTTACCTTCTCTTCGTATAGCATGTGTAGGACACATGAGTCTTTCATAATTACTTCATTATATTTATTAGCCAAAATATGGTAGCCAAGATTACATCAAAAGAGTCCCATTCATGGAAATGTTCACACTAGCAGAGCTTTCCTTACATCACAGAGCTCGTCATTACACATTACACAATAATTTTAAATCTCTTACTCCTATTCTATCTTACTTCTACATCCATCCTTACTTATCTCTCCTTCTCCTCTGTGAAAACCATCCATCCTTTTAGAATAATCATCCTCCTTTCCTCTTAACCGCTCATCATTATCACTGCAAAAGCGGAAGGAATCGGCTTATGATTTCTCTACCACTACCCAGGAATATGTCATATGTCACCATGTGTTTCCCTCAATCGAATGCCTTTTAGCATGCATGTTTCAGCTAATCCTTAACAACCTCAACTCCTTATCCTTTCTTGATAAGCTCGATTGATGCGAATATCCTTTCCTTGAGTTACAAGTCTCCATGGCTTATCCACATCTATATCTGGTCGCTTTTCCATTTTCTCCCTACGCATCTTTTCTCGTTGTCCAAAACTCACTAAGTCCTGGATCCATCCTACTCGGGCATTGTTGTCTTCTCAAAATTTCCCTCTTTCGAAAGTCAAATATTGAAAATTTTGAGCTTGACACCTTTTTCTTATGTTCTGGTAGAGAGGGAAGTCGAAAAGTTTGGAAAATTTTGCATTTATTGGTTCATTTGTGTGATTTGTGGGTCTATCGACATTTTTGTCCCGCGTGTCCCAAGTTCACTGGGCTCTGTTCGCCGATCGGCCACTTTTTCCAGAATTTGTTAACTTGTGGGCCCGTCGGAACTTTTTGTTCCAACTGTCCCAAGTTCACTCGGGCTCCCTGTTCCTGTTTGCCCATGGCGGCCACCTTGCACACTTCATGTACTTTTGTCCCTCATGTCCCTAAAACATTTGTGCAGTCTATCCCCGCATCACCCGCATCGCCCGCATCGGCCGAATCGCGTTTTCACGTCCCGCGTGTCCCAAATGTACCAAAGGCCATCCAGGCTAATTTTTCCCGCTCTTCCCGATGCTTGCTTTTTGAGTTGGTAGATATGAATTTAATGTGCATTTATAATCCTCTCTCTCCTAAATGGCTATTTAATAGACTACCCCTCTACGCATTTTTACACACACGCTTCTCATTAACATCTGCTCATACCCTTGTGATTGAAACCATTTGCTCGCGTCCCCATTTTCCCCCTGCAATTTCATCGTGAATTCAAGTTGTGCATTCGTTTTTCTAAGTCCTATCAACATGAAGATTAAATTCCAAGGTCAGGAGTAGGTTTCTCCACTCGAGTCTGTCATTCCCGATATCAGGGACAGTGAAGTTCATCACCTGGACTTTGCCGATTTTTGGACCAGGTTGACAGACCCAAACCCCTCTCCAATGGCACAAATGATTAATGATAGCGGCTTGGCATTTCTTTGCTAGTTTTCCTATCTCGGTGCAATGTGCAGACACGGTACTCACCTGCGGGGCTCACTTCAACCCCGGTTCATGCGAATTAACAAATGTACATGGGGAGCTCATCACCAAGCTTGATGTTGCCACCATCGCCGCTGCCCTAAGAATCCTAGAAATGGATAACTCCGTGGTAATCTCCCAAAATCAAGCACAGGCACTTTTTTATCAGGACAGTGAGAAATACAAAGCCAGAGTTTCAAGTCTTGGCTGAAGAACCCTAAGAAAGGGGCGTCACGACTATCCAAGGCCTGTTTAGGTCTGATTTCAATGAGGAGTTATCAGACTTCATAATTTTGTTGGCTCGGGTCATGGGCTTGCCTTCTACTAACGAGTTTCACTTTTGGATGTGCCCACTTATCAACATAGTGTGTGAAGGTACCCAAAACATCAACTGGGTAGAAATTATCTGCATGAATCTGACAGAGTAGTTGTCCCATGTACAGCAAACAAAAAAGTTCTACATGACTTCCTACTTGATGTATACCCTTGCAGCTTCCAGGCAGTGGTTTGGCTTCACCTACATTGATGCTCAGAAAGATGATCCCATATATGATTATTGTCCTCAGTTCACCCTGAACACTAGCAATCATAATTTCAGGAGGGTGAATGATGCTTTCACCATGTACATTGTAAGGCTCCTAGAAAGTGACACTGCTAGGAGATTCTCAGATGAAGCCATGAGCCTGATAGCGAAGTACGGAGCCTACTTCATTCAGTTCAGAAGGTTCTCTTATATCAGGCTAGCAGGTTATGAGAGCACCCCTCTCAAGCTCCCCATGTTCTGTAATGATAAGATGGCCCTGATTGAGGTGTGTAGGCAGTTGGACAAACTACACAGAACTTGTAGAGACAAGAAAATCACTGGTCTACACTTCCCCATATCTTTGGGGAACTACACATGCAAGACGACTCTGGATGCCCAAAACATAGAGAGAGCCCTAGCTGCCATCACCATCCATTTCTTCAGGCCTAGAACCTGCTTCGACTTGAAGAAATTCATTGAGAAAATCTCAGAATCAATTACCATCATAGGGCAGACACTGAAGATTATTGGGCTGACTACATAGATGACTTGGAGGCTAGAAGGAGGCATTATGGCAGGCTTCCTCTTGCAGTTAGTTCAAGAGCTTAACTTGTATCAAATTCCTGAAGGACTTCAGGATGACAACACAGACTTGTTGTCATATGAGTATGAAACTATGATTAAGCATACTCCCATAGAGGACATGGATTGGTTTAAAAAAGAAAAGGATGATTTGGCTGAAATCCTTGCCCCTGTCCTGGTAAGGACTAAAGTCTGGATTGATAGAAAGGTTCGTGAGATGAGGAAGAACGTAGGAGAATCCTCTTCCAAAGACACCTCGACACCAAGGAAGGAGGAACAAACACCCAGTTCCGAGATACCTGCACAGACTCCTCCTACCTCATCGAGTAAAGTCCCTGCATCCTCCACTCCCTCCTCCTCTACTCAAGTCTATCAAAAGAAGATGAAGGAGGTTAAGAAGGAGCCCATTGAAGAAAACCCTCTGCCAAGGCATTCAGAACTACCTTCTGGGCCAGAGAACATCATTGTTCTCAGTGAGAGTGAAGATAATGAAATACCAATTCCTGCAGATGCCTCAGAAACCCCAATGGATACAGATAAAGAAGTTCAAAGCACTGAGCTTCCAAGCACCATTGGCTCCTCTGATTCCGAAGCCTCAGCTGCCCCACTCACATCTCAACTGGAGGCAACAGTGGTACATACTCTGAGTGCCATGAGTTCCCTTTCTCTTGGTCCTCTTGCCCCCCCTTCTTCTTCCTCCTCCTCTTTTACATGGGTGTAACCTTTTGTTGATAGTAGGAAGAGGAAGCCTTCTTCTCGGTTGACAGGACCCAACTTTGATGTTGTGGTGGCCTTGTTGGGCACTACTCCTTCTGCTCCTACCAAGAAAGCTAGGACCACTTCAAGAATAGTATCTGATGCTCAAGGTCAGCAATTCCTTGAGATAGCTAAGCCCAAGGTTGATAAGCCAGAGCAGGATTTGCAGACCTCTGATCTGGAACTTTCAAGGATCTCAATGGGAGAGTCTACTCCTGAGGGTGAAATCCACAACCTCCAAGAAACAGTCACCAGGGTCATTGGGAGGGTAGAGAAAGGACAGCAGACTATAGAGCAATTGCTAGAGGAGTAGGCTCAAGTACTTTCTAGTTTCATCAAGTCGTTACTATCTAAAGATAAGGTTCTAGACCCTACCCCACTGACTGCACTCCCACCACCTATGATTCTCAGTCAAGATGAAGTCCAGAGCATGCTATGGAGGCCATGGTGGATGACATGCTTGTTGTAGGGTTAAATTTCATTGGTGAAGCCTTCAAGCTCAATGAGAAGGTAAATAATCTGCAACAGAAGCTCTCCTCCACAATTGGAAACATGGATAAGGAGCTCAAACTTTGGAGCAGCTGCATAGTAGACCTTCACCTGATGGGGCAGACTGATGAAAATATTTTGGTGGCGAGTAAGGTCTTTGATGATGTGAAGGATAATTTGTCACAATCATGGGTATTCAACGATAGAATGGAAGATCCGAGTGCTGGAGGAGGCTTTGGGAGAACTGAGGAACAATTGGTAGAAGGGAGAAGCTTTCAAAACTCTGGTGATATCCACTTTTAAGGATATCCACTGTCATCTACATGATGAGACCTCAGGTGTACCTTTCTCCCTGTAGGAAATCAAAGCTCAATTCAGAGCTTTTGTCAAAGAAAATTTGTTCAAAGAGGACTCCATCACCAAGGAAAAGATCAAGGAAATCTGCTCCCTCCAGTCTACCATTGAGGAAGCGAATAAAGAGTACCATACACATACTGAGTTCGACAAGGAGATGGAGAAATGTTTGGGATCTTGGACCCAGGCTGCTACCAACACATCGGTTCCACGTGGTAGAGACATAGCAGAGGCTTTGAAAAGGTTTAGACAAAGATCCTCAAGTCAGTGGGCCCTTCCCAGTCATGAACACTTGCCTTCCCCTCCTGGCTTCTCTCTCCTTCTTTCTCTCATTTTGGTTTTATTGTAAATTAGTTGGGGCTTTGCGTTAAGCATCCCTTAACTAATCATTTTAGTTAAAAAGAAGTAGTTACCAAGTGTAACTAATTTGTCAAATTATATAAGGGGAAGAACTTGGCTTATTTTTGAAAGTGTAAAGAGTAGCAAAGTAATCAATACAAAATAACTTTCTTTCTTTGTCCATCTGGTCCTGTTTTTCATTGCTATCTATTGAATATCGCTGAACTATTTATTTGCATTATGTCAAGAAGCTTTGTATTCTTGTAGATGTTATTTCTGGAACTTTGTGTCTTTGCAATAGCATCTTGTTGATTCAAATGCAAATGGTTTTATTCCAAACAATTTTATTCTGGCATGCATAAGGAATTACTTTGTTATCTATAGTTCTGGAAAATGCCTTTCTGTTCCTTTCTACTCTGTCATTCCTCCATACTTTTGTATTGATGATCTATTTTATTTTAAAACACTTTCATGATATCCAAGTTCCACATATAAACTATGCCTTGTATATATGTAAATAAGTTTTGCTTTTGAATAAGGGAACCTCTCCCATTAAAGAGGAGGGACTTCTTGTCCCCTGACTGTTGCTCTCAACGAAGTCCTTTTGACAACCAACAAGCATGAACCTTCGTGCCTCTCTAATAATTACTTCTACTTGTGCCTTCACTCACTAATATTGTGCACCATAAGGCTTCGCACCTTAGGTACTTAGTTACTTTAGGGGCCCAACATCACCCCACACTAAACTGGTTGCCACCCCAAAAATCCTTCGCACTTCCTGAACAAAATCTTGTTGACTAGAATACTGCTCCAAAGAATAAAGAATAGTGGTTGGGAGAGAATCTGAATAAAGAATTGAGGAATGGGGGGGATGCTACGCGACCAATTGGAGGAGTTCAGGAATTTTGCATCTATCTTGTCCTTCAATTTCTCCCAGGCCTTCAATTTTGATAAGGCCTTCCCTGGCGCTTCACCTACGACACTTGGCACCTGGTCTAGGATGATTTCTTCCACCCTCCCCTTTAGTGTGTTGATAGCCACCCCCAACTCTGCTGCAAAAACGCCCTCAAACTCATCCATTTGTTCAGTGATGGAGTCTCGAGTTCGTTGATTATGAAGTCTAGATTCTTGCACTTTGTCTTGATTTTCTCCTTCTAAGTCATGGTGTTAATGACCAACTATGTGCACTTCACCTTATTGGTGGGGATGGTCTCCTATAAAACTTTGAGGGCTACCTCTTCCTCTATTACCCACATGTCGATGATTGGCTCACATTTTCTACAACTATTGAAGCCCCTATCTGTCAATATATTTTCCTCCTTGAGTTGGGAGAGCAAGTATTCTAACTCAGTGATTTGGGATTTAATGGTGACCTTGTTCTCTTCTTTTTCCTTTACGAGATTTGTAGTTGTGGGGCCCACGCCATCCTTGATGTTAACAAGTAACATCCCTACGAGGTCCTCGAGGTACTCCATTTCATCCTCGTAATCGGTCCTAGCATGGCTCACTAATTGTCCCAGGATGTTTTTGAGGGCGCCAAAATTTCGGTCACATGCCTCCTTTATTTATGTTTGTTCTCCCCTTAACCCTTGGCACAATCTATCTATTTCTTTCTCCTTGATTTTCTTCTCTGTGAGCAGGGTCCAAGCAGTGGCTCCTACATCTAAATTAATCTGATCACCTCTAAAGAAATCTTTTGTAATGCATTGCATGCATGATCGTCTGTTAGGTGGTTAGGATCCAACACTTTATATACTTATCCTCCCTTCTTCTTCAAATGAATAGTCTCGATCACATGATCATTGACCTCAAACTCAGGCTCTTCAAGTGGCAGTGCATGCTCTAGCTAAGCATCTTTCTAGTTCTGGGCACACCCCTTCTTGATCCATCAAATCCCATCCATAAAGTTTCTTTGGTGGGAGGGTGGCCTAGAATCTCGTGCGTAGGACCTTCATGGGGTCATCCATGAAATCCATATGTGGGGACATAGGTGTCCACCTCTTTCTTGTAGCTTTGCACTTTTTCCTCTGTTTCTTCACCCCAAGGGTGAATCCCTTATCCTCCTTTATGGTAAAGGAGTCCCCTTTATCTCCCCTTGGGCTGGTGGTCTATGGTGTAGAGGCCTCGTACACTGGACTCTTCTCCACCCTTGCAGAATATTCCTCCCCTTCTTCTCGTACCTTGCTTGCATCTCGTGGCCTTCACCTAACTTCCGCCTCCAACTCCACTTCTAATTCTGCCTTGAAAGTGGTGGGGTCTTCTTCCTCTCCTTCCTCTAAGCCTATTGTGGGGCTTGATGCATCGTGTGTCTTCTGTCTCTTTTCATGCTCTTCCTTCTCTTCCTCCTCTTCCTTACCTTCCTTCTCTCCCTCACACCCTAGCAATGAAGCCTTGGCACCACCTTGTACCAAAGTGTTGGTGCCCTTGCTACCATTATGTCGTGTGTAGTACTTCCTCTTCCTGGAAGTATCTAACTTCCCTTCATCCTGTTCTTCTTCTTCTTCTTCTTGTACTGCTTTCATGGGTAGGATCGATGCTCCTATGGCTTTGGAAAGGGGGATTCTATAAACTCGCCTCAATTCCTCGCATGTTTTGGGGCGTAGCTGTACAAACACCCGATGGACGTATCCATTGATGGTAATGCTAACCTGGGGGTGCAAGTCTAGAAGGTCTGGGTCCAAAACTTCAATATAAGCAGGTCAAGTTCCATACTTGTATGTAGCGCACAACATGTGGACATCAACATCCACCTTGTCTACATCAAAAATCAACTTCTTCGCATCCTTGATCCGATTGATGGCGTACTTCATGTATTTGGTTGTGAAAGCGAAGGGAGCTTGCACCATGGCCTCATTTCTCCCTTGGTCATCATAAACTTTGCTAGACAAAAATGTTGTGTAACGGAAAATTTTACCTGGTCCCCAATAACCTATGATAACTTGTGGGGAATGCGCCACTCATTCTCAAAAGCTCTGTGCAACTGCTCGAACCATATGTTCATCTAAGCCTTGTAAGTGCTCGAGATGGTCCCATTGTAGGTGAACTTCATGAATTAGACTACAAGGGATGCGTGCGTGGGTGGGTGAACCCAAATGTTCCCATCTGGTCCGTCTGGGACACCGATCTCCCATAACACAATCAATAAGCAGGATGGAGCCCCATGTGATCTTCGCTCCTACCTCATTTTGCACCCACACCTCTTCAATAATGCCATTCACAATAAATTGGGAAAAAATATAGTGTGCCCTCTTGACACCATGTAGGCCACGTACAGAACCTCTGGTTAATGTCCATCCACCTTTTTGACGTACCCAATTTATAGCTAATGAGTTGGGAGGTGACTCTTAATGCTGGGTCTGAAGATCTACAATTACATGTGCCCTACCTCCCTTCTTGTAGTTCAATTTCTTTTCCAGCTCCTCAATCTTGGTAGTGGCACATAAATCAAGTGTCATATCCTCTCCAGTGTTCCATAGGCATGTAACCATCTGAATCAAATGGCATGTGATCCTCATTCTTCTTCTATGAAATAGAAGAAGTCTTTGTGCACTCGTGACATTAACCACCTGAACAACGGGTAGGTTTGACAAAGAATGGAAACTCCCATAGCTTTAAAAATCTAGTCTTTTATAGCTCTTGTTGCACCAAGTCATCAACCTTAGTGTTTCCGAACTCATCCACCGTTGGAATGTCTAATACTAGGTCCACCCGCATCAGCTTTTCATTATCGATGCTCGGTGGTTGTATTCACTGATCTTACATTTGTATAGCTTTTTGCCCCACTTTTCTCGCCTTGATAACTCCTGGAGGGTACTTGCATTTTGAGTAAAACCCTCGTCGCACTTCAAGCTCGGGAGCACAAAAGCAATTTTCTAAAAGCAAAGTAGTCAAAATGACTATTCTTACCTCTTATTTATACTTTATCGATGCCTTAGAGTTCCTCCGACCACGTGTCCTAATGTCTCTTTTTGATAAATCACTTTATTTCACTTAAATCAACTTCTACGACTTCCCCTCGTGCTTTGTAGCTATAACCTTTTGGCACTCCAATACCACTAAACTACCACAAACCTCCTTCACGCGCGTCACCGTGTCGAAGTACATAACCTCTGCATTATCTACTAAGTAGTTCCCATGGTGTTGTCTAACTTATGTCGATTTGCCCGATCCTTCCCTTCTTGTGGTCTTCAGACTTCTTTCAACCCACCTTCATAACCACATGAATTTATGCACCTTAGCCATTACGTTTCTCGTTCTTCTGTCTTCACGTTAATTTTTCCCAACAGTCCATTGTCAAAGGATTTTGTTGTCAACCGTGTTCAATATATCTGCTACTTCACCTCACACAAAAATGTATGTATGGTCCCCTATGCATAGAACCTCTTACAATGTAATTAGCTATCAATGCACCAATGCACAAAACCAAACCGAAAACGATGACAAAGGAAACAACCAAAAGGAAAAAGTACTAGAAGGAAATCTAATCTAATTGGAAATACTGCCTTATTTTTTACTACACATAAGCCTTATTTATAGTAGGGCTTCAACCTACTCCCATTGAAGTAACCCGGTAACCTCGTCCCATCAAGCGCTTATAAATTGGCATGTGCCAAAATCAAGGATGTATGAGATGATGTATGGTCCTAACCAATGGAATTTCAATTTCCCAGGGTGGCATAGAAATTTAGAGTCATAAAGCAAGATCATCTCCTAACCTCGAACTATTTATTTTTGATATGATGATCATGTCATGCTTTTTGTCGTGCCTTCTCAATCTTCTGACTCTACCTAGTAAGTGATCACCTTTCGTCCAGCTACATTAACTTCTCCATGTGCTCTTGTAGTGTTATTTTGTCGCTAATCCCCACATGCGCTATTCGCAGAGATGGTAGCATAAATTCTACTGGTAAAATAGCTTTCATGCCAAACACCAATTAAAATGATGTCACCTTGTTCAATCTCTTGTAGGTTTTCCTATACGCCTGTTAAGAATTCATATAGTTAGTGCTCCACATTTATGTTTATAAGTTTGGGTGATTATTATATTGGGTGAGTTGTTGAAACAACTCACGTATTATATTAGTTGAGTTGTTTGTGGAGAGAGCTATTATAGGGAGAGTTGTTAGAGCAACCTCCTTGAGTATAGGAGCAACTTCTTCTTTATAATTGTAATGTGCCATATTGAAATGTGAGACCTAGAATACATTGAAATATATTGAGAAGAATTATTGTTGATCTGAATAGAAAATCTTTCTGGTGTTTTCTCTGTGCAAATTGTTCACACCTTTCATATTGGTATCAGAGAGATGGCTTCCTGAGTACTGTGTGGGGGCAGATATATTTGCATTGATGGTCGCCCCTCTTATGAGAGATACATAATTTTATGGTATTCAATGCATTGAAATTGAACCCGTAGGAAGTGAGTCTTTACCAATTATTTTCCCCATCAATATCATTTGGTATCCATATGCATTCCACCGTTTCAATGTTCTCTATTATTTCTTGACGGTAGAAATAGATGAGTGGAGTAATCCCTTTTGATCTGGAAATTGTTTTGAAGTTGCTGAGTAATTATCAGTTTCGGTTCGTGTGTCTTCCTACATCTACAGCGCAGCACAGATCCTATAGACATTGATAGATCAGACTCCTGCTAGGCGTGTTCAGTAACTCAAAGTTTTTGATCTGGTCTTGATGAGCGGAATCCCCATCTCAAGCCTTCCTCTCAATTCGACAGAAGCACACAGCTTGGTCTTCTTCTCAAACCTACGTGTTTTGGCTGCTCCCATGCACATTGTAAAATTTTGAGACGTCTATGAGTTGACTACAAGATCATTGTGTAAGCTCTTCTTCCAAAGGCAAGATGCCCGATCTCCAAACTTTCATAGTACACGCAGAACACACAAAGTTACTGTCTTGCTCATAGATCTCAATCCGAGATCTCCACAAACTTGGACATCTCAGCTGTAGCAACCAGGACGCTCCGTATGCATGTATAGATCCACCGAAGAGGAATCAGAGGCTCACTAGAGACAAGTGTGTTGTCCATGCAATAGTCCACGTGTAGGTTTAAAAGTCTAGGGTCAAAAGGTCAGTACTAATCAATGTTGTGTTTATTTTTTTAAGTCTGTTGTCATTTGGTATCCGTAAATAAGTTTTTTTTCTTCCAATGTTTTGTCATTTATCAAGTGAGTATTCTTTTATCAAAGAAAGGGGCGATTAATGTCGTTAACTGTCTTGTCAAAAGTCATGCATTAACTTCTAGGTTGTATTGTTGTAATTAAAGTTTGTGAAAATTTATAAAGTCGTGTCATGTTTAAAGTTTTGTTATCAAAAATTTCATAGGAGTCGGTTTTGTTTATAGTCTTGTCCAGAATAATAGTCGATACTCTATTTCTTGTATTTTATTTCCCATGTCAATTATTATTAGTCTAGTTTTAATAAAATGTAATTAAATCGCAATTATTTTTTATATTGAGTCAATTGTTAAATTTATAATAAAGTGTTATAAGGTCAAGCCTAGTCGATTTGTGTTATTTCGTAGTTTTATTAAAAAGTAATATTTAATTACTTTTTAGTTATTGTTTTGTATTATAAAAGTGTGTCAATATGTCAAGTGAGTCATTTTAGTAAGTCACAAATTTTTTTAAAAAATAATTGCCTCACTTTTCAATAATTGGATGCATTTTCACTTGTATGCGATGTCCATCATGTGGGGGTGAATTGTTCAAAGAGCCTCATATCCAAATCCAGCTGAGTTAGCAGCATATAACCGGAGGTAGGAGGCATCGAGAGGTTGGAGGTCATTCAGTGACCTCTCGTCAGTCACCAACGACGGGGCCGCACAGATGGTTTGGTGACATTTTTGTGGTGTATTTGCTTTCAGCTTGTGTCGTGTGCTTCTTGTCATGTTTTTTCAGAGTTCTACCAGTGTCCCTGTTTGCAGTGTTCATGATTGAATAAGTGGAAATTTCACATTGAGGGGGGAACATCATTCCAATGTTCCATTTCCATTATGTCAGCTTTTTCTATGTATGTATGAGCAACAGATGTCAGCACAGAATTTCCTATGTTATTCCCTATAGTGAGATATTGATGAGGGCTGATAATAGTACTTGGCACATCATGATGTGGTTGTAGGTAAACCACTTGAAAACCTTCATTTGTGGTTTGTGGTAAACCAATTGCAAAACCACCATTCTTGGTTGTTGGTAATCCATTCACAAAACCATCACTTTGTGGTTTGTGGTAAACCAATTGCAAAACCACCATTCTCGGTTTTTGGTCAACCGTTTGCAAAACCATCCTTGAGGTTTGTGATCATCCTGTGAAAATCACTAGATCATGAGCAGGTGCAAGTACAAAGGCAAGTTTTCCCCATGTTCGCACTAAGGGGGGGAATGTTAGGAATTCATATAGTTAGTGCTCCACATTTATGTTTATAAGTTTGGGTGATTATTATATTGGGTGAGTTGTTGAAACAACTCACGTATTATATTAGTTGAGTTGTTTGTGGAGAGAGCTATTATAGGGAGAGTTGTTAGAGCAACCTCCTTGAGTATAGGAGCAGCTTCTTCTTTATAATTGTAATGTGTCGTATTGAAATGTGAGACCTGGAATACATTGAAATATATTGAGAAGAATTATTGTTGATCTCGAATAGAAAATATTTCGGTGTTTTCTCTCCGTGCAAATTGTTCACACCTTTCACGCCCATGGTACAAATGATACTTTTTCATCTCAATCTTGTCTCCCCACATCACAAATTTTGGTTAGCGTGTGACTCGATATCGTGTTAAATGCTTCAATGCGGTTCCATTCACTTGAGGGTGATAAGGGGTGGTCATGTGATGGGCCACCATGAACTCTGCTAACAATTCCCGATCGTCTCATTCAAAAAGAGTATACCTTTGTCACTAGTCAAGCTTAAAGGTAAATCCACATCATCTCACCTACCACCTCATTTTGCCACTTCATCATGACCTAGCCCTAACCCTAAACTAACCTAATTAAGACCTATAACTTGGTCTACACCTACACCCATGACTAATGACCCCTTTCTACCCAAAACCGACCTTCTAGTCACTTGACCAAGCCCGCAACTAATCTCTCGGGAGAAAAGCAGGGAAGGTGGGCTATTTTACTAAAAATAGCCTACTTTTTCCTTACCGATGCCGATTCCTACTCGACCGCCGTCGGTTACGTAACCGCCATCGGTTCCCTGTAAAATGGGCTCCCCTAACCAGAAACAAGGTGGAAGGATTTTAGGAATCAACAGAGATCATTTGGGAGCGATCAAGAGAGTCCAGATCTTCACTTGACCGAGCAGAGACGAGTGAAGAAACCAGAAGAGTTGCAGCAAAAGGAGATCAAGCCCAAAACTGCAACAGAACAGCCAGAGTTCTCAGATACTCAGCTGATCATCGGGAGGGAGATATTTCATCTTCTGTTTGTCCAGCCATCCTACCTAGAGTTCTGCCTTTGTCATCAGAGTTCTTGGACCTGCATCTTCGTCAATAACCAGTAAGTTACATCTTGCATGTCCTCTTTAATAACATTTCTTAGACTTTTTGAAGCACAATCCTCACAAATCCATTCCTAGATCCACTACCCAACGTGCTATTGCATCTAACTATCATTCATCTACCTCTCATCACCTTATTTCCTAATATCACCTATATACTGACCTTACAAATAACACAACTACCAAACAACACAACCACCCCCCACAAAAAACCAACCTTCGATCCTAGACCATACCGATATCGGTTATCAAGGCCAGTATCGGTTATCCCGACTATAACCAAAAACAGCCTTTCCCTACCTAGTTCAACGAAGCAATTTAATTGATATCTTACAGTCTTTTGTGTTAATTCATATTAGCAGGGGAACTGACCACCTTCGAAAGGAAGTTTTATATTTCCTGGGCCCAAGGCAGTTCCCTCATTTATTGTCTAATCAAAATCTTGTGGTCTTGTGTTCTTATTTGCAGGTAGTCCTTCCAAGACAAAAGGAGTTCTTCGCGATCAACTTTGATCTTTCTCTACGGTACGCGCACACCATCTCGACATTCAATAGGTATTCCTCCTAGCCCTAACCTTATCTGTTTCTAAAAGGAATGAAAGGATAGAAGCAACTCTATTCCCAGAAGCCGAAACATTCCGAGCGAAACATTTTGGCACGCCCGGTGGGACCCATTTTGGGTTTCTTTCTTTCTTGCTTGCTTTCATATAGGGAGTATACTTGTTGTTTTCTTCTTCTAAAAGATATTCACAAGGTTTTGTATTATTTTGATAAAAGAACTTGCTTTGCTTTTACATCTCGCATTAGTGAAAGTCATCTCTTTTGCTTCATCGAATATCATTTTCGATTTGGGTTTAAAACACGTGCATTGCATTACTGCTTGTTGTTTTCAATTCTAGCGAACATAGATTAAGTAACAGGTCGTACACGTGGGGGTGATATCCACGGTATTGACAAGAAATTAATCTTACTTTCACTGCACAACACATACCGAATCACTTCACAATTAACACAACAGCTCAAACATCCCCCTTTTCCACGGTATTCCTCACTTGATTGAGGTAACCTTATAAGCCAAAACAAACTTGACATTTCCCCTAAGTCTTTTGTTTAGGATTCTGACATCATTCTACGTCTAAAGGCATAAGCCCACGATAATTAAAATTAACCCTAGGGTTAGTCTCTGGATTTGCGTGTGCATCTTGCTTGTTTTTAGTTCTGTTTTCTTTCTCATACTCTATCTTCTGTGATCAATAATTGGACAAGTATACTAAACGTTGTTAAAAATCAAATTAGCAGACCTTTTATATCTTGTTAGCCCGGACTTCTTACACCGCATCGGTTACGACCCGGCGTCGGCTATAGTATAACCGACATCGGTTATGAGACCGATATCGGTTACTGTCTTTCCCAATTCCTGACAAACCAGCAACCTACCAATTTTACCAGTCTGAGTTTGTTTCTGTTCTGACAGATTGAAACCCTCTTGTGAACTCCTGTCCATGGTTGTTATCACTCAAAGCAAGCCACCGCCATGGTTTCACATGCTTGCTCTGTTTCTTTGCCTGAATCACCCCCTTCACATTCTGTGGGGAATCCTACGGATACCAGCGAGGTTCCTAAAATTCCTGTGGGAGATAAGGACTTTGCCAAGTTTCTGGATGCTAATTCTAGTCTTTGTACTGATACTATTTGTCTCATACCCCCACGACCGTATGCGCTTTGATGGTCAGCTCCTTGTTGGTATGCCTATTAGTATAGCTGCTCATTTAGCTCCCACTCCACCTGATAACACCGCCTTGCTTCCTGCATCTTTAGCCCCGTCTCCCAATCCGACGGCTTCAGAGGTTCATACGACTCAGATTGGCTTTCCATTGGTTAATCTTGGACCCCACATATCATTACCGCCGACTGCCCCTACCTCATCTCTCTTGCAGACTGCTCCGTTCATGACTTGCTCTCTGCCACCTATCCACACTAGCTTTCCTTCTCAAGCTCCGCCTACCTTTTCATTCCCATACACGTATCCAGTGACCTCAACATCTTATATGGGACATCCCTATTCGGTCGCCTCAACATATTCATCCCCCATACCTTATCAACACTTAACCCCACCATTGTCCAGTGGAGGCCCTTGGCCCAATTTGCCTCCGTTTACCACAACCGCACCATCATCTCATCCAACCACGGATTTCATCAAACAAATGATGGACAAAATGCATAATCTGGAGGCTTCTGTTTCAGGAGGTCGTAGCGCCTTGACATACGAGCAAGTTTGTCGGGAGCCTATTCACCCTTCTGTCCCCCTTCATTCATATCCTCCTCAATGGGAATTACCAAAATTTACCCGTTTTAACAGTAAAGAGGACCCTCAACAACACTTGCGATCATTTAGACATGCTTGTTATTTGATTGCTCATGATGATGCCTTGTTACTCCGCACCTTTCCCATGTCCTTATCAGGACCCGCCTTGGAGTGGTACAGTGCTTTAACCCAGCACTCAATCTTCTCTTTTAACCAACTAGCCCAATCTTTCTTGGATCATTTCTCCATTAACATTGCCAAGAAAGTATCTATCACCGACCTTTATGCCATCCGACAATTCGAAGATGAATCTATCGCAGATTTCGTTGGACGATGGCGGGGCCTTATCAACCAACTTACATATGCCTTGCCTCAGGCTGAACTTATCGAACTTTTTACGCGGGCATGTGCTAAGCACATTTCTCCTACTCTTCAAATTCAAACTTTCCACATTTGATGAGGCCTTTACCATGGCTCGGAAACTAGAAATTCGAGCCTTAGAAGAAGAGAAATTGCGGTTGCGCAACAAAAACCCCAATTTCCGAACTCCAGATTCTACCAATAAACCAAACACCACCACTCCTCACACGTCCACTTCTTCAAAATCAAAAGGAGCTGTCCACGCGGTGATGGTCAAATCTCAAACACCGTCTAATACCCCACCAAAAACCACCTATAAGTACAAAGCCGAGCCCATCAATTACACTCCCTTGGGAGAAACTTATGGTGTCATCTTGGAAAAATTGCTCAAAGCCGGAGCTATCACCTTGCCTCCTGTTAAACCCCACTCCGGGTTTGATTCTACCCGCGCTATACCTTCCTGGTACAAAGAAAATGACTTCTGTAACTTTCACCACGTAAAAGGACATAGTCATGAAAACTGCAAAATGTTGAAAAACATAGTGCAGGAAATGGTTGACGCAGGTGATATAACCCTCGATAATCCTAATGCCCCTGCCAACCGAAATTTGAAAATCTTCAACAAACCATTCCCAAATCACTCGTCCAACAGTAACGTAAACCAGGATATCTTAGCCGAGGAGAGTGTTCATGAGATCCATGCAGTCTTCGACTCCCAGCCAAAAGCCTCTATCGAGAAAATTTTGAATCAAGCCTCTCCACTAACACAGGAGTCTGAACCTCCTTCACCACCATCAAGCCAAAGCGAAATCATTCCTTTACCCATAAAAGAGTTAACTGCCCAGACTTCTCTTCTCATCAATGAGTCTGCTTACACCACATCCCTACAAGACTGCGAACGGATGTTATCTAATTTATCTATTTCCCAAACGTCCCCTCTACCGCTCTTGCTTTGCACAAGAGAGAAGGCTCGCCACTCCTTTTGACATCCTTAGGAGAAATCTCTTGCACCAACATCACCAAATTCTTTAACCATAACGAGACCCTCTCAAAATGCCCTCCTGCCTATTAGTCCTTCATCGCCTAAATCTTTTCAACAACCGGTCGACCTCTTAATATCTATTGATACGGTACCTCATCTACCCCTGTATCACACCCACGGTGTTGGAATCACAACCCATCTTTCTTCCAGTACCAAATTTACAATTCATGCACGAAGATTGTCATTCTCCGGAAGATGAGCGAGTCCTATGGGAACGTTTGAGTACCCCCTATTCTACTCAAATGCAGGTGACCGATCCGGACACCTCTACCATATACCCTAAGTGTTTACAGAAACTCAAAATGCCTATGTCCTCATTCTCACCCCCCGTATCTATACCAAGTAGCCCATCCACCTCTATTAACCTAACCAAATCTTCCCCTACACTTGGGACCTCACCAATGCCCAGTCTAACGCACCCGCCTAAGCGACTCGATTTATCCAAAAATAAAGCCGCCCCGCCACCTAGGAGACAAACTCAATCCGTGCCTCTATCACAATCAAAACCATCATCGTCACACCTACCTTCCATATTGGGACCTCATCCCTCCACCTTGCATCAATATATCATACCTCCTGCGTTTTCTTCAAAACGACCTCGCCTATACGCACCTATCGAGAGATCAAAAAAGGGTATATCAACATTGTCACCCCATGTATCCTGTCCACCCATCAACCTAAACAAACTCCATCATCAAAGAAAGATTTATTTTATCACTCCCCTTTCTCCGTGGTTGTTTCCCTTTACCACGTCATCATAACCTCATCATCTAACCAATTTGAATATAGCTTCTGCGCCAAAGAAACCACGTTTAGTGAAAACCACGTGTCAACACCCCTCGGCTAAACCACCACCCGTACGAACCAACCACGCCCAAACATTACCAAAACCCACACAACCAATACCCTCATCCTCCTCCGATTTTGACCCACTCAAAGGATCTTACGCCAAAATCCTTGCTATGTTGGTGGAGAATGCGACCATTTCCCTACCCCCACTTAGACCTTATGACCCGTCTAAACCTCGACCTATAGGTTATGATGAGTCTAAAATCTGCGCCTATCACCGCACACCAGGACATGATGTGGAGGGATGCAAAGCTTTAAAAACCATCCTTCGTCAGTCACCTCTCCCAGATAGAAAGGTTAAGAAAGACAACTTACGAAGGGAGAGACCTTTAGCTTCAATTCCCTCTACTATACCATCTGTCCCCGCCTCACCAAGATCTATCATTATTCTGACCCCACCTCTTGAAGACCATGATTTATCCCAACCATCTTCCTCATCTCGGTCTACGAGATTAATATGATTAGTGTTGCTTTACTCGGCGCGAGAAAAACAACGAGAAAGCGAAAGAAAGCACACATGCGTCTCTCTTTCTCCATCCGGCATCCGATTGCACCACCACCCAAAGTGGTTATTCGTGGACCCACTTACCCCATCTCTAATGGAGTTTCCCATCGAGCCATGATCAAACGGCTTCACGATCGCCCAGTAAAAATGACACTATATGATCTCATTCGGACTTCGAATCTCATCGACAAGCTCTCGTTGAAATTCTTCAAGGGATCGAGGTCTTACCTAATGAAACCCACTGTTGCCTCCATTCTAACACCCGATCACGTTGCTTCTCTCACCCAACAACCCACTTTGCCCCAACCACTTACGTCTCTGCGTACAACAAGTTGCGGCGGATCGGGTTTCTCTGAAGATGAAATTGTTGACTTTGGTACGAAGACCACGACCACTGCCCTTTTCATCTCGCTTACGTCAGGACATTCGGGTACGTCGTGTGTTATGATTGATGGGGGCACTAGCCTAAACATCATCTCTTGAAAGCCTTCCAACAAATGAATATCCCCTCTAGCTACATGTGTGCCAATCCCATCATGTTACGGTCATTCATAATGCTATTACCCTCTACCTTAGGCACCGTGATCCTCAACATTCGGGTAGGACCACGTACTTTACCTGAACTCTTCTATGTCCTTGAGGGAGAGTTCCAATACAATATATTATTAGGTCGCCCTTGGATCCGGGCTATGGGATGCGTTCCCTCAACATTACATAGATGCATAAAATTTGAGTACGAGGGGAAGTCCTACACCGTCAAAGCTGATCCTCCCCCCTTCAAAACCTGCAATATGTTATACCGCCCTAATGATGTGCTTGTCCCAATCAAGACACCCATTCATTCAACCCAACCATCCTCCTCAAATGTGCCTCAACCATGTACTTCAACCGCACCTACGCCTTGATTGATGAAACCACCATCGCAAAAACCACTTCCCTTCCCGGACTAACATCCCAACCCGGACCCCTTAGTAGATGTTTTTCAACGCCTTACTGTTTGGGAGTATCGCCTATATAACGTTAGTTCTTTCCATACCCCACGGGAGTACGGACAAGTGCACATGCACATCCTACTATGGCCGTCGTGTGGGGAAGTAATCTCTTACGGACCACCCCATTGCCGCACCAACCTAACGTATGGGGGTGTTGGCGCATCCTCCATTACCCACTGAACCCCCTCTTGGTGTGGTTCCCTTCGATCCGATTTTCAATACTTGACAAATCGTCGTTTATCCCTCACCTTCTTGACTCATTTGTGCTTGGAAAGGCTTTGGTTTTGGTCTTTATGAACAAGGCCGACATACACTCTCATTCCCGTGACTACACGCAAACACAATGATCGCGGTGGTCTCGGTTTTCTGAAACACTTACCTACAGGGAGGAACCTCGTGTCGGTTGTCTTCTAGAAGACAACGACGTCACCCCTACCAAACCATCATCACCCATTTTGCCTTCGTCACCCACAGAGTCGATAGATCCAGAATCTATCCCTCCTAACTTTTTTTTTCATAAATGCTATCTTCCTAGGTCCTCTCAATTATCAGCGCGATAATGAGGACCCCTCTTCTATCCCCTTACGTATCCGGACATGATTGAAGAGGACTCACCTTGATTAACGTTGTTGAGTGTCGGGATGATGACTCCATCCTCACTTACCTTGGCGCGGATGACTCTTATATTGCGCGCGCCTTACCATCTGAAACTCAAACCATCTTTGAATGAGATCTACTATAGAAATCAACATCCACACGGAGGAGGATCCTCACATTGTGAAGATCGGACAATCCCTTAACACATCGAGAACAAGTCGCCTTTACTACCTTTCTCTCGTGCTCATGCACCAAGCTTTCGCTTGGTCTTACGTGACATGCGGGAATTGATCCACGACATTGCCGTCCATAACATTACACTAAAACCCGATTCCAAGCCAATTAAACGAGAAATTGAGAAAAATGCA
Source organism: Taxus wallichiana var. yunnanensis (assembly GCA_018340775.1). Lineage (NCBI taxonomy): Eukaryota > Viridiplantae > Streptophyta > Pinopsida > Cupressales > Taxaceae > Taxus > Taxus wallichiana. The sequence continues at coordinate 657,443,115 of CM031240.1, forward strand.
TCCACGCATTGCTCTCTTGGTCAAAAGAGAGCTTGACGACTCCTTTCTGTTTCCTTCATTACTACTTTATTGACTATCCTCATTGATTTCTAACATCGTACTGTCACTAAAGCGACGGGGGGACTTCGGATATGCACGGATTTCCGGGATCTTAACCTCGCTTGCCCTAAGGATGACTTCCCCTTACCTAGTATTGACCAACTTGTTGATCTCACCGCAGGCCATGAGATGCTCTCTCTCATGGATGGCTTCTCGGGATATAACCAAATTTTGGTTGCCCCTGCCGATCAACATAAAACTGCCTTCATAACTCCTTGGGAACCTTACATTACCGTGTGTAATGCCATTTGGCCTTAAGAATCTTTGGTGCGACCTATCGGCGGGCTATGACCTACATTTTCATGACATTATGCACACTATCCTTGAAGATTACGTCGACGATCTTCTTGGCAAATCTAAACATCGTAGTGAACATCTCGATGTTTTAACCATTATTTTTGATGCTTTGTTACAATATTACATCCATCCTTGACCAAAGAAATGTGTCTTTGGTGTCCTTTCGGGAAACTTCTTGGCTTTATCGTCTCTTTGCGTGGCATCGAGGTCGACCCATCTAAAGTCAAAGCTATCCTAGAAATGCCCCCACCTACCATCTCAAACAATTGCGTAGTTTACAAGGTAAGCTCGATCTATCCGACGTTTCATCTCCCACTCTCGGATCGATGTCAACCTTTCCATCACCTTCTTAAAAGGACATTGATTTTCATGGGCGAAGAGTGCCACCTAGCCTTTGAAGCTCTCAAAACTTATCTCTTGCATCCACCGTGCTTATCCCACCTCGGGACGACCGCCCTTTCTACCTTTACCTTTCATGCCCCGACCATTTGTAGGGGCCATGCTTGCACATCGTGACTCACGAGAATCGAAAACAAGCCATTTATTATATAAGTCGTACTTTGGTGGACTATGAGACTAGGTATACACATGTAGAAAAGTTATGCCTAGCCACTATCATTCGTGGCTACCAAACTCAGACACTACCTTACGAATCACAAAACTTTCGTCATCACCAACACGGACCCCATCCATTACATGTATGCCAAACCTCATCTAAACCAACGCATCGCCCGATGGCTCATGCTCCTCGCCGACCTCGACCTTGAGTTTGTCCACTAGAAATCCATCAAAGGACAAACCATCGCGAATCAACTTGCGGAAGCCCCTTTACAGGAGAACAATTTACCAATTTTACATTCCCGAGACGAACTCATCGCTACTCTTTCCCTCGGGGAGGAGTCGTATCCAATGACCCTCTTCTTGATGGATCCAAATGCCACGTGGTGGAGGAGCCGGCGTTGTTCTCATTCCTCTCGATGCTGAGCCTATGCCTCTTTCATTCCGACTCGATTTCCCTTGCACTAATAATACAGTGGAATACGAGGCCCTTGTTAGGTCTCAAGTTGCGTTACACTTAGGTATCAAATCTATCAATATTTTTGGCGATTCTCAATTGGTAGTCAATCAAGTTATGGGCATCTACCATGCAAAAATGAGGAACTTCAAAAGTACAAACACTACGTGGACTCACTTCTAGCCTTATTTACTCACTATTCTATCCAAACCATTCCCGCTCCACTAACAAATTTGCGGATACTATGGCTTGCTTAGCCTCGCAAATTCCACCTCATCAATGACTCGACATTTTCGTCTTGGTCAACAACTCTTTGCCCCATCTTATTCAGCCCGGTTGTTTGTACGATAAATACGTGTCTGCTTTAATTCTCGAGGATACTTGGTATCACCAATTCCACGACTACCTTACACCTCTGTTCTCCTTCGACCTTACTAGTCTTGGAAAATGCGCTTTTCTTAAACGCGTTTCTCGTTATGTTGTTATGGGGGGACTCCTTTATAAACGTGGCTTTGATGGCATCCTCCTTCGATGTCTCACCGCGCGGGTCACCCATACCATCCAACAGTCCAGTCCATGACGGTATTTGTGGCGGACATTTTAGCGGCCTTGCCATGGCCAAGCGAATCCTTCGCCTTGGTTATTATTGGCCTACTCTCGATAACGATTCTTTGCTGAATATGTTAAGCGTTGTGTTATGTGTCAACAACACGCCAACCTTCAACATACTCCTAGCCACCCCCTACAGGTCGCCTGAGATCTTTGGCCTTTCTCACAATGGGGTTTAGACCTTATTGGTGAGATTCACCCATCCTCTTCGCAACGTCACCGATGGATTATCACAGCAACCGAATATTACACAAAATGGGTGGAGGCTATTCCACTCATTTCAACCAAAAAAAGAAAAAAATTGTAGAGTTCATTAACCACCACATTATCATCGTTTTGGTGTTCCTCATCGCTTTGATAACGAGATAATGGAAAATCTTTCAAAAATAAGTTATTGCAAGACCTTTGTGACAACTTTGGTATCAAACTTAGCTTCTCATCACCCTACTATCCACAAGCGAATGGACAAGCCGAATCCTCTAATAAAACCCTAACCAAAATCCTCATGAAAGTTGTCAATGAGTCTGGAAGAAATTGGCACGATCACATCCCCTTTGCCCTTTGGGCTTATCGTACTAGCATTCGTACCTCTACTAATGCTACACCTTTTTCTTTGGTATATGGTACCGAGGCTGTCTTGCCTCTCGAAATACAAATACCCTCCCTCAGGATATCTCTTCAGGATATTCTCACCAACGATGATTTCCGCCAAGAGCGGTTAGCCCAATTGGAGCTTCTTGACGAACGTCGTCTTACAACTCTCGATCACCTTCAAATCTATCAAAAACGCATCAAGCGTGCTTATGATAAGTGACTTCATGAGCGTACCTTTAAAGTTGGTGATCTTGTCCTCAAAGAGAATCAACATGTAACCAAACTGGAAAAGAGCAAACGTGGAAAATTTGCTCCTAATTGGATTGGGCCTTATATAATCACTCACACTTATGGATCAGGTACTTATCGTTTAGCTTCGCTTAATGGTAAGCCTGAGCCTGAACCCCTTAATGCCTTGCATCTTCGACCATTCTACTGTTGAATTTAGTGTTACATCACTTCCTATCTACCTACTGCTCGTCCCTTGAGCTCATTTACCGCTACATACACTTTGTTTCCTACATCTCCAAATAAAATCAAGCTCACTTCTCACCTCCCCTTAACGATGCCTTCCCCTTTTTAGTCTAGTCCATGACTTCAAAGTATTAAAATAACACCTTCTTATGGGATTTTCTTGAGTCAAACTTCCTACCAAACTAGATGCTTCATGCCAAAAGAACATCTAGCTATCTAAATTATATATAGACTGCTCCCTCGAAGGACAGCTATATGCCAAACTATTGCTGCTATCATATATAGACTGCTCCCCCGAAGGACAGCTATGCACTAAAATCACAGCTGTTACTATAAATAGACTGCTCCCTCGAAGGACAGCTATGCACAGTCAGCCTTTTATCAGAAGCTTCTCGCATTGATCAGCTTTGTGAAGACCTCAAGAATAATACAATCATTATCCCTTGTAGACTTCCCGCATCGATCAGTCTACATTCAATAAATAAAAGCCTCATTCAAAAGAACTTTTGCGTCATGGACTTGTCTATTTAGGGTAGGTTCTCTTTCGTCAGAACACTCACTTTGTAATAAGTTCTCCGTACCTCAGCTATACCATTCACCTCACCTCACCATTTGTTTCAACTCAAGGGACGTAACGTACACTCGATATGTTGTGATCATACAACTCTTTTCACCTATTGACTTCTCGTCTATGCATCGGTACCTAGGGCTTCAAGCTCGTTCTACGTTGTGTGGTTTGTTTAGCTCTTTTCACCTACGGAGCAGCATCTCTTTCTCTCTTTGCCTCGCATCTAGGATTGTGTGTTGATCTTAATCGGGGCATGATTCCCTACCACTTGGGTAGGCTAACTTTCGCTTCCCTATACCTTTTACAACATCACCATTCATTACCAACACCCTCAACCTTACCTTACCAATATTAATATCAACATTTTTACCAACCAACCAATTGCCTAATCGTACCAAGTTGCCTAAATTCACCTCTCCCTGGTCCTAAGGGAGAACTACATCGGTCTGAGGCCCCTCCTTGCTTTGTGCAATGGGCTATGTAGGCAGCACTTCGGAGACATGGGGTCTCCCAAGGTTAGCTCGACCATCCCCTACCATAACCTATCATGTGTGGTAAATATAAATATTTTTGTGTATTTCTATTTAATCACATTCCTCTTTTATCCTTTTTCAAAACACCAACAGTCAAAACGAAAACATTCTTATTATTATCATAACTCAAATCAACATACATATTCAGTCTTATTTAGATGTTAAACAAATACATCTCCTCTATCATCGACACGCAGGTCGGCATCCTTATTTATTCTTATACCTCTATAACATTTACTTAGACCCTCACGATCATCCCGAGGCCAGGAGATGATCGTGATCGTCGACGCCCTCTCGCCGGGCCTCTCCGTCCTCAAAGGTACCACGGCTATTGGTACCGCCCACGATCTGCCCAATCTCTCCTGTAACATATGAATACGCTCCTCTCGCATGGAGGAATTCAGCCTCTAGTCTCTCTCCCCGTGACTCCTAACCGCTAACAATCCTCTTGCCTCATTCACCTGCGTTTGGAGCTGCTGAACTAAACTCTGCAGACGATCTCTCTCTGCTGTAATCATAGCTATGTCAGGACGATCACGTACACCTCGCAGTTCTGCTACCCACCATAATCTATAGGCCTCTGTCGTTCCTGCATCCATTACCTGCGATCGGCTGCTATCTCCTCTGGCCCTTCTGGAGGTGTTGGCCGGGGAGGTGAGAATGCTGCCTCGGCGTCGATCCTCATATATGGTCTATAAGCTGCAGGGGTATATCCTGCACAAATCCAAATTGTCGCCGCACGCGATCTATAGGAATCCTCTCATACTCACCTGGCCTGTGCCCCGCGATCCACCTCAATCGCTCTACACCCCTCAACTCCTCAGCTATGTTCTCTGTTACCATATAGTTCAGTAAGGCCTCAGCCAGATATCCATGATATCGTCACCCTCTCCCATACCTGCTGTAATACTCAATGTCACCCGTCACGGCTGGGGATCTTGCCTCTTGTTATGCGGACCCATCGTCAAACCCCAACCTCGTACTCCGGTCTCTCTCATTTGGATGGGTCGGCCTATTAGTCGCACACAAACAATGTGCTCATAGGCCCAACGCAGTGTAATAAGTATGAACAATCCGGTGTCGTCTGTGATTTCACCTACAAGCCCATAAACCCTGTATAGTTCCGCCAAATATGCGGTGCCCATGCAAAAGTCACGTTCCTTTCTATCATCTCCCAAATAACACACATCAATGCCTTTGGAAATCTTCCCCCTTCCGCCTCGGTAATGCATAATACCCTACCGCTATCATTAATATCACTTTGTAACCTTGTCTCCTCGGGGTGTCTGCATACATTATCCCATATGTGAATGACAACCTCGTTGTGTCAAATCTCATGCGTATGGACCAAATCTTTGCTTGTTATCGCTCCGCTCCCACGCGCGTATAGGTAATGCACGATATCTTGGTTTTCTATAATAGGGAGCCTCAAAATACGGAACACATCTTCGATATTCTTGTCATCTCCCTGTTGGCGGATAGAAGGTATTCTTCTCTGGATTCCATCTTTCGATCAACGCTGCTGACATAGCATGGTTACGTGCGATTCATGAATAATAGCGGATTCCACTTAACCCCAAATGATTTATCAATGTCCATTCGGTGGTGTTACATCCGCTCGGATTCGTGACAATGAGCGGCACTGGCACACTATCATTCATCCTCGACCACCCCTGCTGCGTACATCAAAACAACAAACAACCATTCAATCCATCAAATCCCTAAGGGTTTTCTCACATTCGGAAATTCCTCCGATGCGGTATCGGTTATAAATAACGATACCGGTTCGATGGCAAATCCGTTATCCTAACATATCGGTCACTTTATCCTTACATACACCTTGCCTAAACACCACCTACGACAATAAATTGCTCGTTTATTCCTCTCTGTATACGCAGACATACCCGAAACCCTTGATTACCTACCACGTAACACTCACCTCATTTATAACCCTTGTTATCATGTTTTCTTTCTCATATCTACCCACCTACTCTCCCCCATCTTATTCACAAAACATGCAAATAATCAAATCACAACCAAAACGTTTACCTCTTGAGTTGCAGCAGCTTGAGGTGGCACTTGTCTTCCCTCTCGTCCACTGCTGCTTGGATGCTTCTCCTCGTCGTTACGCCATGATCACCACCCTTTTCAAATTCACCTTTACGCCTTCGAATCTCGGATCACATTCACTTTCCTATCTCTTTTCTCCTTATCACTCAAATCTCTCATGCGATTACTGTCTCGATCGTCAAAAGCGTCGCGTTCGCGTATTTAACTTCTTGCATGGCTCTCAAAATTAGAACTTAAGTTGCCACCTAGCTTTTCTATTTTTAGAAAAGCTCATACCTAAATAACCGGTATCGGTTACATAACCGATATCGGTCTATCGGTCTATCTGCTCGGTTTCCTAACCGATATCGGTTACACACACTTTTTGAAACATAGTTCTTTTCTTCATTTTCTACCTAATTTTTATCGCGCCCGCCTCTTTTCTGCATAACAACACCATTATCCATATTTGTCCATCGATCCACTTCTCATTACGATTTCATCCATATCATCTATCTACATTACCAAAACAAACATGCCATCATCTAAGGATATCAAAAAAAAAAAAATATCAATCTATACACCATTTGGATCGACTCATCGATACATATATAACAATGTCACCAAACCAGCAACAAAACATGCCACATTTCATCATATAACATGTCATCCATATATACAACAAAAGACATCAACATCATCAATATATCAACATGTCGATTAAACTCATCATACATCTATATCACAAACCATTGACAAAATACTTAAAAACATTTTGAACACAACATGTGGGTCAAATCATCATATCTATATATATATATACAAGGTTTCAAATATACAATATGCCTGCACTGCCGGGGACCTCTGTGATCTCATAATACAACAACAAAGCCGCACACGCGAGGCCGATAAATGTCAATAACCTCGACTCGGCTCGCGAGCGGTCCCTCATATCAAAAATATACTCGGCTCGCGGGCGGTATCAACTATCTGACCCGTGTACTCGGCTCGCGAGGCGGTCTATAATAAATGAATGAATAAATGAATAAATGTAGGCACGCGAGCCTCTGCTCAACCAACCGGTTGCGAGGCAGGTGCCCATGTCCATATATCAAAAACAATGCGGGGATCCCTCGGCTCTCCCCACCACCCTCGGCACCTCTCCTGCTTTGGTCCTGTGGTGCCTCTCGCCTCCTGCCACATGAGACACGCGGTGTGGCTGCACCTCCTGCGATCTCGACTATGGGAGGTCTCTGCTCTATAAGTGCTGCATATGGGCGATACTCGGCTCGGTACCATCAAGAACATCTTGATAGTCTGGCCTCACTCTCTCGCCTCCATATATCATCCCGTGCCCACCGTAGGTCTTGGGGCTGGTCCCCCTGACACTCCTCTTGCCCGGTGCCCCCATGTGCTGTGTGACTGTGCTTGGTGCATTAGTGGTGCACTGTGGCCGTGGTGGTATCTGTGCACATGCACTGGCTTGGGGTACATGTGGTGCGTGCATTATCTGCTGGTGGTGGTGGTGCACTGTGCTGTGCTGTGCACACGTGCACTGCACTGGGCTAGCTGCCCTGTAGGACACCTATATGTGCTGTGCGTGCGGACAGCCACAGTTGCCTGTAATAATGCTTTTTGGCCCCTGAGCTGATCTCGCTCTGCCATCACCTTGCCCAGTCTGGGCTGTGCGGGTCTTCTTCCCTAGCTTTGCTCTCGACCACCCACCCACACCATGTATGCTCCGTCTGACCAGCATCATCTACACCATCACTGTGGCCTCTCAGCAACCCAATCTGGGTCCAAGGGCTGTGGTGCAGGCAGTGGGGCCTCTACATCATCCCTCCTGTACTGAGGGAAGGGAGGTGGCTCGTCCTGTCGTAGCCCCATCTGCCTGCGTACCCTCTCCAGGGGTATCCTCTCGTACTCTCCCGGCCTCCGTCCTGCTTATCCGAATGTGTCTTGGATCGGGCGTAAGCTTACTCGGGCTCCTCTGTGCGGGTGATGACCTCTGTAAGGTCTCCATACGATATCTACCGCTGTCAGGCCCTCTAACAAATGTCTATAATAAGCAACGTCCCGACCTGCAAGCACTGCTCGTGGCTGCCCCACGACCCCCAACCACCTCTGAAAGCCATATCTGTATATGACCTGTGGCCCTGGCTGCTGGGGTAACCCTACTGGTCTGATGCATATGATGTGCTCATATGCCCAACAGTGAAGTAAAAATGTCGAACAAATCCCAAATCGCCTCATCCGTGATAGCCCCACAGACTCCTGTATAAGCTGCACCAAGTATCTTTGGTGCCCAGCGTAACAGTGTGCTCCTCCACCATCTCATGAAGCACCCCCATCAATGCCCATGGAAAGCGGCCTCCCTCTGAGTCCGGGAGGGCGAAGCAGGTGATCCCGATCATCATCAACACGGCAAGCCGTGTCTCATGTCGGTGCGCACGGTACATATCACCATACCCGATGCTCGCGCTGTGATATGTCACTAGCGCAGCTGCATCCCCGAAAACCTGTAGGATGTTGTCCATGGCTGTCTCTGCATCCACCTGAAAAATGGCCTCTCCATCAATAGGTAATCGAAGGATGCGATATACATCCTCCAATGTGATGGTCATCTCTCCAGTCGGGAGATGGAACACATTGGTCGCCGGATCCCATCTCTCGATGAGGGCAACCATCAAACTATGATCTCTGTCGATCGCTCTATATCGCTGGACTCCACCGAGTCCCACCTCGCGCATGATAGCCCAGTGTGCTGCGGACACATGTGGTCGCATCCGCACCAACAGCGGAGGCATCCTGTCCCGCATCGTCAGCTGCTGACGTGCCTGCAAAACCCACCCACTACATTAGCCCTACTCTTTATCACGATATCTACCTATACCCCCTTTTATCCCCCCGACCACATCCCGACTCTCTAACCCACCCCTCTACCCACCTATCTTCACCACACCCCGACTCTCTCACCCACCCCTCTACCCACCTATCTTCACCACACCCCCCTCTCTAACCCACCCCTCTACCCACCTATCTTCACCACACCCCGACTCTCTAACCCACCCCTCTACCCACCTATCTTCTCCACTATCCCCCTCCCTCTTCACATTACACCGAAACCCCGCAACCAACACCCCAAAAACAAAACAACACAAACAAACAAAAAAAACACAAACAAAATAAAAACACACAAACAAAATACAAACCACACAAACAACATCAAAACAACACAACAAAAATAAAAACACAAACAAAAACAAAACAAAATAAAAAAACAAAACAAACAACACAAAAACCAAAAACAAAAAAACAAAACAACACACACACCCACCAAGCGCCCGGCCGATATCGACCGGACGCGGTCAAGCAAAAAGTGCCACCTTACATGAATTTTGCGACCGATGCGGTCGACAGCAACCGACATCGGTCGCTGTAATTTCCCAGGCCGAACCCCATGCGGCCCCCACCTCCATTTTTTCATCTTTCTACCTACATACCCACCCAAACACCTAAAAATCTACCCACCCGGCCGCCTTGGCTTATTTCACCTATCTACCCTCTCCCTTTTTCGAATTATTTCCATTTTCTAATTATTTCCTAAAACATGTAAATTCCTACCCAAACCCCCCATCTAGCTTAATAACATCAAATAAACACAATGAGGGGTTTCGAACCTACCCGTACGACGACACGTCGTCGTGGTGGGATGGGTGGTGGTGGTCAGGCTGTCCCGACTCCTCCTGCTCCTCTGGGTGGCGTGCCATGGCTCCAACTGTCCTCTTCTGGGTCCTCAACCAATCAACTACTGCCTCCTCCTCACTCGGGCCCGCTACCAACTCACTCCTCCAGTCCAATAGTGCCACCTCAGCGAACAAATGCACCAATGTCAATATTCCACCTCAGACAACTTAATTTGATTTCCAAATTGACAAAGTGACAATGATCGGCCGTATTTTTCTTTTTATAGGTTTTTCACATAGAACCGATACCGGTCAAATCGTGCCCTAAGGAACCGCCATCGGTTACCTAACCGGTACCGGTCATAGATAACCGATATCGGTTTTTCCTTTCCTCACCCAACTTTTTGCCCTTATTTACTATTGCCCCTTTTCCACCAACATCGCCTATATCAACCTTTGATGCAAACATTATTAACCATTTGGCCCGACCCAAGGCCTCACCCTACCCATTTGGCCCGGCCAGGCCCCTTACCCATTTGGCCCCCGAGGCCTCACCTTAACCATTTGGCCCGACCCAAGGCCTCACCTACCCATTTGGCCCGACCCAGAGGCCGCACCTTAACCATTTGGCCCGACCCCCATTTGGCCCGACCAGGCCTGACCCTACCATTTGGCCCAGGCCTCGGCCCAGGCCTCACCCTAACCATTTGGCCCGACCCAAGGCCTCACCCTACCCATTTGGCCCGACCCAAGGCCTCACCCTACCCATTTGGCCCGACCCAAGGCCGCAACCCTAACCATTTGGCCCGACCCAAGGCCTCACCCTACCCATTTGGCCCGACCCAAGGCCGCAACCCTACCCATCCGGCCCGACCCAAGGCCTCACCCTACCCATCCGCCCGACCCAAGGCCTCACTCTACCCTTCCGGCCCGACCCAAGGCCGCAACCCAACAACTTGGCCCGACCCACGGCCGTACCACTTCAATACCCTACCCAACATCACCAACATACACTCTTATCCACCCATCCTGTCATTTTTTTGTTTAATCGAGCTCACCTGTTCGTGTTTTAGCATGATTAGGGTCCTTGACTTGATCCGTCGACCAACTTTGCCCAGACTTAGACCGTGACGTTTATCTCAACCAAACCAACCATTTGAGTGCTTTATAGAACATGCCTAAACGTTCTGTACCTTACATTATATACCACGGAGCTACTTCCTATGCCTTGGATACCAGGATTATATCACCCTTGTTTGGATAAACTATCGACCTTTGCCTATGCATTGCTGGTTTGCTCGTCAAATCATGTACCCTAGTCGTACTATTGCATTTCAACATGCGTCTGCTTCCTTGGACCTACCCCACCACCTTACCATCCTCTCTACAACATTTACCCTTTATCAACCCTATCCCTGATTTCCCGTTCACTCAATCTGTGATAGATTTGAGGGGGATTACCTATATCCTTAACAGGAGAAACCACTTCATATTATTGTCACGTAGCTTTACAAAACAAGCTACACGACAATAAGGGGCTAATGTAGACACCAAATTTGTGTCTTACGACCCCTTGTGACCCGCATCTCATCTCACAACCTAACCTCATCACCTAAACCTTACACAATTATTTATTAATTACCTTGTAATTGATAAATCCACATCATCTCACCTGCCACCTCATTTTGCCACTTCATCATGACCTAGCCCTAACCTAAAAACTAACCTAATTAAGACCTATAACTTGGTCTACACCTACACCCATGACTAATGACCCCTTTCTCGCACCCAAAACCGACCTTCTAGTCACTTGACCAAGCCCGCAACTAATCCCTCGGGAGAAAAGCAAGGAAGGTGGGCTATTTTACTAAAAATAGCCTACTTTTTCCTTCTGATGCCGGTTCTACTCGACCGCCGTCGGTTACGTAACCGCCATCGGTTCCTGTAAATGGGCTCCCAACCAAAACAAGTGTGGAAGGATTTTGAATCAACGAGAGATCATTTGGGAGCGATCAAGAGAGTCCAGATCTTCACTTGGCCGGCGAGGCGAGTGAAGAAACCGAGAAGAGTTGCGGCAAAAGGAGATCAAGCCCAAAGCTGCAATGAATAGCCCGAAGTTCTCGGATACTCGGTGATCATCGGGAGGAGATATTTCATCTTGTTTGTCGACCATCCTACCTAGAGTTACTTGCCTTTGTCATCGAGTTCTTGGACTGCATCTTCGTCAATAACTTGATGTAAGTTACATCTTGCATGTCCTCTTTAATAACATTTCTTAGACTTTTTGAAGCCAATCCTCACAAATCCATTCCTAGATCCACTACCCAGCGTCTTATTGCATCTAACTATCATTCATCTACCTCTCATCACCTTATTTCCTAATATCACCTATATACTGACCTTACAAATAACACAACTACCAAACAACACAACCACCCCACAAAACAACCAACCTTGGATCCTAGACCATATCGATATCGGTTATCGGCCCGGCCATGTGGTTATCTGACTATAACCAAAAACCAGCCTTTCCCCTACCCGGTTCAACGAAGCAATTTAATTGATATCTTACGGTCTTTTGTGTTAATTCATATTAGCGAGAGGCCACCACCTTCGAAAGGAAGTTTTATATTTCACAGGCCCAAGGCACTTCCCTCATTTATTGTCTAATCAAAATCTTGTGGTCTTGTGTTCTTATTTGCGGTAGTCCTTCCAAGACAAAAAGGAGTTCTTCGCGATCAACTTTGATCTTTCTCTACGATGCGCGCACACCATCTCGACGTTCAATGGTATTCCTCCTAGCCCTAACCTTATCTGTTTCTAAAAGGAATGAAAGGATAGAAACGAACCAATCCTTCACACGGTAGGTGAAATTGGTCCTACAAAATCAATCTCCCACTTCTCAAATGGTTTTGTGCTAGCTATTGGTCTCAAGGGAATTTCATCTCTTCTTCCTAGTTTGCCAAGGTGCTGGCAATGGTCATAAGCTATGCAAAACTCAATACAATCCTGGTAGATGCTTTCCCACTAAAGTCCTACCAAGTAGAATCTTCCATGTGGTGGCATTCCTTGCATAGTGTCCTCCTGTAATCCCATCATGTGCTTCCTCCATGATTGTAACACGCTCATGTTCTAACACGCATCGGCACAAAATCTCATCATGGCTTGATTTGTATAAATCTCCACCAATTAATATGTAGGGTGTGATGTGTATATCCAAATATTTTCTTTCCAAAGTCTTCATTTCCTCTGGTGCCATACCTATTTTGAGAAACACAAAGAATATCCTCTAATTCAGAGGGCACGCATTCATCTAAACAATTATGCATCCAGCATTGTATCCTCAATGTTTTTGCATCCTCCCCTGAGTCAATTCTTGATAAATGGTTAGGTCCCAAGTTACTCTTACCTAGTTTTACAACAACCGTAAACTCAAATTCTTGAAATAATAGGACCCATCTGCATATGCACCCTTGTAAAATGGGATTATTTACCAAGTACTTCAACGTCATGTGGTCTGTGTAGAATATAAAGGGTGTTTCAATAAGATACTGCTTAAATTTGTGTAGTGCACAGATCATTGATAATGCCTCGCACTCAATAGTAGTATAGTTCTACTCTGCTAGTGTCAACTTCCTACTTGCAAAACAAAGAGGGTGATCAACAGTCCCTTCACCAGGTTGTGATAACACTACTCTGATGGCCATCCCTGAGGCATCAACATGCACATGGAAAGGCTTATCCCAGGAAGGAAATCATAATATGGGCACAGTGATAAGCCTATTCTTTAATGTGTCAAATGCCATCTATTACGCCTCTCCTAATGGAATGTACATCCATACTTCAACAATCCCTCCAGTGGCGTGGTGATTTTGGCATACCCCCTTATAAACCTTGAGTAGTACCACTGTATGCCCAAGGAATCCACGCATTGCACTCTAGATGATGGGTTCTTCCAATCCTACAATAATGGTAACTTTGGTAGGATCCACCAACAAGCCTTCCTTACATATGATATGCCCCAACAAGGTTCCAAATGGAGTAGTGAATAGACATTTCTTAATATTGAGGGATATTCACAACTGTCAGCATCTCTCAAACATTAATCGCAGATTGTCACAATGGTCCTTCACTAGTCCATACACTATCTAGTCATCAAGGTAGACTTGAAGAAACTTATGGATGAAGTCTTGAAATGTTTGCACCACAATGCGTGAAAACACAACATGTGTGTTCTTGATCCAAAAGGTATGTTTGTGTAGGCAAAACTTCCCATTTAGTGGTGAAAGTTGTCTTTTTAGTCCTCCTTTGTAATCCTAACTTGATGATATCCTAAGAAGCCATTCGTGAATGAATAGATCTCGCGCCTGAGTACTCCTTCTAGGATATCCTCGGTGAAAGGGGTTAGAAAGGGATCAATGACACATACTGCATTCAAATCCTGTAACCAACACAAATCCTTATGCTCCCATCCTTTTTAATGCTAATGACCATTGGGCTTATCCATTCGATTCCTCAACAAACTTAATGATACTTAAAGTGGTCATCTTGTCTATCTCTTCTTTGACCGAATGCTCTCTTCCAAATCGGGAATGCTCCCTCCTTTAGTTTGATCCGCATCTCCCCTAAAGAGTGGTGAACTCCCTTAAGCTCATGGTACCCATGCGGAAATAAATCTTGAAACTCACACAATAGATCAATGATCTTTAAAACCTCCTTTTCTGACCAGTAATCCCTGATAGTAGCCTCCTTAGGTTTTGTATCTGATCCAATGTTAACCTTCTTTATTTTGAGAGGTTCATGGTAGGCGTGCACTTGCTCATCAGCACTATTTGTTACCTCGCACATACCCATAGTATGGTTGGCATCCAAGTTTTCCACTTCCTTGTCATCTATCACATAGACCAACTTTCCCTTCTCTTTCTCCATGTAGGCATGCTCAAGCTGTAGTTCCTCTAGTTCCTCCATATCAAAACGCACCTCTAAATCAGGATTTCCCAATAATTCCAAAATCATATCCTCAACCATGGCACTATATCCCATACTTAGGTACTTAGCAACCTGTAATGACTCATTCACCAATGGCTTAGTACTTTGATATTCAAAGGTTTGAATCAAGTCATCTGTTAACTCTCGACAGTTCCCTATCTAACGGCATAATTTTGAATGAACAAACCATGCACGTGCATATCCCTAGTGTGGAATAAAACTTGTGCACCTAGAGGGAAGGGGTTAAAGCTTCCACACCTCCCATCCACGTTCTCTCACATTCTTGAACATGTTCTGAAGCGGGTGCCCCTTCATCATAGCCACAGATTTTAGTAGGCGCGTTGCAACTGAATTAGTGTTTGTAAAATATTTATCCATGTCAAAATTAGTGTGATGTCAAAATTTGAATATTTTAATATTCAACATCACCAAGGAATCTTACGACACATGGTGGGATGTGTAAGAGATATTATGACATGTAAGAGATTCTATGGCAGCTTATGACGCGTAAGAGATTCTATGGCAACTTATGACGTGTAAGAGATTCTATGGCAACTTATGATGCGTAAGAGATTCTATGACAACTTATGATGTGTAAGAGATTCTATGACAGCTTATGATGCATAAGAGATTTTATGATTTTATGACGCGTAAGAGATTCTATGACAACTTATGACGTGTAAGAGATTTTATGACAGTTTATGACGTGTAAGAGATTCTATGATGCGTAAGAGGAGTTACTCTTACATGTGTAAGAGAATATTTCTATTTGGAGCAAATATTTAATATTTGGAGCAAATTGGCCCATGGTATGGGCACATGGTTTTAGGGAAACCACAAGTGGTTTTTCCTCTCCTTCTTTCTATATAAGCAAGTGTTGTGTGCACATTTTTAGTAGAGCGAGAAAGAGAGCATTTTGCATGAGTGTGATATGTATGTGAGTTGATATTATAAATCTCTTAAGTGAGTATGAGTATGTGAGAGAGAGAATATAGAAGGAGAAATTATCATTGATTTGTATTGCAGATTTTCTAGAGTGGGTGCTTCGGATTGGGGATTGGTGTCTCCAGAAGTTGGTGCTTCGAATCAGAGATTGCATAGTCAGTGGTGTTTGCATTCAAGGGCTGAATTGGTGTTCGGCTTGGAGATTGGTGTCTTCTGTGAGTGGGTGCTCACACTTTGTAAACACTATTTTTTGGTTGGATTTGGACAGTAGATCCAAGCAGTCTCTTTTGGTGGATGTAGCCCACACTGGGTGAACCACGGTATATCTGGTGTTATGTGCATTTGATTTTTGTGTATGCTCTCATTTTACTTTCAGATTTGAATATCTTGTTAAGTAGAAAATTAATAAGTTGGAGAAAAAGTTTTTATTGTCGAATATTGATTCACCCCCTCTCAGTATTCTCGTGCTTCTAACAATTGGTATCAGAGCGGGTTCCTTCTGTGTAGCTTAACAACTAGAAGGTAGATCAGAAAGCACGATGGCAACTCAGGAAGGATTCTCCACAAATAAAGCTCCATTGTTCGATGGATCAAACTATGCCTTTTGGAGCATAAGGATGCGAACCTATTTGAATTCTCTTGGACATGATATTTGGCATTCGGTTGAGAATGGCTATACGGCACCGGCAACGCCACCGACAGATCCGGCTGGTAAGAGAGCATGTGAAAATAATGCTAAAGCTATGAATGCTATTTTGTGTGGTGTAGCAGATTCGGAGTTTGTAAAGATTATGCTTTGCAAAACTACCAAGGAGATGTGGGATAAGCTCAACAATTTATATGAAGGAGATTCAAAAGTAAAGATGGCAAAGCTTCAGACACACAGAAGAAAGTTTGAAAGTCTAAAGATGAAAGAGGAAGAGAACATTGCAGCATATCTACTCCATGTGGATGAGACCGTAAACATGATCAAAGGCTTGGGTGAAGAGATGGAAGACCCAGTAATAGTACAAAAGGTATTAAGATCTCTACTTCCTAGATTTGATGCTAAAGTTTCAGCTATTGAAGAACTTAAGGATCTAGATAAAATGAAAATGGATGAGTTACATGGAATACTCACGGCTTATGAGATGAGAACAGAACTAGATAAGCCAAGAAAAAAGGAATCTACTTTCAAAGCTTCAAAAGGAAAGGAGAAGAAGGTTGAATCAGATGATGAATCCGATGAGGAAGAAGAAGCCCTATTGGTGAAAAATATGAAAAGAGGATCTGACAAGTACAAAGGTAAACTTCCTTTTAAATGTTTTAACTGTGGTGAGATTGGACATTTTGCAGCTAAGTGTCCACATGCAAAAAGTGAAAGTGATGATGAAGAGCCTGTCAAAGCAAAGAAAGGAAAGCCTTTCTACAAAAATAATTTCAAGCAAAGGAAGTTTGAAAAGAAGAAGAACTGGAACCAAAACAAGAAGAGTCTATGCACCAGAGAAGATGATAGCTCAGAGGAAGATTGTTCAGAAGGTGACATTGAAGAACTTTTGTTTATGGCCCTTGAAGATGGAAAAGTTGAAGTTGAAGATGCAGTTGATGAAGAAGGTGAGGTAAACTTAGAAGAAGAACTCATATGTGCCTTGGGTGAGATCAAGAGACTCAAAAAGAAGACCCTGAAGCAAAAATTGCAACTTCAAGAGTATGAAGAAGCAAAGATAAATCTGCATGCTGACAAAGAACATGAGAATACTATTGTTGATCTAAAGACCCAAGTTGAAGAGGCAAAAAGAATAGAGGAAGTGATCAGAGAACAACTGAAATCAAAAGAAAAAGAATGCGAGAGATTGGAGGCAGAGATTGTCACACTAAGACAGGAAACTGAAAAGTTGAACAAGAGACTCAAGTTTGAAAAAAGTTCTGAGGTGTTGAGCAACATTCTGAGAGAACAGAAACCAAAATCATCCAAAGGTGGTATTGGATTCAATGAAGCAGAAAAGAAAGAGACCAAAGAACCAGAGAAGAAAGCCAACTATGCAGATATCCTAAAAGGCTCCAGTAAAGGAGAAAGCAACAAGAAACAAGAAGATCATTCTCCACAGAACAAAAACAAAGAAGAGAGCAAGTGGAATAAGGTACCAATAAGAAGTTTCAGAAGTTTATCTTATCAGAGGCAACCCTACATGACCAGGTATTCTTTTTACGGTTATTGTTTTTCATGTCACAATTTTGGTCATAAGATGATGGACTGTAGATCGAGGTTTCAGAGTTGGAATCAGAATTTTCATGCTAGAAACTACAATTCTTTTGTTGCATTGTCAAATTTGAATGAGCATGCGATTAGATGTTATGAATGCAACCAAGTTGGCCACATAGCAAGATTTTGCAGGAGTAAGATTACAGAAAAGCCAAAGCAAGAGAAAGAGGGAAAACAAATCATTCAGAAAGCCAACAATAAGAAAGTGTGGCAAAAGATAAAGGAGGGAGAAAAGGAAGAGGCTATGTTGGTACAAACCGCGCTCCATGCACAAGATGAAGAACAACCTTGGTACATTGATAGTGGATGTTCCAGCCATATGACAGGTGAAAGAAGCAAGTTCCTGAAGCTGAAAAAGGCCAGTAGAGGTACAGTAAAGTTTGGAGATAACACTACAACCAAGATCACAGGAAGAGGTAACATAAAATTAAATGGTCAAGCTAAAGTTGAAAATGTTTTACTCGTTGAAGGACTGAAACATAATCTTTTAAGTGTCAGTCAAATGTGTGATCAAGGTTATACACTCACGTTTTATGCTGAGGGTTGTGAAATTAGAAAGAAGGATACAAGTAATTGGGTTGCAGATGCAAATAGAACAAGGAACAACCTGTACATGCTAAGTGATGTGAAGGGAGAAAAGTGTTGCATGAGTCAAATTGATGAAAGCTTGGTTATGGCACAAGAGATTGGGTCACATTAATTTTGACAACATGGTAAAAATCAGCTCAAAACAAGCAGTGAGAGATTTACCCAAGATCACAAAACCGCAAAGTACTATCTGCAGACAGTGTCAACATGGGAAGCAGACAAGGGTCAGATTCAGGACAAAGGAGTACTCTACAATGAAGCCATTAGAGCTAATTCATACTGATCTCTGTGGGCCAACAAAAACACAAAGCTTGCAAGGTGATTCTTATTTTATGTTATTAATTGATGACTTTACTAGAATGACATGGGTTGCATTTCTAAAAGAAAAATCAGAAGCTTTTGATCAATTCAAAAATTTTAAAGCTTTGATTGAGAATGAGACAAACTCTAGGATTAAGTGTTTGAGATCAGACAGAGGAGGTGAATTTATGTCTAACGAATTTGATGAGTTTTGTGAAGAGCATGGAATCAGAAGACAGTTTTCTGCAGCAAGAACACCACAACAGAATGGTGTAGTTGAACGGAAAAATAGAACAGTGCAGGAAATGGCAAGAACAATGCTAAATGAGTCCAAGTTACCAGATGCTTTTTGGAGAGAAGCAGTGTACACAACGGTGTATATTCTGAACAGAGCACAAATTCGAGTAAACACAGAAAAGACACCATACGAACTATGGAAGGGAAGACCAGCTTCCGTGAAACACTTCAAAGTGTTCGGAAGTAAGTGCTACATTAAGAGAGACATGAAGATGAGCTTGGTAAATTTGATTCTAGAGCAGATGAGGGCATATTCCTTGGTTATTCATCAAGAAGCAAGGCTTACAGGTGCTATAACAAGAGACTACAAAAAGTAGTGGAAAGTATAAATGTGAAAGTCGACGATTGGAAGCCGAAGAAGAAAATAGGACACTCAGTGGTGCAAAAAGAGGATGAAGAAATCAAATCTGAGAAAGAGGAAGAAGAAGAAGAAGAAGAATCTGAACGAGAAAACACAAAGGCACCATCCAGATTCGTTCAGAAGAATCATACAGATAGATCAAATCATTGGAAACAAAGATACTGGAGTACAGACAAGGAGGAGACTAGCAAGTGCACCACAAGAGGTAAACTTTTCCTTATTGTCAAAAGTTGAACCGAGTAATTTTAATGAAGCTAGCAAGGATAAGTTTTGGATAAAAGCCATGGAAGAAGAACTTAATCAGATAGAAAAGAATGACACATGGGAGTTAGTACCAAGGCCAAAGGACAAGAATATCATTGGTACCAAGTGGGTCTTTAGAAACAAGATGAACGAAGAAGGAGAAGTTGTCAGAAACAAGGCCAGATTAGTGTGCAAAGGGTACTCACAAGTTGAAGGCATTGATTTCGAGGAGACATTTGCACTTGTTGCTCGTATGGAAGCGGTAAGAATGTTTTTAGCATTTGCTTGTTTCAAGAATTTTAAAGTTTATCAAATGGATGTAAAATCAACATTCTTGAATGGAAACTTAGAGGAAGAAGTTTATATAGAGCAACCAGAAGGTTTTATTCTATCAGAAAATTCAGATTTTGTGTGCAAGTTAAAAAAGGCTCTTTATGGTTTGAAACAAGCTCCTAGAGCTTGGTACTCTAGACTGGACAAGTACTTGCAGGAACAAGGATTCAAAAAGGGAATTGCGGATAGCAATTTGTACATCAAGACAGAAGGAGAACATCAAGTGATAGTTGTGGTTTATGTGGATGACATTATTTTTGGAAGCGGTTGCAGGAGACTATGCAAAGAATTTGCAGAGGAGATGCAAAAGGAGTTTGAGATGTCTATGCTTGGTGAGTTGTCTTATTTTCTTGGTTTGCAAATTCAGCAGTCTAGTCAAGGCATTTTTATTTCACAAACCAAGTATATAAAGGAGATGTTGAAAAAGTTTAGAATGGAAGATTGCAATCCAGTTAGTACACCCATGATTACAGGTTGCAAGTTGAGTAAGAATGATGAGTCTCCCGATGCTAATCAGACCTTGTATAGGTCCATGATAGGTAGCTTGCTATATACCACAACTTCTAGACCAGATATTATGCAGGTTGTTGGATTAGTTGCATGATTTCAGGTGGCACCAAAGGAAACTCATGTGGCAGCAGTAAAAAGAATTTTCAAATATTTGAAAGGTACGTTGGATTATGGTTTATGGTATCCAAAGAGTGATGATTTCACTCTTATAGCATTCACAGATGCAGATTGGGCAGGAAGTGTTGATGACAGGAAAAGTACAAGTGGGGGAGCTTTTTATCTTGGTGACAAATTAGTGTCATGGTTCAGCAAGAAACAGGCCTCAGTTTCATTGTCTACAACAGAGGCAGAGTATATTGCAGCAGTGGCATGTTGTACACAGGTGCTTTGGATGAAGCAAACATTGAAGGACATGAAGGTAGAGTATGAGCATCCTATTTCCATTTTCTGTGACAATACTAGTGCTATTAACATCTCGAAAAATCCAGTCATGCATTCCAGGACAAAGCACATTCCCATTAAGTATCACTTTTTGAGAGAGAAAGTTGCAGATCAGCAGGTGAAATTAGAATATGTTGGGACTAAGGATCAGATTGTTGATATATTTACAAAACCCCTACCGAAGGAATCTTTTGAGTCACTCAGACAAAAGTTAGGAGTGATCCATGTCACTCTTACTCATTGACTATCTCAGGGGGAGTATGGACATCGGGGGAGCTACACATTGCAGTATCTTCAGCTCCGAGTACAAGTTCAGGTGACAGGTTCAGTTATCCCCTTGCCATTGATGTCAAAGGGGGAGAATTGTAGAATGGGGGAGAGTTGCATAGAACAGGTACAATGCAGTAGATAGAAAAGAGCTCAGAGGCAGAAAGTTGGATTTCAAAGCAAACAAGTTTTCATGTCTATTTTTAGCAGGGGTTTGCCATCAATGACAAAGGGGGAGTTTGTTGAGTATTTTGTCATTGATGTCAAAGGTACAACATTAGTGTTGATGGAAATATTGAGGTTTGAATATTTGTTTAATATTCAACATTACAACATTAGTGTTTGTAAAATATTTATCCATGTCAAAATTAGTGTGATGTCAAAATTTGAATATTTTAATATTCAACATCACCAAGGAATCTTACGACACATGGCGGGATGTGTAAGAGATATTATGACGCGTAAGAGATTCTATGGCAGCTTATGACGCGTAAGAGATTCTATGACAGCTTATGACGCGTAAGAGATTCTATGACAACTTATGATGTGTAAGAGATTCTATGGCAGCTTATGACGCGTAAGAGATTTTATGACAGTTTATGACGTAAGAGATTCTATGGCAGCTTATGACGCGTAAGAGATTTTATGACAGTTTATGACGTGTAAGAGATTCTATGATGCGTAAGAGGAGTTACTCTTACATGTGTAAGAGAATATTTCTATTTGGAGCAAATATTTAATATTTGGAGAAAATTGGCCCATGGTATGGGCACATGGTTTTAGGGAAACCACAAGTGG
Organism: Taxus wallichiana var. yunnanensis; assembly: GCA_018340775.1. Lineage (NCBI taxonomy): Eukaryota > Viridiplantae > Streptophyta > Pinopsida > Cupressales > Taxaceae > Taxus > Taxus wallichiana. The sequence continues at coordinate 657,465,353 of CM031240.1, forward strand.
TTTTTCCTCTCCTTCTTTCTATATAAGCAAGTGTTGTGTGCACATTTTTAGAAGAGCGAGAAAGAGAGCATTTTGCATGAGTGTGATATGTATGTGAGCTGATATTATAAATCTCTTAAGTGAGTATGAGTATGTGAGAGAGAGAATATAGAAGGAGAAATTATCATTGATTTGTATTGCAGATTTTTTGGAGTGGGTGCTTCGGATTGGGGATTGGTGTCTCCAGAAGTTGGTGCTTCGAATCAGAGATTGCATAGTCAGTGGTGTTTGCATTCAAGGGCTGAATTGGTGTTCGGCTTGGAGATTGGTGTCTTCTGTGAGTGGGTGCTCACACTTTGTAAACACTATTTTTTTGGCTGGATTTGGACAGTAGATCCAAGCAGTCTCTTTTGGTGGATGTAGCCCACACTGGGTGAACCATGGTATATCTGGTGTTATGTGCATTTGATTTTTGTGTATGCTCTCATTTTACTTTCAGATTTGAATATCTTGTTAAGTAGAAAATTAATAAGTTGGAATGGGTGCCCAAGTAATGCTAGAAGGTGTATGCCGCATTAAATGGCCCTGAGACTTCAAAGTCTCTAGTGAATTTCACCCCTTGGATAGTGATAGCAGTATCCTTCAAGAAACCAATGGGCATCGCCTTTGTCTTGTCATCCATATATAGCACTTTTAAGGATGACTGTAATGGGAACCTTCACATATGATGTCATGCATCTAGGTTGAGAACATTAACCTTCACACCTGTGTCTATCAGAATATTGCTTAGGAGCCATCAACTACTGCATTCAAGGTAATCTCCTTATCATAATCAATGGTGTGAGGGGGAAGGTTAGCATGCAGACCTATCACTCGCGCTCTCCTCCAATGCGTGGTACTTTCTCCCATAACCATTCCCCTAGCAAAGGGATGATATTCTCTTGCCTCAGCATTTTGCATACTTCTTTGACTTCATCTAGATCCTTTTGTGGAGCCTTAGAGCATTTCATTTGCTATGACTTCCATGACTTGCTCCTTTAGGAACTAGATCTCTCTTTGTGGGCTTCAAATCACATATATGGTCTCTTGATAAACATCTTTTTGATGAGCAGGATTTGGATACTTCCCATGCACCACCTCTTCTCTTATGACCAATGGTCTTTGTTTTGGTATCTCCCTGATGCATGCAACCTCAGCTCGCATTGTCACGGTACATGTTCTAACTCTAACTCACGCGCCACCCTTGGCATCCATTGTGAGTCGGCCTTCTTCACGCTTACCATTCTGGCGCCTTTATCCTTCTACTGTTGTTGGCTCATGTGCTCAAATAACTCTAGGAACTCCTCATACTTGTTCTTATTTCCACACCAAGAGCATTATAGTAAGTCAAGGCATTCACGCTTGTAATGTTCCCGTGGACCCACGACTATGACAGTCCCGCGAGGAAATTCACTTCTTGACCTCCGCGATTGTCATGGCCTCTAAATCCTCCACAAAAGCCTCACCCACGAGCTCCTCCGTCCATGTGCTCTTCATAATGACATCCATCATTCTTAGAATTGATTACAAAGACATTGATGCCGTGCACACCAATATCGGTGCCATCATGTATCTGGTCAATCAATCTACAATCCTTGGTGTCATGAGTAGTAAAGGTGAAAATCTTGAAATAACAAGACACATTCTTACGAATCACGCGTTGTAGCAGTGGACACCTACTTGCATCATGATCCCCATGGTAAATCTCATAGTCTACCATTATTACGCATACCGATCTCTGAGGAAAACTATCCTTTATATGCCCCTCTACCCCACAATTTGTGCACCATAGGCCACTGCGAGTCTCATGTGCCAAATTCGCATGATAACTTCTCTAGTTGTTTTGTCATGACACCAATCGATCTTCAATAAAAGGACTAACACTAGTATCCATGCTTCCCATAACCTCAGTGCGCAAGGTAGGCTTCAAGGCCTCGTGCGGGTCTATGAAAGTCTCATGCAAAAGTGCTCTCCTGAAGGGAGTTATTAGTCCTCCAATGAACCATTAAGCATGCTGAGAAGAATGAATATCATAAGACAATTTTGATAAGAGATTTTTAAAATGCACATCATACTCCCACGCACTCTTTGTCATACCTTGTTGAATCTTCTTTAGCGCACTAATGTTCTTCTATTCAAACTCAACAATATGGAATTCAACTAAGAAGGCATTACGCAATGCCGTATAATCTACTACTATCTAGTGGGGTTCATACTTTTGGTACCAACTATGTGCGATCCTTGTAAATTATTGCAAACTGATTTGCCTTATGTTCTGGGGTAGTGATCCCCTTCATGCTCCATAGCAGCTCACATTTGTGTACATGTTATACAACATCCTAAACACTTTTGTAATTTGGTAGATGCAAATACATTTCAAAAATACTTGTTGAGGCGTTTTAGGTCCTTGCCTTTGATCTAGAACTTTTATTCCCTACGGTGTTGCCTCCACCACTAGATCCACTAGATCCACCAACGCATATTCCTCCTGACCCACCGATCCACCTTAGGTAGCTGGAAAAGGTCCTGAAGTGGTTGCACCTTGTGTCCCCACTGTTGCACTAAACTACGCGCCAATAATATGTGATATTGTGCCACTACCAAATGTGTGTCCTACGTCACTTCTAGACATGATACCCAAGCTTTGTGTACTCATACTTTTCCCAAATGTCGTTCCAGATAATATACCTCCAAACATAGGAAATGATTGTGCAACCATATATGTGCCAAATGAAAAGTTATACCTCATAGGTGTTGATCGATTACTTCCACCAATACCAACTGGGTTAGTAATACTTATCTCTAGATTTGGAAAACTAAGCACCAGGGTTGGTCACACAGTTGATTTAGATGCGTGCAAACAACTCTTCTCCTTTCTTCATATGAAGAGCTCTTTCCAAAAGCTAAGGGGTTTCTCTTCCACACTTGCCAAGATGAGGTAGCATAAACTGCTCAGGTTCCATGTCCTCCGTGTGAACCTCAAATCTTTCCAACAACGTATGCCTCCATAAATCCATCACTCCCACAACTTCACATTGTCTTATCAACTCCCTCTCCCGAGCCTCATTATACTTAATCCATCTCTCTTCCCTCTCCTTTTTAGCTACAAGGTCCACCATCTTCCTCCACTCTAGCTTCCTCACCCAACGCTTAGAAGAATCTTAGCCACCATATGAAATGCTTCCAAACTCAGTGTAATGATCAGGATATTTATAGCTAAAGGGATAACACACAAGAACGATCCTCTTGGCTCCCTCAAGAACTCAAACTCAACAATCTCTAGATAGGAATACATAGAAATCACGTACTCCAAGGTGTAACTCGTCAACACTCTACTCCACTAGTGATCAACAACATGCATCCAAGTCAAATCAACATCATACAACCTCTGATACTCATCTTGGGTCCATACGCGAGGTATATAGTACTAGCTTGATCTAGATGCATACGTTGAAATCCATTCATATAACTCCACTGGAAAACAACAAAAGAAGGTCTCATACAACTCATGATACAGATGTTCTTCTACCCATTTATGTGCATCAAACTCAGATCCATTATTAAATCTCTGAGAAAACTCATCCTCCATGCTTTTAAGCCATGCTTCGACACTGTCCAAGGTCAAGCGCTCTGTCATCACACACCATTCTCACAATAGCTTCAAAAATAGGTCCCAACAATGAAACCAAAATGTAGTCTCTAATCACTACTTGCCTCAACAACCATTCCCAAACGCGCCGACATATCATCCATTTTAGCCTAGAAGCTCACCCGAGGCACACACAGGGCATCGAGTCCCTCCTTTATGTGAGCTTCGTGAGAACATTCTTTCTTAACACGAGGATGTAATATAACCAGAAAATAAGTGCATCCATTCATGGAATTTAAGATGTAAGCATTAACTCCTAGCCTAATGCACTCAAGCATATAACAACATGATCAACTCAATGAAAGTAGAATCAACCATGAGATAACATCAAGAAAACTCGTAACACACATATGAACATAAGGAAAATGCACAGATCAAGACCCATCACACATGAGTGTTTCATAATTACTTCATTATATTTATTAGCCAAAATATGGTAGCTAAGATTACATCAAAAGAGTCCCATTCATGGAAATGTTCACACTAGAAAAGATTTCCTTAGATCACAGAGCTTGTCATTACAAATTACACAAGTAATGCTAAATCTCTTACTCCCTATCCTATCTTACTTCTACATCCATCCTTACTTATCTCTCCTTTTCCTCTGTGAAAACCATCCATCCATTTAGAATAATCATCCTCCTTTCCTCTTAATCATGCATCATTATCACTTGCGAAATCATGAAGGAATCGGCTTATGATTACTCTACCAATACCAGAATATCCATATATCACCATGCATTTCCCTTAATTAAGTGCCTTTTAGCATGCATGTGCTAGCTAATCCTTAACAATCTTGACTCCTTATCCTTTCATGATAATTATATTGATGCCCTGGAATATCCTTTCCTTGAGTTGCAGGTCTCCATGGCTTATCCACATTTATATCTGGTCACTTTTCCATTTGCTCCCTATGTGTATTTTCCCGTTGTCCAAAACTCACTAAGTCCCAAATCCATCCCGCCCAGCGCGCAGCCTTTGCGCCTCTCCAAGAATTACTTTTGCGCGTGCCTTCGTGGCCTACTTTCGCATGCCATAAGGCTTCATGCCCTAGGTACTTAGTTACATTAGACACTCAACACATCATATGGTTGGCTATTATCATCATGCATATTGCATCGTCTTCTACACATTGTACTCACTACCCTATGACGCACTTTAGTTCCTCGGTACATACTCATTGCCAAGGGTTTACAAATCAAATGGACCTTATCATTCTCACACATTCATCATTCAACCTTATATCATGCAAAATTACTAGGTTAGTGACATACACTATAGGTTAAATGGTCACCTATTCCTTCATCTTGTAGTGGTACACACTTTAGGCTACATCACCACTCCCTCTACTTGTCTCATCATGATATATATGATTTAGGCTACATCATCACTCGTTCATCTCTAGGTTGTATATCAATACACATACACACTCATCACAGTGCCTTAGACACAACACACGCCTCGACCATTTCTCAATGGTGCACTCTTGTTTACGGTTCATTCCCGACTCACCGAGGGGGCATACCAAATGAACCTCGGTGCATACACTCCATTCACTTGGGAGCATGTGGATCCTACCATCCATTATGCATTTCATTCCATCCATCCACGACATGTTGCATATCTTGGTTGCTTTTACTCTTGCTTACATTTGCTTGTTCATGATCACTTATTAAACATGTTAACTAGATATCTTATATATCATTATCTTTACCATACATACATGCATTTTCATGTTCTTTTCTAGTTTTGATCGTAGATACAAGTCTCTCACACACAACAGGGATGCTCACCTCCTACAACGGACATTTGGGGCATCCAAATTTGTCTCTTATAGATGTTATTGTTTAATTTTGTACTTAGTCTTTGTACATTACTTGCTTATACACGCTTTTAACATATGATTTATTTTTCTAACATGCTAACAAGTGCTTCATGTGCAACATTTTTTTCAAGATTACTTACTTCCATGGTTATCTATTGTTTATACTTGCTTTTTTGTTTGATATTTTATCTGGGCCTTACACTTTGTTTGGTGTGCACACTTGTTTGTTGTATGCGGCCATTATGGCCTTGCATGTTTTGTGACATAATGAATGATGTCCTATATTTGCAAACCCACTTTTTGTGGTATATGATTGTTTTCTTGTGTGTTTACTTGCCTTAGTTTACTCATTGTCTGTATAGCTTACACTTGTCTTTTACATGCATGCTTGTTCATACTAACACTTGTTTCTAGCCACTTGTTTATGTGTGCCTTGGTTTCTACCAAGCGCATTCCCTTCCCCCTGTAAAGCACAATTTATGCGGTTGGTCCTCTTTTGGGCTGTATTCTCCTATTAGAAATGTCACATGCACCCCTGAAGAGGGGTGGCATCATTTGGGGTTTACATACTACACAACGCTTCTACACCACTACAGTTCAGTTCAATTTTTGACCTTGACATTGTGGGTTATACAATGAGTGCGTGGTTCGAGACCCATCTACGAACCTCATACATAGTGCCTTTTACAGGATAGGTTGTCCTTAGCATTCTTGGGAGCAGTTACAAGTTATTGGATGCATCAGATTTCCTCTCTGCACTACTTCATCTGGTGGCTTCAAATCTTACAAAAAACCCCTTGCAATACATAGATCTATTCACACACGACTTCAGGGAAGTAGTTACAGGTTGAAGACTAATGCAGCTTTCTCCCTACACTTATTTGGCTAGGGTAGCGTGAGATCACCCAAAAAACTTACAGTTTAGGATATCCTCTCTACACCCTTTCTCTCATCATGGATCAGATGCACATGTTCCTTTTACATTTTCATTTCCATTACATGCTTTTACTATATACATGCATCTTTACATACATTTTTGACATATATACATGTGTATTTAACTACTTGATCATCTTCTCCTTACAGGTCCGACCATATGAGAAGCAAGTAGTCAACAACAATAATAATGGCATCGATAACAACAACATTTTGTGGCAACACACACCTCATACTAACATGCAGGTACATCACACACATCGGCAAATACACACATGTTTCCACCCTAGGTTCACTCTCACCACTTTTTGCACTTTTACATCTTTAGTTTCCATGCTCCACTATTTTCTCATTCCATGCTTTGTCTAGTCCATCAACACGCTTTCTACATCACTCTACATGGACATCAAGTATGTATCTCTATCTAATTTATGTTATCGAGCATTCCACTCACCAATGCAAAAAGTGGGGAAAATTTAGACACAAATCATGCACTTTAGATATTATTTAGTCTCAGTCGTATATTACTATTCATATGGTTTTTGAGTGAAGAAATTACTAATTAACCCCCGTCTTTTGGCCATTTTACTTTACTTTTTGTTGTCATTTCTAACCTTTAACATGTACTTGCCCAGTCTATTTTTGTTATTTTACGTCATTTTATCCTTGACTAGGGGTTGGGCCAAGATTAGTGTGCCCACAAGCGCCTTGGTCCCAGTCGGGGCGCCATGATCCTTTTTCCACTTTATCTCCATCTTTTGGGCACTTTCTAGCCATTTAAGCATTCTATATTTTTGGTGGTCGACCTCTTTGGGGTTAATTATGAAATTAGAACAAGAGAACCATATAAATATAAAGTTATGAGACCATAATGAGGGACCAAACACTAAACACTACTATCATCACCTAAGGTTGCATCCATCAAAGGCTCCATTTGCATCCATCTAGCTCCATCACAAGGCACAAGGTTGGTTCATCTGCATCACACTGCATATGAGGGAAGTTTATTCTATTCCATCCACCATTTTATTACATTTCTACACATAGTTATTGCTCACTACTTTCACAAAGTGTGACTGGCACAAGAGCACCTAGGGCATGATTGCACACACAAGCACATAGAACTACATCGGGTCTGAGATGTAGTGCAATGCTCAATTAGTAAGTCTACCATTGTGGCCGCTGAGGACAGTCTGACCCCTTCATATGAATCTTTATTTTTTTAGGGTTTGATGATTGTTTTGGAGTTTTGTAGGTCTCATCATCATTTTTGATTTCCAACAACGTATCGCGCAATCCAGTGAAGCTAGTGTGACAAGAAGCGAATAAAGGTGATCACTTGGCGACACCTCAGAGGGGGTTTACAGAGCTTTTTCACATACCAGGGTGCCCATATCTCAGACTAGGGTACCCTTGTGCCTATCCAGTGCCCAGGTCTACTCAGATTTCCCAGATCTACACTTTTTTGGACCTTGACACAGTCATTTCCTCCTCTTGTTTCTCTAGCCATCTCTACGACATAGTCCAACAAGCTCATCAAATCAGCTGAGTTCTTTCTAACTCTCCTTGCACTCTAGGGTTTTAAATTTCTACTTTCTTAGTTGTTTGGGTCACTTTTCCTTATTTAGTTTAGCTTTTATTTATTGTTGTATTTCTTAGATTAACTATGTAAAATCCCCATTTTTAGTTAATCAAAATTCTCCTATTTATTCAAAAACATTAAAAAGGGAAAATTAAGAAAATCTAATAGGAAAAAGAAAAAGTCACCTTTCTTGATGTCATTCAAAATTTGGAAGTGGCATTTGATTAGACAATATGGAAGCCTTTATATGACAATTAATATCAAGCTAAACAATTATCGTTGCGTCTCTAATTACTTTAAAGAGGTTACATTGAAAATGACACATGTCATAAAGACTTTTTACACTTTTGTTGACTTCAAAGAAAAACTTTAACACATTTCCTAAAGACAAACCATGGGGCTAGATGAAGGAACTTGAGGTTCTAAAATAATATGGGACAACCATTCATCAACTATATGAACAAAGCTACGCCCATCAAAATGTATATAGGTTTATTAGAAATCATTAGTAGTGTCATATGAGCTAAAAAGGGATGTCCTTTATCGCCACCCTATTTGGTCTCTATATTGAAAACTTGGAAAAATGGTTAGATGGACTAGAGGCTAGTGGAGTCCACATGGTTAGACATGTGATAAAACTCCTATATGTGAATGATCTTGTTTTGAATGCTACAACATCTCACAACCAATGAGACCATATGAAAAACCTTAAAATGTTTTTACAAAGAGTTTGTGATGCAAGTTAACACTAACAAAACTAGGATCTTGATATTATTACATTGAAAAGAAAAGAAGCATATAAGTTTCTTATTCAAGGGAATCCCATTCGAAATAGTCTCAAAATATAAGTACCTAGGTCTCAATTTCACTAATAAACTCATATGAAAAACATACATATCAAAGAAAATCCAATGAGGGTGGAGATTGTTTTACTCTCTTCAAAACAAGTACAAGGATGTACATTTGTGGGATCAAAAGACCACCAGAGTCCTGTTTGGGCTTCTAGTAGTTCAAGTGGTATTCTATGAATGTGAAGGTTGGGCCAATAGTACGATGGGTCTAAAGTGGAGGCATTTTGTGAGAGTTCGAAACATTGAATTACAAGTTCCTTCAATATTAAATCATTAGTCCCATACGAATAATCCTAAAAAAAAGTAATGTCCTAATAGACTTTGCTACTATGATTCATCTCTTAGGACAAATAAAGAAAGTAGAGGGCATGAAGGAGGATAGGTGGCCAAAGGCAACAATAAAAGAAGAGTTGAACAAAAGAAAGAGGACGTGGATGAAACAAAACAAAATATGGATGGATAAGTGATATATTAAGATACATGAATTCCCGAAACCAATCAAAAGATAAAGAACTATGTGAGTGAAAAGCTCAAGCTATGCATGTGGACAAAGCAAATAGGGAGGAAAAATAATACTACATGGTTTAGTTCAACCCCACTTATGAGCATGATGATAAACATTCGCAAGGAAAAGAATAAAATGTAGAATGAAGAGATCATAACTCAATTGAGAACAGGGATGACACCACCTCCGTTGTAGGCAAGGAGGTGGAATATCCCAAAATAAAAGTAGGAAGAGAAGATATGTCTTTTTGTACATCAAGGAGGGTTAGGACAAATGACACTATATCATGGAGTGCTTCACATGCAACGACATTTGGGGTAGATACTTGGATCGCCTATAGGGGTGTTTATATCCAATTGTAGACACAAAATCACACACTTGGGTACATTTCTAGGGCCTAATCACATATCATTATTTATATGATTCATAAGTGAGAAAACTAGGAATTGAAAACTATCTTTGGCCTTTTATTTGTGTTTCTTATTTCCTATTTGGCATTTTACACCCTACAGAGCCGGTCAAGATTTCACCGCTTTATCTCTCGGACTCTAGACACTAGCACCTAAACAGGATGTTAGCACTCAGGCACCCTCGTCCTTCTAGGCACTCCAACCTATTTCTACTTTACTCACTCTTTTTGGGCATCTTTTATCTTTTGGGCATCTTATTTTCTTATGAGTCAAACTTCCAATTGTCATTCACGAAATTCAACCAAAAGAATCATAAAAATATAAAGCTATGTGACTAAAATAAAGTACCAAGCTCTAATCATCTACTATCATCACCTAAGGTTGCATCCAAAGGAATTCTAAGAGCATAAAGGCATCCATCTAGCACTCACTCAAGGGACAAGGGACTACATTTTCTACATACATGCATAGGAAGGGAAGTTCATTTTATCATCCACACATCTATTTACATTGGTACATCTAGTTATCACCTTCTATCATGCGCGCTTGCGCAAGGGCTTCCTAGGGTGCAATTCCATCACACACGCAAAAGAACTACATTGAGTATGAAATTTAGTGCATCGTTTAGTTGTAAGCTCACTCAGTCGGGTGACCATCGGGTCATTCCAACTCCTCATTTTGCATCTTTTTTTTTTGGAATTTGATATAGTTTGAGGGTTTTGTTGGTCATATTTTCTTTTCGGGTTACATGTGAATTAGAAATTATCCAATGGTATAGAAGTGACCAAAAGTGAGGTTAGTAACACTTGTGTGACACAAGAAAAACTAGTTTTTGAGCTCTTGCGATCACAAAGGCGTCGAAAGTGCCCTACCATTCATGTGCCCTAGTCCCATTCCGGGCACCTAGTCCCGACATATCTCGATAACTCCAAAATTTTATAGAGGAAATTACGACAGTGCTCTTCCGATCATCGATTGTGTCAGTCCAAATCATCTTCAAAAAAACACAAATCAACTAAATCTTTATTTCCCTCTCTCGTACTTAGGGTTTTATACTTCTTTAGCTTATTGCTTGTGTCATTTATATTCCAATGAGTTATTTAGCATTTATTTATCACGCGTTACTCTACAATATTAGGGTTTTACAAATTCCATATTTGTTAAATCATTTTGTGAACCCATCCGTTCGAACCCAACCTTACTTCTAGACATTTTTGCAATATTCTTATCATGGCTCAATCTTATGAACCCTTTATTGAAGAACACCTTCAGGAGCTCAATGCTCATCTTGCTAAACATCCCCAAGATCTAGATTTTCTCTTATTCAATCCTCGTGATGAGGCCTCCAATCTTGTTGAGCTTAATGTTCCTACTTCCATTCCCGCTTCTATGCATATTGTTACTCAACCCCCTAATTTTGCCCTTCCACCTACTTCTTATAGACACTAAATCACACACTTGGGTAAATTCATATGTCCTAATCACATACCACTATTCATATGATTCCTAAGAGAGAAAACTAGTAATTGACATCTTCTTTAGCCTCTTTTATGTCTTTTTGGTTTCCTCTTTGGTCTTGCACACCCCACATCCAAGCCTGATCTTCATTGCTTTATCTTTCTTGACTTTGGACACCAAAGACCCAATCATGCAAAGATCCAACATTGTAGATGGAAATGTAGAGAATTATCAAGAACATATCCTTTGACTGTAACTTCTAAGCATCTAGTATAATATCCTTCTAAGGATTAAAGATCATATGGAAGATGTACTTAAAATTTCTTTATCCAAATTGACTAAAAACATGGCAAGGACAGTCTTGTTAAACCAAAATATAATGACTTCTTTGTAGCGTGAAATGGGAAATGATTTCAATTCGATGGAAATCATTATAATCACCTTGTAATTGCCTTTAACAGTGATCACAAACAATTTAAGAGCTTGATTCATCAATTTTTATCAAGAAATAACAAAAATCAAATAGTTATGCACTTTGTCTCTGCCACACATCCCCAAAATTTGTGTCATTGATATTTTTACCTACACATGGAATTAGAAGCTAAAATTTTGTGTCCTTGGACATTTGGATGGGACAAAGCTTTCATGAAATTTTTAGCTCGATTGGCTTGCTAGAATTTTTTTAATCCTTTTCCCTAGTTTGAGACCACATACCTTTAGATTTCCATAAAAACCAAATTTTCGACTTTCAAAGGTTCTAATAAAATTTTGATGGGCTTCTAATTACCTTCTATAGGGTTTCCAATGACATCCGGGGTCGTATGTAATTTTGGGGTGATATGGATTTTACGCTAGTTGTCATGTTGCAAGGGATGCTAGAAGTAAAATACCACCAAAACTCTATATCATTTTATTCATCATTAATAGATATCAAATTACAATCATGCTCCGTCTTCTATCTTCACACACACATGTGGATCTTCTTGCTTGGACTCCTAAACTAACTCCCCGAATTACTCAACCATATCCTAGAAAGACTCAACCATATACTAAAAATGGAAAATAGGATAAATACCATCTTAACACACCCTTGAGCTCATTCCAAGGCATATCTCAACTAATGACATGGCTTTCATGACCTTATTTACCTCATACCAAGTCAAATTAAGCAACATCCTTCATTTACATGCTATGTTTATTGTCTCTACAACATTTACACATACATTTGAATTTGAACCACCTCATCATGGAGGAAAATACCTTATTCCATTCTTAGATAACCTATCACCTATCTCTTACCTATGAATGATGCTCCCGCATCGCTTTATACTTCTTTACCTTATTGCTTGTGTCATTTATATTCTAGCAATTATTTGGCACTTGTTTATCACATGTTACTATGTAATATTAGGGTTTTACAAATTCCATATTTTTAAAATCATTTGGTGAACCCATCCATTCGGACCCAACCTTGTTTCTAGATATTTTTGCAATATTCTTATCATGGCTCAATCTTATGACCCCTTTACTAAAGAACGCCTTCAGGGAGCTCAATGTTTGTCTTGCTAAACATCCCGAAGATCTAGATATGCTCTTATTTGTTGCTCGTGAGGAGGCCACCAATCTTATTGAGCTTAATGTTCCTACCTCCATTCTTGCTTCTATGCATATTGCTACTCAACCCCCTGATTGCGCCCTTCCACCTACTTCTTATAGACACTAAATCACACACTTGGGTACATTTCTAGGTCCTAATCACATACCACTATTCATATGATTCATAAGTGAGAAAACTAGTAATTGACATCTATCTTTGGCCTCTTTTATGTCTTTCTGGTTTCCTCTTTGGTCTTGCACACCCCACAACCCAATCTGATCTTCATTGCTTTATCTTTCTTAACTCTGGACACCAACGCCCATGTGCTCTTGTCCTTTCTAGGTGCCCCCAACCTATTTGTATCTTACTCACCTTTTTTTAGCCTCTTTTATCTTTTGGGCTTCTTGTTTTCTTATGGGTCATCCTTTTCATTGTCAATTACGAAATTTAAATAAGGGAATCATATGAATATAAAGCTATGTGACCATAATAAGGGACCAAGCTCTAAACATCTACTATCATCGCCTAAGGTTGCATCCAAAAGCATTCTAAGAGCATCAAATCATCCATCTAACACTCACTCAAGGGACAAGGAATGCATTTTTGCATACATGCATAGGAGGGGAAGTTCATTTTTCCATCCACACATCTATCTACATTGCTACATCCAACTATTACTCGATATCAAGTGCATTTTGCACAAGAGCTTCCTAGGGCACAATTTCACACACACTTCATAAGAATGTAGACACTAAATAATGCACATTGGGTATTTATCTAGTCCCGATCACATATTACTATTCATATGATTCTCAAGTAAGAAACACACTAATTAACCCATGTCTTTGGCCATCTTTGTTTTCTTTTTGTTGCCACTTTTGATCTTACACTCTTGATTTCCCAGTCTATCTTTTCATAATTGAACATTTCTCATCCTAGACACCAGGCGCTCAACCATGACATCAATGTCGGTGCCCCCCCGTCCTCTTTGTACTTTGTTCACATCTTTTGGGTCCTTTCTAGCCGTTTAGACATCTTATCTTTTTGGTAGTCTACCTTTTCAGGGTTAATTACAAAATCTAAGAAATGGAATCATATAAATATAAAGTTATCTGATCATAATGAGGGATCAAACACTAAGCATTAGCTATCACCACCCAAGGTTGCATTCAAATGCCATTATCAAGAGCATTCAAACATCCATCTAACATCCAATCATAAGGGAAAAGGGATTGATACTTCTGCATACACTTCATAAGAGGGGAAGTTCATTATTTCATGCACACATGTACTTACATTTCTTACATCCAACTATTTGCTCGTTATCAAGTGTGATATGCATAAGAGCCACCTAGGGCACGATTCTTGCACACACACACACATAGAACTACATTGGGTCTGAAATGTAGTACAACGCTCAGTCGTAAGATCACTCATTTGACAGCTAAGGACAATTTGACCCCTCATTTGCATTATTTTATTTTTGGGATTTGATGCACTTTTGAGGGTTTTGCAGGTCATTTATTCATTACAGGTTACAGGTGACATCCATGGGCTTGGTGCGACATATTAACGATAAGAAGCGAAGGGAAGCAACATCTTGAGACCATGTAAAATAGGGTTTTGCACCATTTGAGCAAACATAGGCACCCAAAATAGGTCTCTAGCGCCCCTCCCTCCATAGGTGCCTTGGTCCTAGAATTCTTAATGCTCTTTGCAATTTTATGAGGCTCAATGTGACAATTTTTCTTCTTTGTTCATTAGTTCATCGCCTCGACACGATCCATGATTATTTGTGAATCAGCTAAGTGATTTTATCTCCTCATTTGCACTTAGGGTTTTAAATCTTAATTTCTTATTTGTTTTGGATCAAAATTACGTACTTCATTACTTATTCATTTACAATTACTTTGAATTTGATTTAGGCATCTATAAAATCTTGTATTTGCTTAATCATTTGGTGAACCTGACTTATGATCGGTCATTAGGATCCTTTTTTGGCACATCATCTTTTCTATCATGTCTCCTAAAGTTGCTCAAATTTCTTTGTATGATTTAATTCAAATGCATCCTAATTACAAGGTTATTTTGAAAAAATCTGTAAACACCATGTATCTCCCTAGAGATACACCACCGCATCAAGTGAGTGTTATTTTTTATCGTCTATCTAACAACCCTAGTCTTCATGATCCTCCATCTAATCAACCCATATTGGAGTCAATTCAAGCTTTGAATTCTTTATTTCAAGACAAATTTCAGGCTATGGAATCCATGATTATATCTCTTAAATCTAAAATCCAACATCTTAAGGATGCTTCTTAGGCTCATGTTTGTTCTCCTTCTACATCCCATCTTCATTCTATGTCTTCTACATGTGCTCATATTAGTGAACCTCAAATATTTCCGCTCCCCACACCTCTCAAGTTTGCAATCAATGCTAAGCAACAATATATTCTTCCGAACTCATAACTCATCAATTAATCAACTTGTCATCTACTCATTGTTATCCTCCTTATCGGCTTGTAAAATATCAAGGTCTTCCATATTGCAATTATCATTGAATCAATGGACATAATGACAATGATTGCTATGCTTTACAACAAAGAATCAAGCATCTTGAGCATCAAGGTTTTGTCTCATTCACTGCAAAACATTCTATTACATGGTCCTCTCCACTTGTTACATCTCAATGGGTTCCTAAATCTGATTCATCTATGTCTAATGAGCATCATGTCATCACTTCTAATGTTTCTTCTTCCGTCACTCAAGCACTACCTATGCAATCCACTCAAACTAAGCAACCGCCTCTCAAAATTAGTCTCACTCTGCCTCCTCTCAATTCATCTATAGCACTATCAAGTCAACCTAAACAACCTCCTCTAAAAATTAGTTCAACACCTCCATCACCTCCTAAGTCTCATGCACATTCACCGATGCATCGTCTGCTCATGCATATCTCATCATCACCGGTCTTAGAGCGGGGTCACGCAGCGTCGTTATTGCCGCAAGCATCGGGTGGAGGACCCTTGTTTTTCATTTTTATCGAGATAGCATATTCATTAACACACACTTGGGGGCATCATGCTTATACCCCCTCTTTTAGCATTATTAGGTGTCTTACATAATATACACTTCACATCTAGTCTTTCACATGTGTCTCACACATCTTGATACATTTGTATCGTCATTACCCAATGACGCACTCTCATGTTATGGTTCACACTTGACTATTGAGGGCATCCTATACACATGAACCTCACATACTACACACTACACTACACACACCAAACTTTGCATTTCACGTACTCATCTCTTCCTACACAACATCTACTCTACACATTCACGACATATCTTTCTCGGAATCTACTTCACATGCTACGGTCATTACCCTATGACACACTCTAGTTCCATGGTCCATACTTGACTGTGAGGGTCTACATCTCAAATGGACCTCACCGCACTCACGCATTTGCTCGCACACTCACTCACATGCTCTTTACACTCTACACTTTATCGATCTCATTCAAACCATTTCTCGAGGATGCACTCTTGTTCTATAGTTCATTCTTGAATGTTGAGGGGAATATATACATTAACCTCATCACCTGCATACTCATTCACATTCACTCGGGGGCATGCCACTCCTATCACACTCACTTTGCATTCCATTTTGTCTCATACCTCTACAACATATTACATATCTTGGTTACATTTACTCTTGCTTGTTTATACTTACATGTACACTTTTTACACATGCTAGACAAATATTTTGTATGTCATTATCTTTCCATACACACATGTGTGTTCACTTGATTTATATTTGTGATCACAAATTTTACAGATCAATACACACAACATGGATGTTTGGTGCAGTACCTCTTACCAGTCCCACAACGGCTCTTGGGGGCATCCACTTTCATACACATCACAGGTGCTATTGTTTCATTTTTCATAACACACTATTGTATCGGATTATACATGCTTTGACATATGTTTTATCTCTTTAAAATGCTAATGGGTGATTCATGTGCAACATTTGTCTTGCAGGTCTACTTACTTCCATGGTTGTCATTACTATTTGTTTGCTTCGTTTGTCTGGTATGCCATTGTTTATGGGATTTGCCCTACATCTTACTTTTTCTTTGATTGCTTGTGGCCATTGTGGCCTTTATTGTCTTGCGACATCATGAGCGATGTCCCATGTTTGAAACCCACTTTTTACGGTCTACTTTGTCTTCTTTAGGGAATGATTGTGGCAAATATTCGTTAATTCATGAATATTCCAGCTTTTGAAATTGGTGAATTTTTCTGTACAGTAGGACCGAGTTCACCAAAATTTTCACAAGATCGAGTCAATTTTAGGGTTTTTTTTTCAAGGAGTTTACACTAATAGCCAACTATTATCATTCAAATCGCCTTTAGCGTGAATTTAAAATATGCCAAATTTGCCTCATATATATATATATATATATATATATATATATATATATATATATTTTATAATTCATTATTCATAGTTCCAAACATCCAACTTCCTCACAAATTCACAATTACTTTATGCTTATTGTCATCGACCGGTCACCGGATATTTCCTTCTTGCTTTCAAGGTACTTTAATTTGTTCTGTGGCATTTTAGGTGCGTAATTTTGTTACGGTCGGATGCATACTCCATGAAAATGGTCGACGAGGATACAAAATGCTTCCAACCAAGATATCATACTATGTCTGCATATGCATAGCATGCAAGATATCGACGATCGCAACATGCACTATACTACTGCATGGAAGCATGTTGCATGCTATTGGTGGTAGCATACTTGCATCTTTATCGGGCCAAGATAGCATACTACATGTTGCCTAATGACAACATCCTCTATCTTATCGGTTATTAGCATACTACATGCTTCCAAACTTGTAGCATCCTTCATATTGTCGATCGATAACATACTTTGCATCGCCGCTTTATCGGTAACATAGTGCATGCTCCCGATCGATAGCATAATGAATGCTTCCTATTGGTAGCGTGCGGTGTGCTCATAACCGATGCATAATATTCATTTTGAATTTCATTTGATTTACAAATTTTAAAATATTGTTTAGATTTTGATTAAACTGATCTATTTTAAAATTTCTCATGGATAGGTACAATGGCTTCTCTAAACAATCAACAAAAGGTAGATAAGCTAAAAATAAAAAGTAGCATATTAAATATTTTCAAATTCTAACAAAAAAATGAAGACCCAATACATTTACTCGAAACATTAACACGGATACTTGGTAAGTTGTAACAGATTACCATAACCTTTTTCCTCTTTTTCGCCATTCAATTTAATTTTTTTAATATATTTGTAACAGTCAAAACATTTTTTCATTTTTTTAATATAAAAACGCTATTGTTAATTATATTCAACATGAAACAGTAAACTAAAACATAAACCCTAAATAAATAATTATTTCATTAGATGAAGATTTAATTGACCGAGACCCAGACATGTCAGAGCTAGAAGATTGTCCCGATTGCCAAATGCATTCAATACATGAATGTTCAAAAGAAAACATTCCAACAAAAGATGATATTGATAGGACACTTGAAAAAATAAATCATGAAAAAGAAGAAAACATCCTGGACAATAGGAAGGTCTTTTCAGGTAGATTGGGCAGCAAAATACCCGTCCATTGAACCTATACATCCAGATAATGGTAGTGATACTCCCAAAGAATGTAGATGTACTATTTGTAGTTGGAAATTGGGTAAAAAACGTAGAATGCAACTTAAATTGGACACTATAGAGAAACATTCTGGAAAATTATATTACACAATCACTGAAAATGATGGAAAAATAACGAAGACTCATAGATGGAAAATTGCAAAAGAGTGCATGCATGTAAAATATAAGGAGTATGATGATAAAATGAAACACACTCAAAAACTTCAGGAGAAAGGAGGAACCATTAATGTAAATTTTGGAAAAGCTATAAATGAAAATCTGAAGGCAAAAACTACACAATTTTCAACCATATTCTTTATTCTTAAAATGGGTAGACCAATTTCAGATTTTTCAGAATATAAGAAATTGTTCAAGTTCAATGGGTTTCCAAACCTTCCACATTCACATTGGTCAGAGAGTAGTGCTTGGGAGATGGTGAGATGTCTTGTGATTATTGAACAAGAAGATCTAGAAAGAAAATGTCAAGAATGTAAGTTTTGTCTCCTTTCAATTGATGAGGTTACAGTTGTTGACAACACTTATTGGGTTTGTATACATGTATATACTTTCCAAAACCACACAAGGACACCTCATCTACTTTCTGTTCATAAAATGCAAGAAAATTGCAATGCTAAAAATCTTTGCAAATTGGTTATATCTAATTTGAAGGACATAACAGAATGGATAATTATTCTATAGCTACAAATCTTATTTGTGTTGTTGTTGATGGTGCATCAATGATGCGGGTCATAGAAATGGTCTATGTGTGCATCTCCAAACATTTGTTTCTCTTTATATGATTCATATTCACTGCATTGCTCACAGGATGAATCTTACATATAGGATAGTAAGCACATTTGAATATGTTGAAAATTTTCAAGAGCTTATCCATGAAATCCATGCCTATATCTCAAGCAGTCCAAAAGATTTCTAGAGTTTCAGAAGTTTTCACTTGGGTCACAGATGGTAAGAAACTTCTTAAAGATGTTGATACTAGATGGATTTCTATGTATGAGCCCGCACACAGAGTTTTTGAGGAATATCCATCTTTAACTAGTTTCATGTTTAAGAACCGTAGGCAAGTTGATAGGGAAAAATATTTGCTTTACTACCTAACAGACTTGGAAACATTGTTTACACTTTGCGGGATTCTTCCAATGTTGCATGAAATGAATTGCATAACAAAGCTTTCTCAAGAATGATCCATCTATATAGCGGACTTCATTAGGTTCAGGAAAATGGTGTGTCAGACTCTAGATATGTTATATAACTCTAATGAATTCTTTAAAGGACATGTATTCAGTCACTGGAAAGCTCTAATAGATTTAAAGGATCCTAACAACTACTTCAAATTCAATATATGTGGTCATCTTTGTATCTTTGTTAATGGGAAGGAGATTCAAATGCACACATTTGAAAAACAAGTGGATATTGCTAGATTAGAGCTTGAAGAAGTGCATGTTACACATAATTTATATGATGTTATTATATATGAAACAAGAAAAAAAAATGCAAAAAATCTCACAATGCTTATCCAATGAGATCAAAGATCGTTTTTAAAAGGTGAGATTCTTGAGGCCATGGGAGTGGTCAATCCTAACTTTTGGAATCTTATAGGAGGTAGAGTTGTAGCTGATTCATTTAAAAGACACATGGGTACTATCATAAAGCATTTTGGACAATCAATTGAATGTAATGGTTTTCGATTAATGGTGTTCTTCAAAAGGAATCACTTGCATTACAATCAGCTGATTTTGGCTAGGTAATGAGCGAACAATTTGAATTACTGAGTGAGCCAATATAAAAAGGAAAAATTACACTTCTATGGAAAAAGTTGTATCCTAGTACCATCCTTCGTGAAAGTATCAGTGAATATTTCGATTGTATGAATTATGTCAACAATGATATTGGGATCTATTGAAGATGAAAGAGTTTTCAACGTACACTAACATTTATAAAATCAAAATATTGGAACAACTTGGATAAAAATCTTGAGACTTTTTGAGATTATGTGCTTCATGATATGATGTAGATACATTTCCTTATGAACGGGTAATGACAGTTTGGAATTCTCTTACATAGAGGAGAGGGATCAGTAATTCTAATACAAGGACTTGAGGATAACAATGAAACTGTGACTGAAAATCGCAGCTGAAAGATTAGATAACAATGTTGTGAACCAAAAAGATATGTTTCAGTTTGATCTAGTTGATTTAGAGTAAAGAAGAATGAATGTACATTTTAATTCTGGAAAGAAAATCTCATATTAGAATATAAGTATGTATATTGTTATTTTTGTTATTCACATGTTCATTATTGAATAATATTTTCAATGTTGCAATTTGTTTAGAGTTTTTAAATGAGAAATGTCATACTTATTTTTCTATTTTCTTTTAAATGATAATAATATCATTCCATTTATGGTAGATTTTTCAGTCTTACACATGAACATAGTACAAATACAACAACATATAATTTTTAAATTTAATATGAAATAGTAATATCAAACACAATTGAGAATAATAATCACATTAAGAATCCACTTGAATAACTTATGCACTAATATAACAAAATTAAAAGTAAAATGCCACATCGATTGAAGTTTGAAACTTTCAATATTTTCATTAATAAGTATATATATTTATACGCTGAATTTGTAACAGTTTTACAAAAAGATTCTAAAACCAACAATTATAATTTCACAATTTTTTTTGCAGCAATAACATCATCCTTGAGAAGATTCTTCTCTGTGGGTTTCTGTTTTTGTCTCCTTTGCAAGAGAACTTTCTTTTACAACACCCAACTAAACAAGATCCTTTGTTGCAGCTTCCATATTCACAAGAATTTCTCATTCTAGATTTGTTGCATCACCAACAGATAGTAATGTTGGATCTTGTTCGCTTGCTTCTTCAACAATATCTTTGGATCCATTCCATGTGCCTTTATGATCCTTCTCAAGGTATTATTCTACTTGTTTAATATAACAAGCTTTTGCTTCAATTCAATTGTTGCATTTTAAAAAATGGCACTTTGTAAATGCACATCAAGCACTGTAGCCTCATTTTTCAAATTTTTGTACTTTGACTGCATTTCAAAACAAAAAATTAATTAATAAAGTTTCAAAAATTTGAAAAAATATTTGAAAATTTAGTAAGACTTACCAATGCCTTATCTTGTTCTTGCATTTGCAATAACTACAAGGCCCTTGTCTCTCGACCACATATTGTGGTAGGCTTGTGCTTTTGCATTTAAATTCTCAATTCTATTCAACATAATGTCCAACACTTCATCATCATAACTATTTTCAAAAGATACGAACTAGACACAACTTGATTCAACAAAATATCAAGCTTAGTGGCTCATTTTGAACTGAAGAATACAATATATGTCTTTGGTAGTGATTTTTAAATCGTGAATTTATTTATTTAATAAGAACTTTAGCCCTAAACTCCCACAATTTTAATTGTTCAATATCCTTCAATATAACATCAACATTGGCTTCACAATTATCAACCAAAAGAGCATTAAGTGCAAAAGCAGTTTTTTGGTCATCGGTTAAGGCAGTATGTACTGGAGAAGGTGGGTATCCATCCACTCTCTTATTAGAGAAGGATGCCTTGCCCCATGAATCATATATTGGGGATTGAAATTTCCATGGGCCTGAACCCCACTTTCAATCCCTAGATATTCCTCATCCAAATCAATTTCATTCAAAACAAAAACACCTTGTCCACTAGGAACATTGCCCAACAAAACATTGGAAAATCGGCTACAAAATTAAGGGTGCCCCTGCTTGAAGCTGGAGGAACAAATGAAATATGCTTGCCACTTGCACCTAGTCCTAATATTTTGTGGTGGAGGTGGAGGAGGTGGCATCTTCCTCTTCATAGTAGATGGATTTTGAATTGGATGTGGAGGAGGCCCTACAACAATCAAATGTAATTTTGTAAATAACATAAGAAAATTCAAATGACAAACATAATAGGATTGAAATAATAATAAATGTAACATTATATCATATATGATTATAAATATTACTTTGTTGAAAGGATTCCATCTGAGGTGTAAATTGGGCCTCTTGCAGTTGATGTGGTTGTAGAGAAGTAGATTGAAATGTTTGGGAGTTATACTTGGTAGGTGTGTCCTAAAACATTATTAAGCATCAATGATTGATGAGCTTGTCAAATTTTTGTTTAAAAATAAAATCAATAAAATACAAAAATGAAATTCATACCTGGAGCCAAAGAGTGAGGTACCAAAGATATTTCTACGTCTTGTTGTGTTTGATCAAATTCAAATAAATTTTTTTTGTAGGCTACCATGAGCTCGACGATATAATCCTGTGTTGTTGGAGGTTTCTACAGAAAAAGGAATATAAGTTACAAGAAATATTGAAACATATACAAGTTATTAATAATTAATTACATTTATTTTCAAACATATTGAAACATATGTCATATATACATCATAAATAAAAATACCTGCTATTAATGCATGTGGTATGGTGGATGTGTCAGTTTGAGGGTTTAAGGAACTCCTCATCCGTTTGACAGATTGTGGAGTGGTGTCCTCCTCGTGGCTTGACCATCGATTGTTTAAGGAAATGTCCTGTGATAGCGGCGTCCCTTCAAGATGCAAACCACTTTGCATTTATTTTCTGTTATAATTCAATAATAAATTGTTTATTAATCCCAAATAAAAATATACTAGATATATATTACAAAAAATAATAATAATTACAAACGAAATAATAAAAAATTAGGACTCACCTCCTGCTCTTGAATTGTTAAGACAAAGCCAATAGCTTTGCATTCATTGTTGTCGGTGGAGTGGTGCCATGTAAATTATAGAGGGATTCATAATATAAACCAAGAATAAAATTTGTGCAGTTGATGGTAACATTGTCATTCAAATGAACGTTGGCCAAATCACCTCTTATCCTGGAGGATAAGTAATTACACCAGTCAAATTTCTACCCACTTAGGGTGTGAACGATATAAGCTAAATCCCACCACGGAATATCCATATATCGACTTTCAATATAGTTCGCTGGAAGAACTGCACCATGGCCTGAAGAAATGGGTGACTGAAATCCTTGAGTTGAATTCCTCTTTTTGAAGGGTTTTGGGAAGCTATAAGTGTAAATACAAGGAGACATGTCACATAGTTAATACTAAAAAATGAAATGTAAAACTGAAAATAAACTTATAAGCAGTAGAAGTTGTAATTGCATCAATAGATAATTGAAAATGAGACTCCAAATACTTGCAATCTTCATATGATAAGACAACCTTGGTCGTGACAGGATCCACATCCTTGTGTGGTAGTCCTGTCAGATGCTCAATGTCCTCGGGTGAAGTTCCAAATGACTGTGCATGAGATGGGAGTTGATAATGAAAGGTGAAAGTGGAAGTGTCATAGTTGAGTAGAAGATTGTTGAGTGTTTTTGGTCTATCTGAAATTGGGGCATATACACCAAACCTGTGAAACTGGATCGCTTCAATCCATTGGGAAAATGCATTAGGATCCTCAAGAAATGTGTACAGTTGAGGAAAGACATACGAAAACTTCTTCATATTTGTTGTTGACGTAGTTGGGCTCTTGGGTTGTGTGGAAATTATCTTTCTTGGCATTTTCGATATGTTATAAAATTATTGGCACTTGCTTCCTATTTGTAACTATCATTTGGCATTCTAGTTTCTCCTTATGGATTCTACATATCACCTTGTTTGCTAAGGATTTTTGTTCATATGCTCTGGCTTCTCTCGTTTGTGTAGAGTGAAAATGAAATTATGACTTCCCTTTGTGTATATATAGGATTATTCCATACACCACGATCGATTACATATATAATGCAATCGACCAAGATAACATATAAGGCAAATCGGCGGTAGCATTCGCATGTTACCGGTCGGTAACATGCATAATGTAATCAGCTGGTAGCATGTAGAATACTACCGACCGACAACACGTAG
The DNA here is from genome assembly GCA_018340775.1 of Taxus wallichiana var. yunnanensis. Classification (NCBI taxonomy): domain Eukaryota; kingdom Viridiplantae; phylum Streptophyta; class Pinopsida; order Cupressales; family Taxaceae; genus Taxus; species Taxus wallichiana. The sequence goes on from CM031240.1 coordinate 657,489,867, forward strand.
TATCTATCAACCAAGAGAATACAAAAAGCCATTGGCTCACATTATTATGTTTGCTACCGACCGATAGCATTCAACATGCTACCGGTCGATAATATACTTTATGTTACCGGTTGTTAGCAGACAAAATGGTACCGTCGAGGAGCAGGAAGAATGCTCCTGACCGATAGTAAATATAATGCTATCAGAAGGCAGCATGTATGATGCAACCGACTGGTAACACCAATAATGCTATCGGTCGGTGCAGATGAAATGTTATCGGTACTGGGAGCATGAAGAATGCTATCAACCTGTAGCATGTAGAATGCTTCTTGCTAGCAGATAGATATAATGTTACCAGTTGACAACATGCATGATGCAACTGACCGTGCAGCAAGATAATGCTCTGGTCGGTAGCATGCAAAATGCTACTAGTTGGTAGCATTATTCATGCTACCCTGGGACGGTAACATAGAAAAATGTGGTGCATGTTCCTTCTACCGTGCCTACCTTGCCCGAATGATGTTAAAAATCCACCTTACGCACGAAACAAATTTTCATGAGATTTTCCATACATGAAAATGTGGTTTTACCTATATTCGCTAAATACTTTCTAAGGATTTTTTTCAAAGGGACCCTTCAAATTTTCCCTGGTCTTCTTGCATGTTTACATTATCTTCTTATGTATTACTTGTACTAACACTTGTCTCCTAGCCATTTTGTTTGTGTGTGCCTTGGTTTCTACCAAGCACACTCCCTCCCCCTATAAGGCATAGTTTCAAGTCGGTCCTCCTTTGGGCTACATACTCCTCAGCGATGTCACATACACCCCAAATGAAGGGGAACATCATTTGGGTGAATCAATCACCCCACACAATAGTTCATAGTCATCACACAACACAGTTCAATACCAATACAACATAGTCATCAATCACAACAACGACCCATATCCTGACTTGGATCCTTACCACAAAGACACATACACCGTTCCCAGGCACAGGACATAATGTCAGCGCCCTTGACCCTTCCTAACACCTATGACCAGGGGGTAGTTACACATCATTTTTTAGTTCAACACAGTCTACGACACTTTACACAACTACTTTTATAGGGCACATATTCCTTAACACTCGACATGCATGCACTATACAACACTTTCTAATTTCGCGTTGGATCGGAACCATTCGAAATGGACCAGAATTTTACATTCCATCTGCAGTGGTGTTCACATTGTGGGAAGAAATTAAATGTCAAAGGATGACACCAGACTTTTCTCCCTACATTTCTTCCATGTCTTGGCATGAGATCGCCCAAAAAACTCGCACACAACGCAATTGGTGTGAGATCGCCTAAAAATCTCATTTTCCTACGCCATCTACAAAATCCTTTCTACACTTTTTTTTTCTCACACGATCAGGTGTACATGCTCCTTTTTATTCTCACATATTAATTTACATATTTTTTACTTGTTTTGATCATATACACACATATTTGACTACTTGATCATTCTTCTCTTTTACAAGTTCGTCCTTATGGGAAGTGGTAGTCACATCACATCATCAAGCACATCACATCAACAATTGAAACCAACAACATGTACAATCACGACATCTATACATGCACTCTTGCCCCAGGGTCATCATCATCATCACTTTTTTCACTTCCTCTTCTTTAGTTTCCATGCTTCACATTTTTATCACTCCACGTTTTTCCTTGTCTCTCGGCACACTTTTCACCATCAATCTACATGGTTATTAGGTATGCATATTCTATCTACTTTATGTTATCAAGATTTCACTCAACAACATAAAGTGGGGGCAAATATAGACACTAAATCATGCACTTTGGGTATCTATCTAGTCTTGATCGCATATTACTATTCAAATGATTCCTAAGTAAGAAAAATACTAATTAAGCCATGTCTTTGGCCATCTTTATTTTCTTTTTGTTGCAAATTTTGATCTTATACTCCCGATTGCCCATCTATCTTTTCATACTTCGACATTTCTCATCTTGGACACCAATGCCCACCTGTAACGCCAGAGGGCTAGGCGCCCCCATCCCCTCTCTCAGGTGCCCCCGACCTCTTTATACTTTGTTCACATCTTTTGGGTCCTTTCTAACTATTTGGGCATCTTATTTTTTTGGTAGTCACCTTTTTCGGGTTAACTATGAAATTCAAGCAAGGGAATCATATAAATATAAAGTTATGTGATCATAATGAGGGACCAAGCACTAAGTATTAGCTATCACCACCTAAGGTCGCATTCAAAGACCATTATCAAGAACATTCAAGCATCCATCTAACATCCACTCACAAGGGCAAAGGGACTGATATTCGCATATACTTTATAGGAGGGGAAGTTCATTCTTTCATTGCACACATCTGCTTACATTTCTTACATCTAAATACTTGCTCGCTATCAAGTGCGACACGTCAAGAGTCACATAGGGAACGATTCCACACACACATATAACTACATTGGGTCTGAAATGTAGTGTAGTGCTCAGTCATAAGATCACTCATTTGACAGTTAAGGACATTCCAACCCCTCATTTACATTATTTTATTTTTGGGATTTGATGCGCTTTTGAGGGTTTTGCAGATAATTTCTTCATTACGGGTTACAGGGGACATCTACGGGCTTGGTGCGATATATCGACAAGAAGCGAAGGGAAGCTAACATCTTGCAACCTCGTGAAATAGGGTTTTGCACTATTTGAGTAGACACAAGTGCCTAAAATAGGTCTATGGCGCCCTAGCGCCCGACCCTACATAGGGACCCCTGTTCTGTCATTCTCGATGCTCCTATAATTTTATGAGGTTCAATGTGACAATTTTCCTTCTCTATTCATCAAGTCGTCACCTTGGCATAGTCCAGATTATTTGCGAATCAACTAAGTGATTTTATCCCCTCATTTACACTTAGGATTTTAAATCGTAATTGTTTATTTACTTGGGTCAAAATTATGTACTTCATTGTTTATTCATTTACTATTACGTAACATTAGATTTAGGTATCTACAAAATCCTATATTTGCTTAATCAAATAACTACATGGAGTTTGAAATGTAGTGCAAACGCTCAGTCGTAAGTTCACTTTGTCGAGCGACCATCGGGGTCGATCGACTCCCCATTTACATATTTTTCTTTTTAGGATTTGATCTGCTTTTGGGGTTTTGCAGTAACAAGTGAATTTTGTGATCAATTGACAACAAAAAGGTGATTAACAACGAAGGTTAGCGATCATCTTGCGCTTATAAGAAGAATATGTTTCTAAGGTCTTTCGCACTCACAAACACCCATAAGCGCTCTCTAGCACCTAGCGCCCTAACCCAATCCAGACGTCTTGGTATAGCTTATTCTCGATAGTTACAAAGTTTTATGGGTGTGGTTGTGATAGTCACCTCCTCTTGTTTGTGATTCTTTCAACCAAAGACACTTCGGGATCAAGTGCAAAATCAACTAAGTCTTTTATTCCCTCTCTTACCCCCTGGTCTTTAATTTTCATTAGCTTATTACTTGAGTCAAATCTATACTTTAACGCTTCATCTATCATATGCGACTTTGAAATATCTAGGGTTTTAAAAATTCCATGTATGTATAAATCACTTATTGTTCCCATATTTGTTCCTACCCCCACCAATCACTTCACTCCACCTCTTTTTTCTCACACACAACAAGTCTCTTCTGCTAGAACTCAAGACCTACCCTCTCTCTCACAATATCTCCAAGTTCAACTTCAATAGGCTACTTCTCATGCATCTCCATCTCTTGATTCTACCTTACTCCTTCATACTCCCTTCGCACTTTGTCATTTCCACTTATGCACTTCCCGTAAAATTCATCACTCCTAAGTTGCCCACCTTCAATGGTCATGGTGATTCTCAAGAGTATCTTTGAGTATTTTATGTGGAATGTCTAGATTATGTGGATGATCATATGTTACTAGCAAATCTCCTTCCTAGAATCCTCCAAGATTATGTTATGTATTGGTTCTATGATCTACCTATCCATTTGGCAACATTGTTTACGCTTTTAGCTTATGCTTTTCTCACTCTTTTTCAATCAATATCATTTCTAAGATATCCTATGCTCAACTTACACAAATCAAACAAGGATATAATGAGCATCTAGCAGATTATGTGTTGCGATACAAGAACAACTTAACTAAGATGTCTAATGTACCCGTGAACTATGAATTGCAGATCTTTTTGTCCATAGTCTTTTATCTCCTTTGCAAGAGAGTATCATATTTGAGACCTCTCCATCATTTGATCAACTATGTCATACTCTTAAGCTACGCAAAAATAAACTATTATCTATGGGAAAGCTTAAATATCATGATCGATTCATCTTTGAATTGGTTTCAAAGCAAATCAACTTTCAAGCCATCTACTAAGCCCACTGAAGTAAAAGCTATTGTTAATGTTGTCTCCACTCCTAAAAAGCTTCAATGACAACCTCCAAAGTGTACATTCACAAAATTTCCTTGTGCTCCACATATTCTATTACCACAACTTATTGAGAGCAATCTTATTACGCTTCCTCCTCTACTTAATCTAGATCCATCTCACCCTAAAGGATGCAATTATAACAAAAACACTAGATGTGATTATCATCAATGCATTGGGCATTCTATCGATCAATGTTTCAAATTCCGACATCTTATTCAAGATCTTATTAATAATAATGCAATCGAGCTCCCTGAGCCTTTGGCATCTATGCCAGTCAATGAAAATAAAAAGCTTAAAATCTTTAATGATTATATCCCTAACCATGATAAGCACGTTGTTGACTCTTTAACTAATCATGTATATTGTGTAGTGCCTCCTCCTTCATCGAGGGCTCTCGATTTTCTTGTTGCTCATATCGATTCATCACCACCATTTATTACATTCTCTAATCATGATTATCATGTTACATTCTCTTCTAATACACTATATATCAAGGCTTCCATTGGAACTCATGTTATCAATAATACAATGATCGATCCATTGATTCATATGGGTGTGTGCTCTATTGCACTCCTTGTCGCTATCAACTATCCACTCTCTCATATTTTGTATCCAGTTCCTAAATCTTATGGTTATGTCAAGCTTCCAGTTATGGTTGGACCTCTTACCATGTGTTGTACCATTCATCAGTGGCACCTTTAATCAAAGGTTGTGACATGCTCTTAGGTCTTTCTTGGCTACATGCCTTCGAGGCTATCATTTCCATGAATCAATTATGTCTAAAATTCATTCACAACAAGAAAGTTATTACCATCAAGGGTGTTATGCCATGCACATAGTGGCCGAAGCCTCCTCTTGACGCTACCATTACACTAGTTAAAACATCTAGGTCCCCAGGGACCGCTCAAATCTAAGGCACATTCTACACCTAGCTAACCCTTTCACAATCGACCTACACGTCTTCATCGAGTCTACTTGGTCCATCTTCTAAGCTTAAGTCCACTATTTGGGCAATCCCTTCACATATGAGTTCATCACCTTCTTCACCTTATAGGTCTCCTTTACATAGGTGCTCATCACCTCATAGTCTCGATCCATATATATGTTCACCACATCCTTCAACACATAGGTCCCATTCATCGATACATTGTCACTCTCATGCATCTTTGATCCCCGAGCATGGTCACACACCTTTATCTCCTCACACATCAGATGGAGAACCCTTTCCCTTCACTTTTGTTGGATAGTTCAACCATCACCATACACTTGGGGGGCATCATGCTTACTTCTCTTCCCCCTTATAACGTTATAAAATGTCTATCATTTATACTCATATGCTTCATGCTTCGTACTTCATATTTCTAAGTAGCATTACATAACTTGATACATATTTCTCGCATTATGTTTATCCTCTTCCACACTCTACGTTTTATGCTTCATTGATCATATCTTTCTAGCACACGTGTTCAAACTATTTCCCGATGACGCACTCTTGTTCTATGGTTCATTCTTGACATTGAGGGGTCTTATAAATGAACCTCCTCTTATACTCAACTACACTCACTTGGGGGCACACTTATCCTATCACATTCACTTTACATTACATTCCATTCACACTCATAACATGTTGCATTTCTTGGTTGTACTTATTCTTATTTGCTTATATTCACATGTTATACTTTGCTTATTATGTTAGACTGATATCCAAAGTATGTCATTATCATTTCTATATACACATGTGCGTTCACTTGTTATTTAGTTGTGAATGCAGACTTTCTACAGAGCTTTACACATAATAATGATGTTTGGCACTCAGTACTCTTCTTACTAGCCCCACCGAGGCTCTTTGGGGGCATCTACATTTCTACTCTTACACATTATAGGTGTTATTGTTTCATTCTTTACTACTTCCTACTTTTACTAGCACACTACTTTCCATTGATCTATACACATTTTGACATACTCTTTATCTTGCTAACATACTAATGGGTGCTTCATGTGCAACATTTGTCTAGCAAGAACATTTTTTCACCATGGTTGTCTGCTGCTACTTTACTTGTTATTGTTTGTCATTGTATGTTATTGTTTGCTTTTGATATGCACATTGTATGTTTTTGGTCGCTTTGTCTAAAAATTGGTACATAGTTTCAGCAAAATAAACAATAATAATCTTAATATGTTCACATGCTCAATACACGGCTAATATATAGCCATTTGCATAGATAAACAACCTACTAGAAAATCGGGAGGTGTTATAACAATTAACCCGAAATATTATTCACGGGTATAACAATCCAACTAATAACATAACACAAAGACTAACATGTGCAACTATAAATAAAAGAATTCCTAACATTCCCCCTCGTTAGTGCAAACACGGGGAAAACATGTCCGTGTACTACAACGTGTTGCTACATAGCCTTGCTCATGATTTGGATGGTTTTAAGGACAATACCAACAACCTCTGGATGGTTTTCCCAGTGGTGTACCAACAACCACAACTATAGATAGTTTTCCCAGTGGATTACTAACAACCACAACTATAGATGGTTTTCCAGTGGATTACCAACAACCACAATATCATGATGTTGCAGTACATTTCTCAGCTCTCATCACTATCACACTGTAGGGAATAACATAAGAAAATTTGTTGAATTTTGTTGTTCATACACACAAACTGAAAACTGGAAATGGAACATTGGATCATGTTCCCCCCTCAATGTGAAATTTCCACTTATTCAAACATGAACACTGCACAACTGGAACACTCCACACACAACTGCAAGAACTAAAAATCAAATATTGAAAGCAAAATACACACCACAAAATGCCACCACAACTTCGTGCGGCCCCGTCGTTGGTGACTAACAAAAGGACGTTGTTTTTCCTCCATCCTTTGTTGCCTTTGTCCTCTAGTATACATGTTCTTGACGACTCAGTAGAATGCAAACATGAAGCACATTTGTTTCCACATTGAGCTTATTCTTTTCTTCCCTCCCGCAATGTGAAACACTTTATTTTTCGGACGTCGGTAACACCGAAAATGCGTCTGTGAGGCAATTTTTTTTTACAATTTTTACTCGACTCATGACAACAACTTAAAAATGAATATATATAAAAAAATCCTAAAATCACCTATATGACTTTGGCTCTCTTATTTTGACCAACTATGTGAAACAACATAACACTGTAATAATGAAAACAAATAATTATACAAACTTCTGACTTGACACAAATGACATTTGGCGACTATTACATATAAAACTAAGAAACCTCTAAATTTATTTAATTTCTAATATAGCTAATAATATTGGCTACTTATTAGAAATTTAGTCGACCACTATAAATAAAAACTATAAGATTCAAACTCTATTTAAAAGTAAACTTTATAACAAACTAAAAACATTCTATGACTTTGAAAGCACCTTTAAAAATAAACATGGCTTAGTAGTGGATGCACCATTTTCCCTGGGTGGATAAGCGAGAGATTCAATGAAATTATTCGGAATTGTGATCATTGTGTGGAGTAACTGAATGCAACATTTTTTCACATGCAACATTCCACGTCACTACAGAGGCTTCAACCTCCAATAATGTGTCGTTACATAATCAATTCCCACGAATTCACCGCCATAGATAACTCAGACTTGCGTTTATAGAAGGTAGAATTTTTTTAATATTAGATGGCGTGCAAACACACACAGTGTTTAAGGTCCACCATTTAGAAAATAAACACGTCAAGGGTTGAGGTCCACCACACTTCCGCAGATGTGCTCACTTGTATAATGAGATAAAGAAAATAACCCATCAAGAGCTAGTTATTTTTGTAGTGGAAGGAAGACTTTGACGCCTGACATAAATTTTGAATTTACCATGTGTTTCTGATGAAGCTGAAACATGTTTCATCCATTGAATGATAATTTGCATCTGTTGGGCTTGGGATCGGATTAGATGAGAAAATCATGTACCTTTTTGAACAGTAAATTTGTTCAATGCAATAAAAATGCACAAATTTTAGAGAATCTTCATTGGTAAATCAAATAGCCTAGAATCTATTCCACCAAAGTATTGAAGCCAACGATTCAATGAGTTGGGAAATGTGAATGACAAAACCAAAGATGATCCAAATGCAAATGCAACAACAGGTCGAATGTAAAATAATGCAAATCAGGCTTTGAGAAATGTAGTTGAAGTTGGTGGCAAATATATGTGAAATTGATCAGAATACAATACTCGATTCACTTTCAAACTAAAGAGACCGAACAAGGACAAATTTTAACGAATACTAATTGATCAATGCAAATAAAACCCAATCTTGACAATCATCTCACAATATTCTTATACACGATAGAACATAGATCCTTATAAGTGCTTTGCACATAAATTTGGGACAATATTACAAACTATAAAATTATCCCTCAACATTGTTACTCCTCCATCACAAGAACGCGATGAAAACCAACTCGATACCAAATCTAAAAATTGGTACATAGTTTCAACATGATAAACAATAATAATCTCAATATGCTCACACACTCAATACATGACTAATATATAGCCATTTACATAGCTAAACAACCTCCTAGAAAATTGGGAGGTGTTATAACAATTAACCCGAAATATTATTCACAGGGTATAACAATCCAACTAACAACATAACACAAAGACTACATGTGCAACACTAAATAAAATAATTCCTAACACTTTGACCTTGATTGTCTTGTGACATTGTGGGCGTTGTCCCTGTATGAAACCTATTTTTCGCGGTCTCTCTTTTGTATGCACATTTGCTTGTTACATTGTTTTTTTATGACATGTTTGCTTTTATTTCTACTAACACATATATCTATTCGCCACTTTGTTTGTATGTGCCTTGGTTTCTACCACGCACATTCCTTCCCCTTACAAGGCATTAGTTTCGGATCAACAATCGGTCCTCTCCTTTGGGCCGCATTCTCCTAACGACGTCGCATGCACTCCATATGAGGGGGGCATAAATTGGGTGAATCAGTCACCCCATACAATAATACAACACATTCAACACAGAACAAAACAAAGCTACGATTCATAAAATGGCTTAAATTTTGACTTGGGGTCCTCAATTTAGCACAACACAAATGCCCAACTACGACACTAGCACTTGGGTGCTCCTGACCTTTCCTAGGTGCCTATGACCGGGGGTAGTTATAGTTAATTTCTCAAATCAACACAATTTTCAGTAGTTCACATAGCATTTTTCATAGTACATGCACAATCCTCCAACAATCAAAATGCATGCTATCTCCTTTTCTACTTTGATCAAACCGAAACAACACAAAAATAAACACGAGATCATACCATCTACAATGGTGTATAAATTTAGGAAGCAATCGTGGAAGGAGAATAAATTAGAACTTTCTCCTAACACTCTTACTCGCCATTGCGTGAGATTGCCCAAAAACTTGCACTTGGCATGAGATCACCCAAAAAACTAGCACTTGGCGTGAGATCGCCCAAAAACTCGTTCTTGGTATGAGATCACCCAAAAAACTCACTCTCGACGTGAGATTGTCCAAACAACTCGTTCTTCTACAACATTTTATGGACATTTTTATCCCTCTCACTCTTCACGGATCAGGTGCACACTTTCCTTTTACTACTTTTTTCACACACTTACATACTTTTTACATGCTTTTACAAGATTTTTTGTAATACATGACTTTGACTACTCTTTCAATCTTATTTTGTAGGTTCATCCTTCATACACAACAAGAAGCAACCATACATCAAGCACAACAACAAGTACAACATGGTACAACACAATACACTTCTACTCCGAGGGTCACTTCCTCTTTCTTAGCTTTCACACTTCATTTTATCACTCCACGCTTTCACTTGTCTCCTCGGCACACTTTCGCCATCGATCTACAAGGAACAAAGGTACGCAAATTCTAAACTACTTTATGTTATTGAGTATTCACTCAAAAACATAAAGTGGGGGAAAATGTAGACACAAAATCACGCACTTGGGTACATTTCTAGGTCTTAATCACATATTACTATTCATATGATTCCTAAGTGAGAAAACTAGCAATTGAAAACTATCTTTGGCCTTTTGTCTATGTTTCTTATTTTCTATTTGGCCTTCTACACCCCACAAACACCTTGTTGGTATTTCACCGCTTTATCTCTCATGACTCTAGACACCAACACCTTGAGACAGGGATGACAACGCCCAAACCCCCTCATCCTTTTGGGCGGCCCCGACCTCTTTCTACTTTACTCACTCTTTTTGGGCATCTTTTATCTTTTGGGCATCTTATTTTCTTATGGGTCACCTTCCAATTGTCAATTGTGAAATTCAACCAAGGGAATCATATAAATATAAAGCTATGTGACCAAATAAAGGACCAAGCTCTAAGCATCTACTATCATCACTTGAGGTTCAATCCAAAGGCATTCTAAGAGCGTCAGGCATCCATATAGCACTCACTCAAGGGACAAGAGACTGCATTTTTGCATACACACATAGGAAGGGAAGTTCATTTTACCGTCCACACATCTATTTACATTAGTACATCTAGATATCACCCGTTATCATGCGTGATTGCGCAAGGGCTTCCTAGGGCACACACAAGAACTACATGGAGTCTAAAATGTAGTGCATCACTCGGTTGTAAGCTCACTCAATTGGGTGACCGCTGGGGTCAGTCTGACTCCCCATTTTGCATCTTTTCTTTTTGGTATTTGATGTAGTTTGAGATTTTGCAAATCATCTTCTCTTTGCAGGTTATATGTGAATTTGACGATCATCCAACGACATACAAGCGATCAAAAGTGAAGGTTAGCGACACTTATGTGACACAACAAAACTAGTTTTCGAGCTCCTGTGTGGTCACATGCACCCAACAGAGGTCTCTAATGCCTAGGCACCCTAGTCCCATTCCAAGCACCCTAGTCCCAAAGATATCTAAAACTCTAGAATTTTACAAAGGTAATTGTGATAGTCTAGTGTTTCGATCATCGATTGTGCCCGACCATATTATTTTAGGAAAAACGTGAATCGGTTGAGTCTTTATTTCCCTCTCTTGCACTTAGGGTTTTATAATTCTTTAGCTTATTGCTTATGTTATTTATATTCAATCGATTGTTTAGAATTTGTTTATCACACGCTACTCTGCAATATTAGGGTTTTACAAATTCCATATTTCTTAAATCACTAATATTTTTGAAATATAAAACTTTCGTAAAAATGGATAATTTTTGATAAGGATCAAAATAAGAGATTAGATCTTTAGAGGTAGAATAATGATACATTTTTAACCAAAATGTCCACCGCTAAATTCTTCCCTTTTTCTTCAACTTATTCACTTCCTTGGTTGTGCTTTTAGTTTTGGAGTGCCATTAACTATTTTGGTGTTGTGGAATCTATTAAAATCTCCATTTATTTATCTATCTAAAGATGAAAGATGTTGGTAAATTTGACAACAACACCGCTAAAAAAATGTCATTTAGTAACTAGTCCTTGCCTCTAAGTCATCAATTGTTTTGAGGGTTGCGATTGTACATATACGGTAAATCTTAAGACCTCGAGTATGAGAAATAGTTAAATTTTATAGTTTATGCATTTTATGTTGAAGTTTTTATATGTACGAGTGTTGATTCAATTGATAGAATTTTATACCTCGTGTACTCAAGGGTTAGATTGTAGAGTTTAATTATAAAAACATGCACAAATTTTGGTGTTGGAGAAACATTTTCACCTTGAGAAAATGTAATTTGATGTACCAGATAGTTCAATATTGGAACCATTATTTTGAAATTAATTAATTGACTTGATTTCTATTTTTCAAATATTAGGTACAATTAAAAGTAATAGGCATTTTGTATTGCAAATTTATATTTAAATTAAATAAATTTATCATTTAACTATACTTACACCATCGTAACCTAAAGTTAGGGAAATATGTATTTTCTAAGAGTAAGATGAATTCTAAATGGAATTTTGATGAAAAATTTGTTCATTTTTTCTTATAAGACTCAAACAAAAGCACCCAAATCAATGCCACTTGGAATAAGAGGAGAAAATATTACTAGTACTTTTTTCTTACTAGAAAGCATTGAACCTCATCGATGAGTCAAGAACAATTGAGGATAGTCAATAGTAATAAGAATAATAATAAAATTGAATAAAAGTGCCTCGAATGGAGCTTGAAGCAATTCCTTTAAATTGGTGTTAATCTTAACGATAAAAAAGAGCATGGGCATTATAATGATAAATCTTTATCTTGTGCAACAATTGAGAGGTTTGGAATAAAAAATTTGAGAATTATTTTGTATAGTACTTACCTAATTAGAGACAAGAAAATTGGTTTTGTTAAACACATGAAAGCAATAACTTTTAGAAGATTGAAGAAGTTGGGAATGTAGTGTTGTTTTCATATTAAGAAAATTGTAAGCGGAAGAATTTGCAATTGGTCATGTAGATCTATAATAGACTTAGTGCCTTAATGATGTAAATTTGGTGGCTTGTCTTACGGAGGCCATAACTTTTGATTCGGGAGTCAAAATGACTTCGTTTTTTTATGATAGTAAGCTCTTGGAAATTTCTACACCATGGTAAGTTGCATAAGCCACTTACAATTTTCCTTGAAAATTTTGGAGGTCGAAATTATACATCTAGGGCTTAAAAATTGGGTTTGAAGTTTTTTTCATTTTTTTGTTAAATTTCAAAATATCATATCTTTGTAACCATGAGTCAACTTGAGTTGCAACTCAAGAAATATGTTAGTTTAGGTGCATGGTTAATGTGCACAAATTTGTAGGATCTAGAAGCTAAATTTATAACTTACTAAAAATAGATGAGATAAGATCGTGAACTCGTAGTTTCTAAAATCTCGTCATAAAAAAGGCTACAAAATCCTTCTTCTTGTATTGATGCTTAAATAGGAGTTGTACATAGTGTGGGAATGGAATAAATTTGAGGGTGGAGGAAAGTATAAGAACAATGGTTATCTCCTTTGCTTTCTCTAGGTACAATGCACTCTTGAGTTTACAAGATCAATTGTCAACCCTTTAAAATGGGAATGGCTTTACAATTTATAGAATAGACTTGACTCTTCGTCTTCTTCATGACCCTCCATATGCCTTATTCCTAACTTTAGACTATTCATATTCCTACAAAATATTTAAGTCCCTTTTATAAAATCAAGGTGACTTAATTTACATTATGTTTCTAAAGTCACTTTTAAGTGACTTAAAGGCATATCGAAAGCGCAAACCCCAATAAAGAATTAGAATATTTGAAAGTGAGAGAAAGTTGGGGGAAGAGGAGAGAAAAGAGAGAGAGAGAAGAAGAGGAGATGTCGTTCTAATGAAGTCCATTAATCCTCGTTGATGGAAAGCTCTAAATGCAAATAAAATCCGAATCTTTAAACTCCTTGCACATTGTGAAACTCCTTCCAATTAGCTCACGAATGCTCACCAAGTTTAATGAACTAAGGTGGATCTCGAATGCCCTATGAAAGATGACTAGAACGATCCTAAACAATGATGTCCCCTTGAATGTTTATCCTTATACGTCCCATTGTGCCAAAACTACTCTTTGAGTGTAACTTACTATTTTTAGTAAGTGTGAATTGCGAGCCGAGATGACCTTTTTGATGACCTTGCTTGCGATGCTCCCTCTGTGTTTACCACCTTCTTCATATCCTCTTCAAATGGTGGATTACCTGAAGTAACATACCCCTATGCAGGAAGGCATGCTATTTTTAGTAAGTGCGCCGCGGATGTCAGGATGCAACAAAACAAGTCTTGAAACTTTTGGGTTTTATTTCGGGGTTCAACGCTTCGCATTTGAGTAACTCCTTCATCTAAATAAGTGGGAAAATGATATTTTCATGGTGTGAGAAGAATACTGACAAAAAACAAAGCCTCCCATATCCCTAAAAATATAGGGGCTTTGTGGTGCAAAAACTAGTTCACAACCTCGAGAGTTGAAGAGGTAGCTCACTTTGCCTTTTCACGGATGTTTTCATGTGACAAGGAAGAACTCTGATGAAAACTCAATCCTCCATATCCCTAAAAAATGGGCTTCATGGCGTAAAAAATAATTCATGTGAAATTAGATTTTTAACGATCATTCCCTTGAATTTTGTGCGATTTCGCCCACTTAACCCACGAGAGAAGTCGAGAGGTAGCTTGCTAATTTTTTCCACTACTATGTCATGGCGGCCATTAATGGAGCTTGAAATTTACAGTCTAGTTTTTGTCTTTGTTCGCGGCAAATAAACTCCATTGTGATAGGTTTTTGCTTTTGGTGCTTCATGCGAAATTTTACTTCAATTCGACAACCGGTTTGATGGGAAATTGAACTTTGTTCTTCGTGGAGCCGGAAGTGAAATTTCTTTGCTGTGAACATTCCTTGCTGAAAATTAGAGTTTTGAATATGATTTTTAATTGCCTTCAAGAGATAAGAACTCAACAACAAACGGTTTGTCAATCCGTGCAACGGTTTGCAAGATATGTTTGATTCTTGGTTTTATGGCAATGGAGTTTTTAGACTTCTTCTCCTCGGTTCTCCATTTCTTTTTCTTATCTTGATGGATTATTCTTCCGAGACCTTTGTGTCATCATGGAGTGAAGGATAATGTGTTGTGATGGAGCTAGTTCAAGCTTTGGCAATAGTGGAGTGAGGCGTTCTCTGAACTTTTCTTCTCAAGTGTGAGAAGCAAAACAAGAAGCCAACAACAGTTGATTTTTTTCAAATTTTTGAGATGGAGTTGCGAGAATTTTTTTATCCCTGATGTCCCCGACCTCGGGTATGTGAGGGAAATCAATTTCCACAATGAGCAAGACAACGACACGTGGCGGCCATCCTATGGCAGGGAATGAGTGCTCCAAAATCAGCTTTAAAGCCCGAGGGGTTGGAAGCGGGTCACATGGGCGACTAAAAGTCTCCCCATAGGCGCTAGGCACATTTTTTCCATGATTGATGTCCCTAAACTCAAGGACATTAGGGACATCAAATTCCACAGTGGTCCTAGAGCTGACACGTGGCGCTTGATCCGACGACAAGGAATGGATGCTGCAAAAATGCACCTAAGGGCTGAACTATCAAGTTTGGAGGTCACACGAGGGTACTAGATTCACATGGAGGATGGGAAAATTTTTCAAAGGTTTGTGTACCTGACCTCGGGGACATCGGGGACATGAAATCCCACCAGGCTCATGGTGCTAACACGTGTCCTCTCGAAAATTGACTAACTCTGAATCCGCTATGATGAGAGAGCTGAACTTGGAACGATGATAAATTGAGCATTGGTGGACTTTATTGGTGAAATTTTATATGATCTTGACTGGAAATGAAATTTTGAATCTAATGGTGGGAATATCATGTCTTGATTTATCCATTTGATCCCTGAAAATCAGAATTATGATTTGGTACTCCGCACGTACGAGAAAAAACTGCCAAAACCCTATGCGCGAAGGTTTTGTTAAAAATATGATTTCACCATAATTTATGGCTTGGAATATTCTTTATGTAGATGTTTTTTTACTCCTAAATCCATCCGGAGCTCCCAAAATCACCTTCCGAAGCTCAGTGGTTGTTTTGGCCTCGTCTTGCACCGATTAGGTGTGTGAACCCTACTCAGCGAAACCACCCCAACTTCTCCGAGACCTTCCAAAATAATCTTGAACCATCTCCATGATGATCCAATACCTTTGGATCACCTCCACATCCACTTAGGCTCTTCTGCTATGCTCAGAGGTTGCTCCAGCTCTAGGAAGGCCGGTGATAGTCCTTCCCACAACTAACAGAGGGTTTCGCAAATGAACTCCTAAAATCACCTAGGGGAATGAATGGAATTTCCTAAATCACATGGGGGAATGGTATAACATTATTTGGGAGGTCATTTGGACTTACTGGAAAGAGTCGGGGTGTCTTGGAGTGATAGACTTGAAAATTTTGGCACAGGGGTATAGTTGTCGTGCTCGAAAATTGTCAATTTCCTTGTTGCACATTTACACGACAACATGGGTATTTTGGAATTCGAATAAGAGGGCAAAAATGTAATTGAAAGATCAATGAATAAGAAGGATTATCGGAGTTTATCGAAGATTTTTACTTTTCCTAATTTTATTTTAGTTGTTTGTTCAACCTCACCACTTAAAAGAAAAGTGGTAGATTATCAAGAATAAAACAATAACTCATGCTTTGAAATAAGACAATTGGCACCATAACTAATTAAAAATTTGTCTTTATAATAATTGACCAAGTTTTCATTAAAAATATACATTAATTTAGTAGATACATTAAATATCAATTGAAATTCCTAGAGCACTACAAAGTTATTGGGTATGGGTTTGACTACAAACGATGTCTCGGTGTTAAACAACTAAAAGTCTCGAGACATGACCTTCAAGAAGGACTACAGCGCATTAGGATAAATACCTATCTAAAAGAGTCCTAGAAGCCTAAAAAAGCTAAATGATGTCCAGTGTGAGATCAATAATGGGAATAACTTGAACATCAAATTTCTTTACGAGGGCATCTTCCTTAGATAATTTCTCACAACGTTCATTCTTCAAATGCTCTCGATCGATGTTTTCTATAATTGTTCATAAAAAGTCATTTTAATCTATGCATAATAACACGAAACAACTAACATTCACAATTGTTATATTCATTAAATCAAGGTTATAAATTCTATCTTTTTAAAGCACACAAATAATAGAAAAATATCATTAAAAAGGTTAAAGATTTTGTCACATCCTATTCATGTCGGATATGTTGTGAAACAAGTGAAAAGATAAAAGAAAATATATTTGAAGGTTCGATGAGCTTTATTAGAAGATTTGGTGCTCCTCTTTTTCTTGACACTATAACTAGTTGTCATGCCACTTCTTACTAGTTTCTTCATAGAAGCTCAACCTGATTTGGCAACACTTTGAGGGATAATACACAATAAAACAATAATTTATGCTGAAATAAGACAATTGACAAAAAGTACAGAAAATATTGAAGGCATATATGTGAATCACTTAAACTTCATCGAGAAATTTTCAAACTTGCAACCATCATAATATATGAAATGACCAAAAATATCACCGACTAAATAGACATACATCCATTCACATGGGACAATGCCACGCACTTGTGGTGCTATAACTTGCACCCCAACCTCTAGTCTTACTAATGAATCACAATAATTAATAAACTTGAAACCGCGACTTAATTAGGTTTGGTAAACAAGGTTGTTGCCTTGGTCGGGTATGACACCTATCAAAATAATTAAATCACTGATTATTTTTTACATGTTATGTTCCTCAGGCACCAACTTTTATCTACCATCCAACATCTCAAGAATCTCATTGATACTCCTAGTAAGAACTCACATGTATCTTCACAATGATGTTATTCTAGAAGTAATGTAGGCAAGCTCATGTCATTAGGTGGAGCAAGGTTCATAACCCTTCCATGTTGGAGGAGTATTTTCCCATTTGGATTGATTGCCTTCACCATTTCTATTGAAAAACATAACACACATAGAAATCGTCCCAACTTTAACAAACAATCCATAATGATGACATGAAGAGGGATAATATAAATATTGATAACTATTCACTATCAAGTGGGAATGAAATTACCATTGTAGAACTAAGTAAACTAATGATGCGAGATAAGCAAAAACGATTAAAAGGGTAACGATTTTAGAAAATTGAAAAAGGAAAAAAAAGGAAGTGTGATGCAAAAATACATGGTCTAGATTGTTCAAGTGGATTCTTGATAAAAGTACCCTTAAGAGTGACAAGTGCCATATTAATGGGCTTTAATGTAGGATGTATAGTTTTAAATACGATAATTAATAAAATATGTAATTGTATAACTCATTATGAAAGATGTTTCATGTTATTGTTGGCATTTTAAAAAAGAATAACGCATATTATTCTCGAAAATTAATAATGTACAACTTGATAAATTATATTTAGGGAAAAATATCCACTCTCACCATTAATGTAGGGTCATTTCAAAATTATTTTTGGTTAACAAATGTGTATTCTTTTTTAATGTTTTGCTTAGAATTTAATGATTGTGACGAACACATTTCTTATGAAAGAACAAAGAAAATATTAATCTATTTAAATACTTTTAATCAACTTAAATTGACAAGTAAATTTCCTCTTTTAAAAATTATGAAAGGATAACCTATTGAAAAATTCTAAATTAATTAAAAAAAAAAAAAAAAACATTTGTATAAAATACAAAATACGAATAATAAATTTTAGAACATTTGTTAAATGTAAAAAATAAATAGAGATGGCATTAGTTACCCGGCCAAAGGGGATTAATAACTGATGAATGCAAATCAGTTATTACCAAAGTTTCGAGACTTGCGAACCACGTCAATTAACGTTGGAGTATTTAATGCCCGGCGTGTCATCCGACGGAAACGTGAACTGACGCCATTTCATTTTCTCCTTATTGCCCTAACTGTGAAGCATAGTTAGTTCCTCTTCGCCGTTCGGCTCTGTGTAATCATCGTCTTTCTCTGTCACAGGTATTTTTGCGGAATTGCTTCCCCGTTTTTCTGGCTTCTGTAAAAAATATACTGATATTTTATCCTTTTAAGGGCCAGCGTTGTTTTCTTATTTCTGTCTGTTAGTTTTTATGGTTCTAAGAAGCATAGTGAGGGTTTAGTGTTATTGAGTGGTTGCATTATCGAATCCCTGAGATCTACGAATGCAAGTCTTTAATGCCAGTGACGGTCTCGACAATGCCTATGTTTTTTTTTTTCAATTTCCTTTTATTTATATGCTTTTGCATTGTGTTTTCCGAACAATGTTTTGCCATATTTTTGGTTTCGCCGATCTGCAATATTGCTTCGAATCCCTTCTGAAACTCAGTGCATCTATTCTTGTATATTTGTGTGAATTGAACCATGATTTGGCGGGCTTCCCTGGTATTCTCGCCCAAGCCTATAAGAAACACTAGGTTTTAAGAAGTAAAAATGTAGCAAATCAAACTATCTATCTTCTTACATTATTTCAAGGACAAAAACATTACACTGAAAACAGTTACAAAATGGCCTTACTTAGGGTCTGACTTTAAGCCGAGAAGAGCGAAACATAGATATCATAGGCACTGTAATAACACCGACTCAGAAGCGTCTATTGCCTATGTCGAGGTTTCATCAAGGTGGCATTAGACATACAGGTCTTTCTATCCCTTCAAAACTTATTTATCGAGAACAGGAACTACTTCGCCTTCACTTTTCCCTTGCCATTCTATCCCTTCACAACTTATTTGTTGAGAACAGGAATTACTTTCGCCTTCACTTTTCCCTTGCTTTGATTGGGAAGTCCATCCCATGCTTCTCTTTCATTCACCAATCTCCAAATTGGTATTTGTTTTCTTGCAATACGCTGTCACAAAGTGCTGGAACTCCTTCCTTTCACTGATCAACTCAAATGTAGTGTAGAGATGGAATCATTTAATATATAGGATTCTGATTCGGTTAGCTCCCATTTCAGTTCCCTAAATTTCATTACATTGAGAGACTCTCCACATTCCCAGTGGCAATTAACATTCCCAAGTGATGTGGATGCATTGTGTAGTTACCGGACATTATTGCTTGTTTTCAAATATCAAACGTGTTGGGATATTACTGCTGGTTTTGGGACATTCCTGCTGAAAATCAGGATGCCCCACCTGTTATCAGAAATCACTGTTTGGCAGGGCTGTAAAAGAGTTGGGTTTGTCA
This sequence comes from Taxus wallichiana var. yunnanensis, assembly GCA_018340775.1. Taxonomy (NCBI): domain Eukaryota; kingdom Viridiplantae; phylum Streptophyta; class Pinopsida; order Cupressales; family Taxaceae; genus Taxus; species Taxus wallichiana. The sequence goes on from CM031240.1 coordinate 657,510,044, forward strand.
TATTTGCTTTCTGAAACAGATGTTTCTTTGCTATTTACAGCTTCAGTCTACATCTACACCTGTATTTGATGTGGTTGGATCCTGTCTGGATCATTATGGATAACTGTGTATTTCTTTGTGGATTTTGTAGAGCTCTTCTGAACTCCCTTATATTTTTCAGTTAATAACTGAGTTATCCAATAACGTAGGCGAACACAGCAGGCTATTGCATGTAGAACAGCAGAACATGATCAGCCTTATATGAAATCTTTCTGACTACAAATCAATTCCAAACAGTTTTATAATGTTGATTATTTCAATTTTAAGTGGATATGGTGTACCTTGATGTCATATTTTTAACTTTTACAGCTTTTGGCTGTCTCTGAGGTAACTTGCAAGATGTTCATTAGTTATTCATGTTTTCTACGTTAAGTTGTTAACATTATGGAAACCATTTGCACAGATAATTCTATTTTACCAATCAAGATCAGGTTAGGTATTGTAGCTGGAAGCTGCAAATAACATGAATTACTGAAAACTACTTAGTCAAACACAATGGGAAATTGTGTAGATCAGCAGAAAATGATTCAGTTGTATTTAATATCTGTGTGAGCACACGTGTAGATCCTGACCCAGCCTGTACAAACAGAGCGATTCCTTACTGTTGGACAATTCTAACTATTTATGTTTCAGTTGAACCCAATAGGCAATTGCATGTAGAACAGCGGAAAATTGTTCAGACTTATACCACATCTTTATGAGTATACAGGCAGAACCTGATCCAGCCCTTGTAAAAGGATCAGTACCTAACAGTTGTATAATTGTGAGTGTTTAATATTTATATATTAAGTGGATGTAGTGCACCTTGACGTCATATGGTGTATGTACTGCCTGGATCACCTGCAAGATGTGTTAGTCGATATAAAAATCCCCAAATCAATGCTACTTAAATAAATGGACTTATGTTGCTATTGAAAATGAGGACAATCATGGGTTCTTTCAATGAATAAAGTGGGTAAACTTTTACAAATCTAAATCTAAAACCTGCGTGTAAACACTTGAAAAAAAAGTTGTTTTTCGTGATTAGAAAACATGCCTCGGTCAGATCTCAATTCATTTAAGGAGATAGAAGACATTTTATTTGCAAAATATGACAAAACAATGCATTAAAATGAATGATATACCCGACTCAATTGCAAACCAATGGCGGTTGCTATTCGCTGAAAAATAGCAAGAAGGTTGTAGGCCAGTCGCTGATGCGAATGACACCTACGCTAAAATATTGTCAGAACAGTGATGTCGCGAGTTGCACCAGTCCTTTGTGATCCGTCCTCGCCTCTTCAAAACTTGCAATACCGAAATATGCAAGCAAAGAAGCAACATTCTCAAGTATAGTCTCAAGTGCACCAAGAATCAAGGGATTGGAATGATGGAGGTGAGTGGTGTTTTATAGTTTTTGAGTGCATAGAAGATTGTGACACATATGGGTGCAATGTGCATAGATGGGTGAGATGATAAGGGTCCATAGTGCATTGGGCATGCAAATGGGTAGGTGGAATGGAAAAATTAAATGTGAGTGGGTGAGGGTTAGTAAATGAGTGATGAAACGTCTTTTATCATCTTTTAGTTTTATATTTTTAATTTGCTTTTGTGGGATTATTTAATTTTTTTGAGATTATTATGTTTGGTGATGTTTTTGGTATTTTTTTATTAGGAGAATTTATGCGCAAGGCGCGTTTTATAGTGTCTACAATTTAAACTTTTACAAATTTTGGTTGCCTCTCGGGGTAACTTTCAAGATGTTCAATTTTTTTATCCACGTTCTCTATTAACATTTGTCTAGGTAATAGCTCGAGGAATTCTTAACCCTTAATATATACAAATTTAGGGAAACAATTCATGCATATGATACTACTTTGCCAATTAAGACCAACTTAACTATTATAGTTGGCATCTGCGAATAACATGGATTATTGAGAATTTGATATTTGATGGCATCTTGTTAAACATTTGTTCCTTTACTTCTCTTAGTTTAGTGTTTGATAGCAAACTTTTTTTTTTGTAAGCTATTGTGTTTTGAGTGTGGTCCCTGATAATAATTTTTGAAGTATGTTTTATTTATTGTGTGAATTGAATTGTTATTTTAAATCAATGTTTTTTTATAGTTTGTCTTTCGTTGTGATACAAATTTAATTCTTTCATAATATGTACTTATTTAGCAAAGATAATATTATCTGTTAATGACATCTTGCAGGTAGAAGGATATCTAACAATCTTATATAGAGATGGGTAAGGGACCCGGTCTCTTCTCAGACATTGGGAAGAAGGCTAAAGGTAATTGGATGATCAATTCTACATATTTTATTTGTACAATTTCAAAACATTATAGTGGAACTCTGATTATCTATGGACAAGACATCCTAAATTTCATGTGTTTTCAAAGTGTTTGAAATTAATATTTACGATTTATGGTTTCTTGAGAAATTAAATTGATATTTGTCACATTTTTCCTTCAAAAGTTTTTCTTGGGAAACACCAAGTTCTGTATCAAACAACTTAGAAATAGAATCAACTTGAACATTTTGACTATTGAGTACTAAGGCTCCTAGATGTAATTGTGCTTGTCCAATAAAAATGCATAAATGGGACATTTTTTGTTAAATGCCCTTAAAACTTAGTGGGCCTAGTAAGTCTACGTTTTAATTAGTCTTTCAGTTATCAGTGTGTTATTCTTATTCTAATGTCTCATTGGTTACAGTTTTTGCAGTCATTGGCCTTACTTTTGTAATCCATATCATTGATGAAAAATGTAGTCATGTTTAATGGCTAATAGAAGTAATCTTTTTGGTGACATGTATCCTCCCTTCTTGGTATCCTACTTGTACGTGTACACCTTAAAAAATTAGCATTTCACTAAATTTGAAGGGCTGCTTTGCTGCTGAATCGGCATTATGGCCTTTGTACACTATAGTGTGGCACTTCAACTCTGATTTTGGGGTTAGAATTTTATGGGATCTTACACTTGGTATCAGAGCCCTCTCTACTCAAATTTTCTTGTTGAAATTAGATTTCACAGCATTACTTATAACATTTGATGCCCTTACATTAATTGTTTATTTCTTAGACAAGAATATTCTCTTCCCAAGTCAAATACTTTCATATCTCTGTAAAAAAGAGATTTTCATGAATAACTAAGCTAGGACAGGCTCTGTTTATGGAAGTTTGCTTGCCCATTACAGGTTACAACATATATCCAATTTGAGTGGAATGACACAAAATAATGATTTGATGTATTATTCACATATTAAATGTACATAGCAACACTCCCACTCCCACACACACACACACACACACACATATAGGAAGAGAGTTTCCTATTAAGTAGGAAACTATACTATTTCTGTGAGTTGTTTCAACAACCAAACAACTCACGTATACCCACAAGTTATTTGTTTAAAACAGCCTAAACGACTTACTCACAAATATATCTCACAATTATTTCCTTGTAATATTGTGAGCACTAAATCATATATTTCCTAACATTCCCCCCTTAGTGCGAACACTGGAAAATATAGTCGCACTTCTTCTCGCAGCTTGCTTGCCTCTGCTTATGCTTATGATCTGATGGTTTTTCAGACAATCAACAACTTCCATGTTGGTTTACAATTGTTTAATCAACAACCAAAACAAAGGATGATTTTCCAAAGAGTTACCAACAACCTCAACAAGGATGGTTTTGCAGGATAACCAACAACCTATAAGGATGGTTTTAAAAGAAAATCAACAACCTACAAGGATGGTTTTACAGGACAACCAACAACCTAAATATCACGATGTTGCTTTCTCCTTGTGCTTTTTATCTTTCCACTATATTTACACATTAGGGGATTATAAAAGGAAATGATGCTCACACAAGAATAGTTTTCACATCACATAAGAACAAAATGTTCTCAATTGTAGCCATTGTTGTTGATTGTTGCCTCTCGATCTCAAACAATGTAGGAAATTGCCATCGCCATTGGAAATGGAAATGGAAATGGAATATTCGTGTTATATTCCCTCCCACAATATGAAATTTTCATTTATTTTTACAAATCGACAATGCTGAAATGAAACACACCACACAAAATTGAAAGCAAAACACACTAAAAATGCCACCACAACTTTGTGTGGCCTTGTCGTTGGATTGGTGACGAGAGGGACGTTGATTGTCCTCCTTTCTCTTGTGCCTCGTCCTCTAGTATTTTATCTATTAGAGATAGTCTTCGTCATTGCCCTGACCATCTAATTCTTCATGATTTGAGTGGGTAGATTTCATTTCCCAATCACTTTCTTCTTCTCTATTTTCAGAAATGAAAGCCTTTTCTTTTAATTTTCCATGAAGTAGATCCTGTGCTCTTTGTTTACAGTACATAATTCCATGTCCAGGAGCATTACAATAGTGACAAAGAATCCTTTTCTTTGGATCTTGGGAGGTTGATCCTTTCTTAAAAGAAGATCCTATTTTCCAAACAAAGCTTTTTCTTCTGGTTCAATTTTATTAGTTCTATTTTCTTCCTCTATCAAGAGAAGAAATCAGATCTTCTAAACTTGGATTTACTTTACTCAATGTGAAGACCATGTTAGAATAGCTGGGAGGCATGCTATTAAGTAATACGGCTTTTGCATCATCATCTTTCACATCAACTTTTATACCAGCTAATTGATTTGAAATAGAATGAAACTTACTAATGTGTTCAACCATACTCTCACCTTCTTCCATCTTGAGCCCGAATAGCTCGCTTGAGTGCTACTCTTGTTGCACTCCTACTTGTGACCCAAACAATTTGTTTAATGTCATCCAGGATGAAGTTTTAAACTTTTGATAGGTTTATGATGCAAGTACGCATTAGATAACTCTAGGCCAATAATTGTTGTTGCTTTTCGATCTTTGCTTTCCCATTTAGAGGCTTCGTCTAGCATCGCTTGGCTTTGGCATTTTACCATCAACAACTTTCCACAAATCTTTATTAATTAACATCATTTGGGTTCTCACTTGCCATGTATGGAAATCTTTGCCTTCAAACTTTTCAATATGACTCAATTTATTCATGTCGATTTGACAAAAACAATGGACGTCGGTTTCAACCGAAATTGCATCCAATTGAAAAGTAGGGCAATTTGTTTTTTAACAACTTTTTTGACGAAACACAAAACGATACTATTTAAATGATGTTGCCATGCACTTTACCGACTTATTAAATAGTGACACACCATTTTGACACCTTTTGTAATTCCCGACACCTTTTGTAATTCCCGACACTTGACCATGACTATTTTGACCTTCACAGGACATTTACTCAATAATACCAAACATTTATTAAATTTTAATATAGCAAAAACCTATAATTAAAATTCTAATCAACAAAGACATTTCATTGATGACAGACTAAGACTATAATAAACAAAAGTTTGACATCTAATATATTGACTCAAGAACTATATGAGTAAAGACTAAACAAGACTAAGAATTTAAACCAAACCTTAATACACTTCAAAGAGTGACATGACCTGACATATTTCATGAACAAACTTAAATTGCACAACATTAAAAAAACTCGAATGTTGACTGGTAAGGGTTCAAGTCTCCTTACACAAGCTTCACTCAATCTTTGCAAACAGAACTGTGTTTACCGATGTGTCGCGGTGAGTGGCGATGGGTTGGCACATGGAGTATGACTCGTTGCTGAATGAAATTTGATGTGTTGCATTTAGATTTAGAAGGCAGCAAAGAGAAGTTTATGTGCTTGCACGGACTGGCCGTCAAGCTAACACAGTCTTGTCACAACTGGAGAACAGCTTGCAGAATATCAATCAGGGAAAGCCGGCAAAGCTTAAACAGCCGCTATCCAGACCATTTCCCTTCTAATCTCCACGTTAGAACCTGAGGAGAATCAATGTTGCCGACCCAATGCGGAGATCAAGACTGAATCGAGATAAAATATAACCAAAAATAGCCACAGTTTCCTGCTGATATCACTGAGAAGATATCTGGAATGTGAGATGCTTTGAGCACATTGCTGGTTTGATGCGGACTCTGCATTTACATTTTCTCAAGCTCTAAACAGCCCCTCAAAATTCATTAAACATCCATCATGGAAAGGATCCATTCCTGCTCTGATACCAAATGAGAGGAATGGCGCATAATAATGATTTGATGTATTATTCACTTATTAAACGTACATAGCAGCACTCCTATATATATAGGAAGAGAGTTTCCTATAAAGTAGGAAACTACTCTACTATTCCTGTGAGTTGTTTCAACAACCAAACAACTCACTATACCGACAAGTTATTTGTTTAAAACAACCTAAACAACTTACTCACAAATACATATATATGACAATTATTTCCCAATAATAATGTGAGCACTTAACCATATGTTTCCTAACACAATTTGATACCAAATAGTTGTTCTCTGTTCAGAAGTGTTTCTTGAAATGGTCCCTCTCTCAAGGATCCAACCTCAATCATAGGAATGTTGCTTCTTGAGCCACTGTGTAGTCAGAGAAATCTTCTCCTTTCCTGGCCATCAAAAGATCTGGCAAGAATGGATTTCTCTATGCTCTACTACCAACTAGCAGCTTTGTACAAATATTAATCTTTGAGCTTACACAAGCAGGTGAGTTTATATGGACAATTATTGCTTTCCATTTATCAAACATATGTGCTTGTGAAGCTGTTACCAATACTAATCACAACATATTTGTATGTTGCATCTGTGGCAATTGTCTGTGGTTACATTGTAAACAATGCACATTCATTAAACTCTTTCTACAGAAGGCCATCGAGATCTTTTCTGGAAATTTAAAAAAACCCTCCTATTCAGTGCATACTTGTGACTGGCTTTCTATTTGTTCCAAAAATATTATTGCTTCTGATTCTGTCTCATATTGATTTAGCCCGTTAATTTCTTCGATTAGGCCCTTAGGGATTTTTTCTGTATATGACCTAAATCTTGATCACCCGTTCATTATATAGGGTTCAAGCCACACTGTGGTTGATCTAACCAAGATTCAAATGCCACAATTTGTTGTACCGTGGCCCTAGATGCTTGTTTCGTGCTACATATGCATTTCATTTTACTAACATTGCAGATTGTTGCGAGTACTAAGAATTTACTTTGAATACGTAAATGCATGCCTTCTGTCACTTTATATGCATGCAGTATTTTTTGGATTGTTCAAGTGATAAATTTTAGATTTAGCACTCATTCTTTTGACACTTCTTAAAAAATTGCCCCATAAATGTAATTGCCTTTTATAGAGTTCTTGGTACATAATGTGAAATTTTGTGTCTTTTTTTCCGTCATCTCTTGTAGGAAAAACTCTTTAACTGGTAGGCACAGATGAGACTATAAGGGTTTCTCCGTTTACGGGATGGGGTAATTTCTCCTGCGACTATGCCAATCCTTGGGTTGCCAAGATTGCTTGTTGACAGTGACCAGACTGTATGTTCTGTTGTATGACTTCTCCAGCAGTCAAGCTAGAACATGGGTTTTTAATGAGGTTGTTTGAGCCCCGAGTGTAATCAACTCAAAAGAATTCAAAATTATATTTTGTATGGTACCCATTATAAACGGCTTGTATAGTATACAAACCCTCCCATAAAAGTCTTATCAGCCATCTATTACATTGCTGCCCTTAGTATAAAAATTTCCACCTATTACATTGGCCCTCTTAGTATTACAATTTGCATTGTTCATTTTATTCAAAAGAAATGCATTTTAGCTCCTCAATTGTGCAATATTTTAATTTTACATGGTAGTTATCCCTCACCCCATTTATAGTACAAATAAAGTGGAAAACTGCATTATAGGTCACTCCTTTGCAAGTGACGTAAATGCATGTACTTCAAGTACATTTTTTCATGTTAAACAATAGTAAGATTTTTATAGATAATTATTTTTCTAAATTTATATTTAGCACGTGTACATATCCTTCTTATAAATTACTATTTTACTTCTTCAGTAAACGAATTCCAGATCTTCTTACAATGGACTACAATTATGAACAGAAGTTTGCTGTAACTACTTTCTGTCTACAAATCCTTTTTATAGACTACTCTTATACTGTCTGAGTAAATGGCTTTCAGATCTTCTTACAAAGGACTACAATTATGACCAGAAGTTTACCGTGACCACCTACAGTGAGACTGGTTTGGTGAGATTCTCTTTGTAAATCTTGCATGGGTTTTGCAATAGTTATTTTTGTTTATAAATTTTATTGCTATCCTTACTTCTAATGTCAATATATAATTGTATATCATAGTGATTTTTACCCTTTTGTGGGTTTCATCTATACTTATGAATTTTGAGAATTGCTGAAATTTTATTTTGGAAGTAAGTTCTTATGACACTGAAAATTTACCAAATCTGAGTTTTTTTAATCCAGTTGTGAATATTGTAGAAAGTAAGCAGTGATGCATATCTTCAATGTCAATTACTAGAATATAAGGCACTGAAGTGAATCTTAGGGCTTATTAATCTGTACTTAAGCTCTCTGCTTTGTGATTGTAATCAAACAAAGCTCTCTGTTGGTTTCCACTACTTTCCAGTTGTTTGCTTCAAATATTTTGCTGAGAAGGGGATTCATATTTGGCATCTCATTCTTCACGTTAGTTACAGAATTTGCAAGTTTATCAAAAGACTAAGTGGTTATTTATAGGGTGGTGCCAGTTTATAAAAACAATAAGTGGTGAATGATTAGGGTGGCAATTTAGTATTTAAGAGAATCCAATTTTTATAGCTGCTTATCAAAGCTTGCATTGATCAAGGTTAAATAGGTTCGTTCTTATCACAACCTGTTGACAATCTTATGCTTTTTGGCTGTGGCCATCTAATTTGAATTCCATCAAAGGCATGGTGTTCAAGGTGCATGGCAGTTTGAATTCATGTTTTTATATGCATTTCCGAGGTTACTTTTGGTAGATGTCATTAATTTTGTTGCTGTTTTGGCTAAATAGTGGTTAGCCCTTCGAGTGAGAATTACAATCCATTGAAATAGCTGATGTGCATGCTCTTGGGGACGGTGTTTTATTCACCCCAATGTCAGCGCCATTCCAAAAAAATCTCGGAAAGCATAGTGCCTGAATAACCAGAATTCGCTGTCTCTTGATTCATCCCCAAGGCCTCCATGCCATCAACATCAATAAGGATCAAAAATCAACAGAGGCAGCAGTGGCCTTGCTGGCAACATATCAATCAGCCTAGGCCTCAACAGCCCCTCAGGAGCAGCAATCTCAGCCTCAACGTAGGCCTCACCATCCCACTTGGGAGCAACAGTCTCAGCCTCAGCCTAGGCCTCACCAGCCCCCTTGGGAGCAGCACTCAGCCTCAGCCTCAGCCTAGGCCTCAATAATCTCATCCTCAGTTGGGGCCGAGAAACTTCCAGGGCCCTCCTCATTGTTGTTGTTGCCGGCAGCAACAAAATGAACAATCAAACTCCACCTCCTCTGTGGAGCAGAAGTGGCAATAGGAGCATGGAAACTCTTTCCAAACATTGGATTCAATACCTATGGGGTTATCTGCTCCCAGGCAACAAGGGAAGGTTGGTTCTGCTACCAGGGTGGCAGAAACCAATATTAAATAAATGTGCTGCTATTTTCTCTCTAGACGCTTACAATCACCTCATCTTTTATAAGGGTAATGCCTGGCTTGTGGATGGTGAAATTGCCAAATTTGATGTTCACAACTTTTCTCGATCATTTGCTGGGAAATTGATGTGTTGAGTTTAGGCCTTAAGTATCCGCCGAATACTCTTTTATGGCTTCTTTAGCAGTTCTTGCTGAATTGAGTGCTCTTTGTCGTCTTCTTCCACATATATGGATTTTTGTTCTTGAGGCGACTCACGTAGGAGTCTGACTTTATTTCTCCTTCTGAATTCCCAAACCCGAGGGGCAATCAAGGACAAATATAGGCCTTCTGAGAAGATTTTTGTCTTTGGAAAATCCCTTGTAGAAACTAGAGGTCTTCTTGGTTCAGTGTCAGCCACTTTCCTGCTCAGTGTTAAGCCTGTTGCTGTTTGGATGTATTTTGTAGTTTTTTGAGCCTAAAATCCACAAGCGCTGTCTAGTTGGCACGCCTCTTTGTTTCTACCGTTTATTCATTTTGGACCCTGCCTCCCATTGGCCTCACCATATGATGCTTCCCATCTTTCTTTGTCAGAAAAAAATCATTTAGTGGACTCCCACTCCCTTTGCCTTCTTTCTAACCTTCATAATAAGGTTATTCCTTGTGACGTTGTTCTCTTTACCTTTGATGTTGAGAGTTTGTATGCTGGTATTCTTACTGAGTAGGGTTTCAACGCTCCATCATTTCATCAAAAATGTGTTCTCTGAAGGCATGCTATATTTCATTATTAATCCTGCTAGGCTTTTTGTTACACAACACTGTCAAGAATTTCATGGGAAGTTTTACATGCAGAGGAGGGGAATGGCCATGGGTACCAGTGTTGCTAAGGTTTACACCTACTTATTTCCCTGTTATTTGGATCTTTGGGTGGAAGCCTCATTTTTTTGGATAACTGTCTATTTCATAAGCAGTTCCTTGAGGATGCTATTGGTATTTGGCATGGTTCTATGGGTTTTCTAGATGCATTTCTAGCATGCTTAGGTTCCATCTATGACAACATCAACATCACCTCCGTGGTGTTCTAAGTTGAGATTTTTTGGAACTCCTGCAAATTCCTCGTGGTCTTTTATTTGTTTGGGGGACTGGTATTAAGTTCTGGTCTAGATAGATAACACAATTTTGTGGAAGAAAAACTCATTACAATTAAGCCATGCTATAATGGACGAGGAAGCCCTATACTATGTTATGCCTTTATTTGCTTTGTCATGCTAAAATGATCTGCCTTTGCATGGCTTTCTTTGTTCCTTCTCCTCGAGCAATCTTTAGCCATTGCTATGCTTTATTCCTATACTATTTTATTCTATAGATTTATGCACTATTCTCCTTGTATTTCCAAGAATAGCCTTATTCTTTACTCACATGCGGTATTTCATTGTATGGAGGCCACTATAACTACTCATCCAGTTTGCCCAAAATAGAAATACCCAAGGTAAATGCACTACAAATTATCTACTGCTTTTGAGAGCCAAACCTGGTGGGCCACTGTATTTAAAGTTAAACCACAGCTAATATTAATGGGTGAGTGCGTATAACTCATTTAGATCATAATGCCATATTCCTAGGTACATTAGATCCTCATGATGAAATAATATATCTAGTTTATCACGAGTCTGCCCCTTCAGAATTGTTTCCTTCCCTATCAATGTAAACAATGAAGGATGTTGGAGTATGTTAGATTCTTTCAAGTGTTATCCTTTATGGTGTGGATCTTTCTATCCCACAAAGATGTTCTGTAAGAACACTGCTTCTTACTCTTCTGTCTCTATCTAAAGGCCATGTATGTTGAAGAGGGAAAGCTGATTGGCTCTGTAGCTGAAATGTTGTACTCTTTAAATTACATGGAAAGAATGTTAGCAGCCTTAGCTTATCAATATCCACTGTGCAAATCAACTCTTGTGCATTATTTCTCCAAATTGCATTTAGATCATTTCTCCATCCCAATCTGCACAATCAGTACCACATGATTATAAAATTTTGTTGAAAAACGAAAACCTAACTTGATATGAATGTTCCTTGTGCAGTTATCTGGAGTTGCTTCTAATATTTGGTTATAACAGCCAACCTAATTACCAAAGCACAAAGCTGTTGGACTTTCATGTTTGCTGATTTTATTTTGAAATACATTTCAAATCAAATGTCTGATCTTCATGGCCGTAGGAGCACCAACTATTTTCATGCCAGTGCTTTTAAAAAGATCAGCCTTTGATCCATCATTGTTCTTTTGCAAGGCGGCTATACACACTTGTTTGCTTATTTCCATTACAGATTGAAGATCTATATTGCTGGTTTCTTCTTCCTTTGAGGATGAAACAAAAGAGGTGGGATAAAGCTCATGGACTTGTTGTCACCCAGAAGTCGCACCGTGATAGAGAATGGTGTGTGTATTCTCTCTCCTATTGACAAAATTGGAACACCTCAAGGCTGTGGGTAACCTATGTTTGAGGTGAACCTCTAGAGAGGGCTGGTTCCCTTGTGAATCACCTAAAAAAACGAAAACTTTAACAAGGAAAAGGGAGAAGGAATGCGGGAAAAGGGAAATAAGGGTGATACACCAAAAGTTTGATACTTGCATGTAACTCTGCACACAGAGAATTTAAAGATTCACACACCTGCACAACCCTGAACTATTTTGCAAAATTAAATTCAAAGGTTTAGGAAGAATGACAGTGGTAGAGGGATTGCATTCCACACTAAAGCAACACAATATCCTATCAAACATGATGAACAATCTGAAAATAGCGATATGAGAGGGCAAAATGGAGCTTTATTTTTTATTCAAAGGTGTATGTACAATGGTTGAAGATGCGAGAGCAAATCAGCGCTCAAGTATATCTTTCTTTACAATGCACAAATTCTTTTTATCAAACTCCACTGCTGCTGCCATTAATAGACTGTTGTCTATTTTAATTAATCTAACTCCTTTCTTCCCATGATGCTGGTGCCAATAACAAGTAGATTGTTGATAAATTTAATAAATATTTAACCCCTGCATGCTGCTGCGCAGAGACTTAGAAAAGAACAACAGTTTAATTTATTAATTTTCTTTTGTCTTGTGCACTTTTGTCCTTTCTTGTTTTGTCTTATTTGTTCTTTTCCACACTTCCGTTGGTGGAGACTTAGAAGGGACAATACTTTTTTTTCTATGCATTGGCTAGAGATAGGACCATAGCTGCTGCTATTTTTAGACTGATTTGTTTTTATCTATCCTTCTCTTTTGGTGCTATGTCTTTTCTTGGAGCAGCTCTTGCTAAATTTAGCAAAAGCAAAGCTAACTTTATCCCTTCACCTTTGGTGCATGGAGCTAATATATTTAGCCAAGTGCTATTTTTAGCGCCAACTACTTTTAACAAGTGCTATTTTTAGCAACACTATTTTTAGCCACACTAAAAATAGCCAATCCTTTGTGTGAAAAGATATGGTAACATTTTGGCGACATCACGGGATTGTTTGCCTGCTAAACAAAGAGATTAGTATCCTTCTGCATCCATTGGGCTATGGAGTCACATACCTTTGTCAACAACTTGTATCCTCTCGAAACAAAATCAATGAAATACTCCCTCCAAGAAAATGGAAAACATGTGCATGCAAGCACTTCTTAAAAAGACAACTAACTAAGAAAATTGGAAAAACAATGTGCATGCAAGCACTTATTATGCAAGAAACAAACCTAAACTACTCCTAATCTAAACAAAGAGAAAGGAAAACTATACAAAACCACATGTTGGTTGGGAGAAAAAAATTGCTTTTCTCAGAAAGTGCGGCCATGAGATCAATTTTGCAACTAGATCACATGGTATAAGTGCAAACATGGCTTGCACCATTGATTTGCTCAAAATATTAGCCCATAAAAGAATGAACACCTTTATAGGATCTGTACTCTGTCTTTGTAGATGTTGGGGCTGATTTTTGGCAACTTGAAGCTCTTTCTTATGCTCTGAAATGAGCACAACTGATGAAAACTCCTTTTGTGGCTCTAAACTAGCCAAATACCTAATTGGACATGGTTTTCTCATAGCTGATAAATTGATTTTCCTGATCTGCCCCTCTTCTTTGTGTGAAATCTCATCATTTGGAGTGCTTGAGGCCCTTGATCATATTGGATACTCAGAGACTGATTTGAAACATTTTCTACCTCATCCTTTAAAAACAACCCCATATTTGGCCATTTTTCAAGCTCGAAAGATGTAATAACAAGAGAGTCTTTATTGAAGAAGATAGATGATGGAGGTGGAATACTTACAATTTCAATTTTGAAATATTCCTTATGGGATACCACTTAAAATTTAAAGAGAGCTTGATATTATTATAAAGGACATAATAAAATCTATTTTTGGAATTTTACAATGTAAATTAAAATGCTGCCAAAAGGAAAAGCAGTTTTACAAATTAAAATGCTGCCTAGTGCATAGGCAATGGAAAACTTCGAGGTTCGTGACTCTCTAAATACAAGAGCAAAAATTAAGGGTCTTTGGAAATAACATTAACAAATATAGGAAATAATATTTCCACCTTCAGATCTGAAAATGGCCGACTGGAAAACCCCCAAATAAAGGTCAGCAAGTCGCCTAGCTGGAAAAGGGTTGGAAAATGATGGAGGCACCTTCAACGTGATGCCACGCCCAGCCCAAATGGCTGCTGTGAATCTGATCTGAAGCCCTCTCGATTATCTTCCCCAAATGCCCCAAAATTCCTCAAACCCTTCCTCTTAAACCTCTCTGAATAATATCTCTATACACACACCCTGAAGCGGCTCCAAAATGACAAACTAGGGTAGATCTCTCACTACCAAAGAATGCCCTGCTAGCTAGGGACGGGTCTCTCACCACCGAAGCTAGGGTCCCTGTGGGATTTGACTCCACAAGTTATAGATGCGCAAAACAACAACATTGCACGTGAAGGAGGCTAAAAATGTATGCGATGAAAAAGTTCCTTTCCTTTCTCCCCCAGCTCCTTATATACTTCCCCAAGGCAAAAGAGCCCCAACAGACCCTAGATGCATTTCATTCCATGGAGGGGCCAATAAAATAAAGTAACTTAAGTTACTTTTCCCCTTTAAGTCGCCATGGTCCAAAAGTGACCCTCAACGCAAAATTAGAATATTAGAACCACGTGGCCCCCTCCCAATAGCTCCCAGCGTCCACAACCCCTTGGGTCTGACCACGGCTTGGACTCGACTTGGCCCTTAGGCCTTTGGCGCAGGAAAAGGGGACATTACAATCCTCCCTTCCCGAGAAATGCTTGACCCCAAGCATTATCCTGTCCTGTTGCAGAAGCTGAATACCGCGCCGTAAGTTTCTCCACCTCACCCTGCCATCCACCAAGGATCGGTGTAATCCGAAGTAACCAAGAAACCCCATGCCGTCATCATGACCTCCATATGGTATCGAGAGCAATGTTGTCCATGAAGTAGAATGATACCCAAACCGACTCTCCACTGGTACCCACACCAAAATTTCCAATCGGTCCAATCCCTGCCAATGCAAGGTTGTCATCATGGGATCACTCACTACCTCTCCAATCAACTCCTGGGTATGAAAGTCCACTCTGAATCTTGTAGAATCCCCTGGATCAACCTGTGAAACAACTTGTATACACACAAATGGTGCTAACTCTCCCACATGACCTGCACTCGTGTGAGAGCAAGGCTCCTCATAATGTATCTCAATGTGTCCCGTGGGGGAAAAGTCCCAAGACTCCAGTAGATAGTCAACCGGCAATATCAGCTCCACATAGTCCACCTCCTGCGTTGAATGTGAACCTACCGAATAACCATGAGTCAATTTCGTCTCTCCACTGACTAGCACGTGGGCGAAGTGCTCACCGGCATAGAAGCAGTAAAATACATAGGTGTGCTATCCCATGTCGACTCAAAAAATGATGAACCCGTAAGCTCTGACTTGTCATAGTGACAAACCGTACATGCCTGTATACAGTTGAGGATATCCTCACTCAACCTATGCCATATGAACCTCTCTGACATGAACCTGTAGGTCTCATCGAAGCTCAAGTGCCCAGTCACGGAAGAACAATGCACATGTCGCAATATCTCCATCCTCAACCATGAATCTGACACAAGGTACAATCTGCCCTGATAGAAGATCATCTCATCCTCCAATCTGTAGTTGTCATCATCTTGTGTGACCATCCAAAATCTCACAAGTGTGTCGGTTCTTGGAGTACTCAACAAGCAAATGAGATCTCCAGTCTACCAAAACCTCAGATAACCAACATAATGATAAACTCGGATGGTCTGAACCTGTAATCCCAATCTCTGTAACTGTCTCATGTGCAACACTATTGGTTACACCCACATCCATGACTCCACTCACCCCATCTAGAGTCAAAGTCTCCATCATATCTAACTCACTCCCCAATTCAACATCATCCGACTCACTCTCCACATAAGTCATTATGGTGTGCTCTGTGTCTGACAACAAACAATCCGTCAGAATAGGAGTCATCAAATATCCCACTTGTCTCATTCCTTGTGATGTCACCATGATCCACAAGACGCTGAGTTCCTTCACAATTCAACCGCTGCAACGACATGCTTCTTTCTTCACCAATCACATCTTTTGCAATCTGCCCTTGTATACCATGAAATCTGATTTCTTTGTTTTCCTTGAAAATTTTCAGTTTATCCACATGAGGGATGAATGCAAATTTCCCAAAAGATGGAAGCCAATATGTCCAATGAATGATTCCAACTTCAAATAACCCAAATGTACAAACACATTCAAGTACTTCACATCTCTTAATGACAATAAAGAAATGAGTTACCTTCTTAGTGCAAGACATGTCTTTCCATGGACATAACTCATCAATTCCTTCTATGTTGGGAATACACATGGCTGCTCCCTCATCATACTTTATTCTCTTTCCCCATATTTTCATTTCATCGTAAATGCAAGAGAAAGGGAAATCAACATTAGAACTCATGCATCCATAAACTTTATCATAAGGAACTTCATACCTTTTGTTGTACCCATTGATTCTCGTCATGAGAGAAGACAACACATCTGAAATAACATAATTGGGGCTGCTCATCATACCTTTGCAACTCAGAATTTCTGATATAGGATCAACATCTTCATTCTCCTTTGATTTTTCAACACATGCATCATCGTCTTCCTTAACATCATGCAACCATTGCATCCCAAAATAGTCTTACCTCTAGCAAATTCAACCACAATAAATATACCACATACCTCATGTCCTTTCACTATCATGGGCTCCTGCATTGTTTTCTTTGCCAACATATGCTTATTAGCTGAATCAAGAGCAATGTGAATGGAGGATGTGTTTATCCCATCTAGCATACCTTGAGACGTGATTATGAAATAGTCTTCCCCAATCATCCAAGCATATAAATGTTGTCCCAAATAATAGAAACATGGCAACAACATAGGAGAACTCAACAAGCTAGGAAAATGGTAACCATTCTCATACCTTAGGATGCTAAAGTCATGAATGCACCTTGAATTCAACTCTTCTTTTTTAACAACAAATTGCACCTTGATTCTTTGAGCACTTTGAGGACCAAATGCCCCCACTAACCCTTCCAAGGGTTCCACCATGTAGCTGGTATAAAAATCAGTCATGGGCTCTATTAATAAAGCATTTTCTCCTCTCTTTATGACTGTTGTTATACACAGTCCAGCAGGCTGAAGATGATTAAAAAATATTCTCTTACCCTTTTTAGCAATCAAAAACCAATGCTAGTACCTTGAGAGTTACTCTCCCTTCTTGCACCGAGTCTCCAATGAAGAAATCATGCTTGCCAACACTTGTAATCCCAAAAGACACATTTGAATTCCTTCTTTTGCTTATGAAATCAGTCACAAAGTTTTCAAAATCAGAATTGATAGTTTTGGATAATTACAACATATTACCAGGATCCCATACCTTATAATGCCCATGAACCCTTGTATCATGTAAGGTCTGCCATCTTTGCTTCTCTTGTATCTCCTCATAAAGAAGATTATCACTCTTTGTCTTCATGATGACTTGACTTTGATGCACCAAATTCTTAGCATTCTTATCGACAATAGGCTGAATACCATCATGATAAAACTGTTGTAATGATATAGGATGAAGATGATGAAATAAATCCATGCTACTACTAACCTCCTTATAAAGAATATCATCAAAAGGTTCACCTTCTATTGCTGATTTAGAAACCTCCAAAACAACACCATCCCTATTGTGATTCATGATTTTAGATGGAGAATAAGTGGAACAAGAATCAACACCTTTCACAATTTTATGCTCATTACTGCTTGGTAAATCCATCCCATATGATAATGACTTATTCTTTGAGGATTGATAGGTACCTTTTGGATTGAAATATCTTTTTTAGTTTTGCCAACCAACCAACCATGTTTGTTCATACCTTTCAATGCCATCAATGTCCTCCGTGTGTTCAAGATAGACATATGTTGAGCTGCCCCCAACATTGTTGCCTGAGTGCCCATTGAAAGTATCTGAAAGCTGATCAAAAGTTTGGTTGATCAAAAGTTGTGGTTTGGAAATTATAGCTGCATCATTTGCCCACATCTTTTCCTTGAACTCTTGTAGGTGTTGTCTTGCTTGAGTCGCTATCAATCTAGCAGCTCTAGCTCTGCTATTCCATTCCTCACACTTTTTAGAGTTTCCATTACATCCTCTTTGCTTGCATATACAAATTTCTTCTCCTGAGCTGGAATAATTTCTCTAACAAGCAAAGTTTCACTAATGCAATTATTTTTCTCAATGGAAATCATACCATTTTTCTCTAGAAGCTTCTTCTTCAAATGAGTTCTTTTGTAATTTAGGTACTGGCATATGATGATCTCGCTTGGGCTTGCTACCAATCTTCATCATGCAATAATCTGAAATGACATATTATCTCTGAAACCCTTACTCAAAGATTGGTATTTCCTCCAACAAGAATCCTCATCAATCACCTCTATTGGCCACCCTTTATCATTGTTCTCACCATTTTCCTTATTGTCCCTAGATTTGCTTTGATTCAAATTTTGAGTGAGCTGACTCAAATAAAGGTTAGTGGCTTCCTGTTGTTTCACCATGTTGGTGAACATTTCCTTCATAAAACCCACATTGAGATCTTTCCAAACTACCATATTTAACCCACACAGGCTGGAGGAACAACAACTCTGATACCACTTGAAATATCCCTTATGGGATACCACTTAAAAATGCACAAAATATTGAAAATTGCAGCCAAATAAAATATTGATTTATGCAGATTTTTACAGTAAGGACAACGAACTAAATAAAATCAATATCTCCCAAAATATCCACTCGAATTACTTGAAAATTTAAAGAGAGCTTGATATTATTATAAAGGACATAATAAACTGTTTTGGAGTTTTACACAAATTAAAATGCTGCCAGAAAAAGCACAAAGCATGCCCCTAGACAACTGGAAAACTTCAGAGGTTCAGTAACTCTCTAAATACAAGAGCAAAAATAAGGGTCTTTGGAAATAACATTAACAGATATAGGAAATAATATTTCCACCTTCAGATCTGAAAATGGCCAACTAGAAAACCCCCAAATAAAGGCCAAGTCACCTAGCTTGGAAAAGGGTTGGAAAAAATGATGGAGGCGCCTGATGCCTTCAACATGTGCTGCCACGCCCGCCCAAATGGCTGCCGTGTGAATCTGATCTGGAGCCCTTTGATTATCTTCCCCAAATGCCCCCAAAATTCTCAAACCCTTCCTCTGAAACCTCTGATATAATATCTCTCCACACACACACCCAAAAAGCGGCTCCAAAATGACAAACTAGGGTAGATCTCTCACTACCGAAGAATGCCCTACTAGCTAGGGACGGGTCTCTCACCACCGAAGCTAGGGTCCCTGTGGGATTTGACTCCACAAGCTATAGATGCGCAATAGTAGCTGCATGTGAAGGAGGCTAAAAAGTATGTACAAAAAGTTCCTTTCCTTTCTCCCCTAGCTCCTTATATACTTCCCCAAGGCAAAAGAGCCCCAACAGACCTAGACGCATTTCATTCCATGGAGGGGCCAATAAAATAAAGTAACTTAAGTTACTTTTCCCTTTAAGTCGGTCCATGGTCCAAAAGCTTTGCATGTTGGTCATATTCCTCCTGTTGCTCTCAGTAACTTCAACAACTTGCTTGCACTCTGGATTTGTTTGTCCTCAAACCGTAAGCTCCATTTTGTTAGATTTTGCTTGAGAACTTTTTCACTTGGCTCTTTAGTTGGTTGTTTTTTTAAATTGATTTGCTGATTAGTTTCATTCCGAATGAAATTGAGAATATGAGGGAGGGGTGGGTTGGGTTCTTGCTAATCGAATTTGCAATGGTTGAGAGGATTAGAGAGGTGTAAGATCTTGTGGAGGAGAAGCTTTAAGAAAGCTAGGAATTCGCTTTTGGGCTCCAAAGGAAGTGGTTGGAAAGTAGAAGTATGAGGGCTGTATAATGATAGTGAAGAATTATCTCATTGATAGTGTTTCTCAACACTATATTGGTAAGCTTCCATCTCTTCATTCCACTTTGATATTTGTGGTATCAATTTAGACACAAAGTCTATCTTCTCTTGAGGGCTATACTAGCTTGGTATAGGACCGGCCCATGGGTAGGGTACCCTGAATCCAAGCTTGGCTGCCTTGATGGAACTTGTTGCCCTCATCTGTACCATCTTTACCTCCAAGTGTTGTACCTGCATATGAAAATCATCATTAAGCATGGAATTGTTTCCATAATCTGCATATTCCTGCTCCTGAAAAACACCATGATTATTAGGATAACCATACAAATTGTTTGGATCATGGGCATATTCATTGTGATAGGGCTTATAATACTGATCCGGAGGAGGATTTTGGGGAAAAGGAGGTGGAGGGGAGTAATAATTCTCTTGAAACTAGGAATTCCAATGAGGAATTGAAGTCATGATTGCACAACCTCATAAAAATATGGAAAGATGGAGGAAATGGTCTGCTGATTGAGGAAAAGGGATCTTTGGGCCAATGGAGTCGCCAGATGCTGAATATTTGTGTCTGAAACACTGATATTTGCTAAGAATAACATCAACTTCTTTAGCAAATTTTTGTATTGTCCCACTGGGCGTGCCGAAATTGTTGTCACCTGTTGCACCTTGATATAAAATGGTGTGTGTAATCTCCCTCCCGTTGACAAAATTGGAACACCTCAAAGCTGCAGTAACCTATGTCCGAGGTGAACCACCGGAGAGGGCTGGTTCCCTTGTAAATCATGTAAAAAAATGAAAACTTTAACAAGGAAAAGGGAGAAGTAATGCAGGAAAAGGGAAATAAGGGTGATACACCAGAAGTTTGATACTTGCATGTAACTCTGCACACAGAGAATTAAAGATTCACACACTTGCACAAACCGTGAACTATTTTGCAAAATTAAATTCAAAGGTTTAGGAAGAATCACAGCGGTAGAGGGATTACATTCCACACTAAAGCAACACAGTATCCTATCAAACACGATGAACAATCAGAAAATAGCGATATGAGAGGGCAAAATGAAGCTTTATTTTTATTCAGAGGTGCAAGTACAATGGCTGAAGATGCCAGAGCAAATCAGCGCTCAAGTATATCTTTCTTTTTACAATGCAAAAATCATTTTTATCAAACTCGACTGCTGCTGCCATTAATAGATTGTTGTCTATTTTAATTAATCTAACTCCTTTCTTCCCATGCTGCTGGCGCCAATAACAAGTAGACTGCTGTTGATAAATTTAATAAATATTTAACCCCTGCATGCTGCTGTGCAGACTTAGAAAGGAACAACAATTAGATTTATTAAATTTCTTGTCTTGTGCACTTTTGTCCTTTCTTGTTTTGTGCTATTTGTTTTGTCTTATTTGTTTTAAACTTTTCCACACTTCCTTTGGCGCAGACTTAGAAGGGACAACACTTTTTTTTCTATGCATGGGCTAGAGATAGGAACATAGCTGCTGCTATTTTTAGACTGATTTATTTTTATCTATCCTTCTCTTTTGGTGCCGTCTTTTCTTGGAGCAACTCTTGCTAAATTTAGCAAAAGCAAAGCTAATTTTATCCCTTCACCTTTGGCGCATGGAGCTAATATATTTAGCTAAGTGCTATTTTTAGCTCTAACTACTATTAGCAAGTGCTATTTTTAGCAACGCTATTTTTAGCCACGCTAAAAATAGCCTATCTTCCGAAAATAGCCAATACTTTGCGTGAAAAATAATGGTAACAGGACTTGCATGTTTGTTGATTTTATTTTGAAATACAATTTCAAATTGAATGTCCAATCTTCAATAGAAATAACAATTACCTCTATCATGTCAGTAATAGGAACACCAGCCATTCTCATGTCAATGCTTTCAAATTAATCATTGTTTGATCCATCATTTTCCTCTTCCAAGGGAGCTACTTGTTTGTTCACGTCCTTCACAAATTAGAGATCTATATTTGCTGGTTTCCTCTTTCTTCCATCGACGATGAAATGAAAGAGGTTGGAGCCTGACATTGGTGAAAATTGCTACTTGAATCTTCTGTTGGTCCAACACTAATCCTTGAGAACAATTCTTTAGCCTTTTGCATTGAACAATAAAATGTTCTTGGAAATACAACCATATCTCTAAAAAGGTTTCACTACTCCGACATAAAAATTATGGGGGATCTACTAGTGCCTGGTTGCTAACCTTTATTATACAACATCTCCAATGGTTAGTTTCACGAAAGTAACACCCATTTAACTTTAGAACATGCGTAATACTTAGCAATACTTGAGACCAAAATACTGAAAAGCCTCCAATTAGAAAGCAAAATATCATTTGTTTATTTTAGGTCAGATTTTGCTAACCTCAATTGACTGTAATTTAAAAGATCTATGTGAAGGAACTTTTACATGCTTTGGGATATTTGCTAGAAAAGAATTTTACTTCTTTTTCCTGTTATTTTCTTGATTTGTTTTGGCATTTTTTGAATCTCTATTTTTTTGGGTCAAACATTGTTATTATGTGACATTCTCTTCGGTGACATTGCACACCTTACAAGGTAAGGTCATGTTCTCTTTGTTCCTTGTCAAACTTTCCTATACATCGTCTCCAATTGCATAGTCTACAGTACATATAGGTTTGGCTTTAAACTTGTGTAATATTTTTGATGTAATATACATTTTCTTGGGTGACAATCTATGTTGCTAGGATACAGGTACGGGTATGGGTTCGATGCGCGGATATGTCAATTTAAAAAAACCCTTGGGGACGATATGTTGTGGATACGCCTGTACATATATATATATATATATATATATATATATATATATATATATATTTATATACATATACTCATTTTACTCATTTTTAGTCCATAAAAACTGAAATAGTAATACAATAAAAAACTGAAATAGTAATACAAAACTTGAATCAATGTTCAAAACATTCAATATACTTAAGACTTTACATTTTCATTGATCATGTGGCTGCCATACATATGATATACGAATATCATGTCAACATGAATACAAACAAAACTTAGAAAAATATACTAGGATCAATGTTCAAATTTAACCTTGATATCGGAATAAACTTGATAAACTTGAAAAATATACTAGGAGGGGAGCTTTCATTAGAAGCTAAATGATCAACCTAAACATTTTATTGAGCCATGTTTTTTAAATATAAAACATAAAAATAGAGTGCAATCTAATCTATATTATAATGAAGAGTCATTTGAAGTGACAATGGAAAATGCAGATGAGTAGATGCCTGTTCTGCCATCCAGCAATAACATCATTACAAAACTAAATGTTAGCACGGGCTTAAATATAAAATGTCATAGCTTCAATACTCTCCCCCTTTTGTGCCAGCAAAAAGGGAAGCTGGCAATCCATAAGCCATCTGTATCAGGTCAATTTCTTTTTATTCACATCCAAGTGCCACAACACCATGATTGAAGAAAGAATTTTGAGCCTGATCACCGTAAATTCAATGCTTATAAACAACATATGTGCATTGCAGTCATCAGGCTTACAACAAAAATGAAAGAATCGATTAATATATTGTACAACATAGTCAGCAGGTCTGGTAGCCATTCTCAGATCTCTCTTGTCAATAAAAGAATTGGCCAATTGTCACTTGTAAATTATTCATCATACCACTAACTTTTAGCTTCTGTTTATATTGCTATTTGTCAAATAATCCCCTGAAACTTAACCCACGTCATTCTGAGGATGATATGAGATGATAATGCCCTTGTCTTGTCTTCACCCTCTGCCGCATTGAAGTCGGCTATAGCAAAAAAAAAGAAACCTTGGCGTATTTAACCTTGGGTTAATATCGCGAAGTTCCGGGTTCTTCCTTGAGTACGCCACGTGCGTTTGGACGTACTAGAAGAACTGGATGAACCCATCACGATATCATGCACTGCACTGATGTATCCATACCGATACGTATCAGCAGGGTAAGGGGGTCTGGGGG
Organism: Taxus wallichiana var. yunnanensis; assembly: GCA_018340775.1. Lineage (NCBI taxonomy): Eukaryota > Viridiplantae > Streptophyta > Pinopsida > Cupressales > Taxaceae > Taxus > Taxus wallichiana. The sequence continues at coordinate 657,534,141 of CM031240.1, forward strand.
ACGAACCCAACACAATGTAGGTGATAATGTCTATATTTTGTAATGCTAACACCTAAACCATGTTTTGTAGTGCTCGAGACATTTTTTTGGACAAGATATAATATTATCCACAAATTTGTCCTAGAAATTTGAGGGGAAGTTTGGCTTTAAAAACTTGCGTACTATTTTGCTATGCTTTAGACATTTTCTTGTGTGACATTGCAAACCTAAGTCAAAAAATGTGCCAAATTTGAACCTAAAAATTCAAAATTCGACAAATTCAAATAAAATAGTAAAAAATCACACAAATTCAACATGAAATTAGGATATTCGAATAGTTTATTTGGCGAGTGTTTCAGAGTGATTGAGTTGAAAGTCATTTGAGGTTTTTATTTGGCAAAGTGTAAGTCTGTAGAGTTTGATTGTGCTAGTGCTTTATGCGATTGAGGTTTTTGGCAGTGGAAGTCTTCTCAAGTTCCCTGCGTTGTACATCCTTGTTCTCTATGTTGTGCAACCATAATTTGCCTGCGTTGTATCCTCCAAGCTTTGGTGCCACCCAACGAATCAATGTTTTAAAGTTCAAACCTCATTCCACATTCGGCGTGCCCTCGACTCACACGTTGATTTATTAAGTTCAGTTTTAATATTCTTATTATTTTCGATGTTCTCTCGCTCTCAATCTCTACAATTAAATATATCAATATAAAAAGCCATAAATATAAGCTATGTCACAAGGTTTGCTGAATTTTAAACTAAAAATTCAAAATTCGGTGTTTAAAATCGACACCAAAAGTTCGACCAAATTCGTTGCGAGCTCACAAAGGGTTTCAGAGATGCATAGGTTGTGTGGCCCAACTCGAGGAGTTGTTTGGACGTCTTTGTTCACACTTTGCACTCGCGAAGGGTTTTGTTTTCTTCACACAACCAACAAGAGATTTGAGCATGACATGGGCATACTCCGGAGGATTGTGACCAACATCATCCTTACCACACGAACTAGGGAGTTCATCGTGACTTCATGCAGACATGATCTTTTCATCTTTATGGAAGGGTTTATTGTAATTTGTTTTTATTTCATTTTTTTTTTTGTTCATTATTCTAATTTTTTTTAGATAATAGTTAGATCTTTTAAAGTTTTAACGTTTAGTTTTTATTTGATTTGTTTTATGTATCTTTTCTAAATACATATTTAATATGTATTAATATTTTATCTTTTTATTTTTAAATTTAAATGTTATTTTTAAATATATATAATTTTTTAATTTTTAATTTATTTTTGATCGAACTTAAATGCGATTTTTTTTTCAAACTTTATCCAAATCGACGAATTTCAACCAAATTTTATCATCGTCGAACTCGAACTCGAACTCAGACTTAGAATATAAGTTATAACCTATGAATAGTTTATAACATTACATTTTGATTTATATAGTTTAGTTTTTATTGTTTAGTTGTTAAAACTAAAACTTAATTCGTTGTTTCGCCATTCAGTTTTAAAACCGGTCAAACCGAATCGAACATTAAAGGTTAGTGACCAGCTTAACCTTTAAAAAGACAAACCGCTTTTGTAAATCGAGTACGGAACCGGCTGGTTTGGGCTAAAACCGTCAAACCGTCCGGTCCAAAATCTAAACCGCCAGATTTGGCCTGTTTGCCGTATATGGTGGCCACTCAAAAAAATATTTTAATTGTTTTCTTTTATTTATTTTTCTCTAAACCCTAATTTGGTGTTATAAATACACCCCCTCTATTCACTTCACACCTCTCTCATTGAGCATTTGTGAGCATTTGTGAGCATAAGATTGAAGAGTTTATTTTTTGTAGTGAGCTTGGAAGTTGGAGGCTTGGAGCTTGTTTGGCATTGCTTGTGGGCTCTTTGTGGTGATATTGGCATCCATTTGTGAGCACCTCTCTTATTTGCAAGGATTTGGAGGATTGGGGCAGCCTTGAATAGTGTTCATTTGGAGTTGTTTGGCATCAAGTGTGGGCTCTTTGTGGTGGCATTTACATCTACATTTGGAGTGTAGGCTCTTGTGGTGCCATTTACAAGCTTGGAGCATTTCTTTACCTCATTTGTGTGCACATTGAAAGGTATGTTACATTTTAAGTTTGCCCCTTATTTGTAAATTTTAATTAAAAAAATAGGAAATTTATTTATTTTTTATTTGCATTTTCAGATTTGTTTGCATTTGCAATGGTCCTCAAATCAAAAGACCCTACATGGGCCCATGCAGACACAATTGATGATCAAGTTTTTTGTAAATATTGTAAGAAACACATCAAGGGGGATTCATAGGTTGAAATAACACTTGGCTGGTCAAAGAGGCCAAGTTACCCCATGTGAGGCACCTGATATTGATGACATTAGGTTGGAAATGAAAACCATGCTTGAAAAACATAGAGAAGAGAAGGCTAGGCAAAAAGAGATGGAAGCTGAAATAGGGAGAAGGAGGGAACATGCCTTGAGTGTTGAAGGATCTTGCTCTGACCCTTCTGTGAATCAATTAGAGACCCCTTTCGGTATATGCCTCCCCCATCCACTCATAGTCAAGAAAACCGACCTAAAAAGAAAGACCATTCAAAGCTTTTTTCCATCTTCCACACCTGCTAGTGCCTCCATGCCAACACAAAATCAGCCTACCTTGGATAACCATTGGAAGAAGCAATACAAAGAAGCAACTTTGAGTACATTCTTTAGATGGTGGTATGATGCGAGATATCCCTTTCATTGCTTGCCCGCTCACCTTATTACTAGCCGATGTTTGATTCCATTGTTCATGCTGGTAAGGGCTTCAAAGGCCCTAGTATGCATGACTTGAGAGGATCACTTTTGAAGAAAGAAGTTGCATCCATAGATGAATATTTGAAAGGTTGCAAAGCTTCATGGGCCAAAACAGGATGCACTATCATGTCAAATGGGTGGAGTGATGGCAAGAACCACACAATAATAAATTTTTTGCCTCTTGTCCACAAGGTACAATGTTTTTGAAATCAATAGATGCATCTGATAGGGTGAAAGATGCAAATTTATTGTTTGAGCTTTTGGATGAGATTGTTTTAGAGGTGGGGGTGGAAAATGTTGTACAAATCATAACAGATAATGCATCTAACTATGTTTTTGTTGGTAAGATGTTAGAGGCTAAACACAAAACAATATTTTGGACTCCATGTGCTTTGCACATTGCATAGACCTCATGCTTGAGGATATAGGGAAAAAAGATTGGATCAAGAACACTGTAGAGCATGGCAAGAGCATCACCAAATACATCTATAATCACTCATGGGTATTGAACCTAATGAGGAAGAACACTGATGGCAGAGAACTTGTTAGGCCAACCATCACGAGATTTGCAACAAACTTCCTCATGTTGCAATCTCTTATTTCCCAACAACAGAACTTGAAAAAGATGTTTTCAAGTGATGAATGGAATGCATCAAAGTGGAGCCGGAAACAGATGGGAAAGACACAAAGAAGAAACTTTTTGATAATTTATTTTGAAAAAAATAGCAGAGATAGTGAAAGTTCTTGAGCCTCTTGTTAAGGTGTTGCGATTGGTGGATGGGGAAAAATTAGCCATGGGTTATATTTATGAAGGCATGGATCGAGCAAAGGAGCAAATAAGGGCAGCATACAAAGACAGGGTAACTAAGTATGGGCCTATATGGGAGATCATAGATATAGATGGAACAATCAACTCCATCGGCCTATACATGCAAATGGGTACTTTTGAACCCGAAATATCATTACAGAGCTCACTTGAGAAGATCAAACAGAGAAGTAAAAGATGGTTTGACGAGTGCCTGAGCGCATGGTCTCGATGAGATGCAACAACTTGAGGTTCACCGACAGATCAACTTCTTCAGTAGAGCCACATGTACCTTTGGAAAAAACCTCGCAAAGATCGCAAGGAATGTGGACCAACTAGGTAATAAATTCTAAGTTTTTGAAGTTCATTTGATAATTTTTAATGAATAATCATGAATTTTTAGCATAAGACAATCTTTTTCTAATTTGTTGAATTACGCTTTAACCTTTAAGTTATAAGTTTATGTTTTACTTTTAATTTTTAACTGTGTTTTTAACTTTTTATCGTCATTGTTTACTAATTAAACATTTACACTTTTATCACAAAGACATTGGTGGGATTCGTTTGGTAGTCAGTGTCCTCAATCGCAAAAAGTTTGCAATTAGGATCCTGAGCCAAACTTGCAGTGCTTATGGGTGCGAGCGCAACTGGTCCGTCTTTGAGTGGATTCACACGAAGAAGAGAAACCGTTTGGAACAACAACGTTGAATGATCTTGTCTTTGTGCAGTACAACCTTTAGTTAAGGCGCAACCAGTTGTTGAACAAAGACTTGATATTGATCCCATTGTCTTGGATGATATAGATCCAACCTCAAAATGGGTAGAGGAGAGTGAGCCAACAGAGTTTGATCCCGATGACTTGGGGTGGATGGGTTTGGATCAAGAATTTGATGAGCCATTAGCACCGCCGCCATCGTCACGAGACACAGCAGGCACTAGTCGCACTCGTGCTACTCCCCGACCCCGTGCAACTCCAGTTGTTGCAGATGTACCTGAGGATTTGGATGAGTCCGAGTCAGAGCCAGAGGTCGGTGATGATATTGATGAGGATGACCTTGAGGATCCCATTTCCAGCAGCGGTGCAGAGTTTGATGATTGATCATTGATGTCATCTAGTTTATTCTAGAGTTTTGTAACTTGTAGTATTTGTAATGTATCAATGATCATATCATGTTGCTTTTTTGGAGTCTTGAACTATGGAGGCCATTTAGAGCCTCATTGTTTATGTATTTTGTTTCGGAATCTCATCTATGATATATGTATTGTGTATTGGACTTGGAGTTCGTGCCATTTTGCTATAAACACCTTTCTTGCATATATATAAGAGAAAACTTTGCATATTCTGTGTGTAATTGTTGGAATTATGGTTTTTAACCTTTCAAATATATTATTTTCATTAAAAATATAAAATTTTATGTATTTTTTAGTAAACCGGTTCATTAAGTTTGAACCGGTCCGGTTCCGGTTCGACCTCGGCCGGTTCTGAGTCCGGTTCCGATTTTTAAAACATTGGTTTGTTTACTATATTTTTTTGATAGGTAAAAAAAGGGCTTATAGCCCAGCTATATTAATACTTCACAAAAAAACTTGAGAATAGGTTATAGTTGTGAGTTTAAGCAACCTTGTCGGTGTTATCATTATACCAAAATTACATTATATCGAAGTAAAAATACAACCATAAACACTAAGTGTCCTCCTCAGAGGAGCTGGAGATCACAACCTCAGGCACCACCTCAGGATCCATCGAAGTTCGAGCTTTCTCCTCTGGACCAAAGTCAACAAGCTATTCTTCTAGCCGAGAGTCTTCAAATTTATCACCAAGATACCTAGAACAACACGATGTCATCCAACTTGTGACCTTGGTTGATACTTTCCAGGGCCTGGGCTTTAGACAAAGTCCAAATCTGCTCCAATGCCGATTCACATCGAAACCCATTTGCTCAAGATCCTCGTGCAAAGCAAAGGAATTGCTTGCCCCAAGCAACACAATTTGCACACCAATAATTTGTGCAACCTTTAGGGTGTCAAGTCGGGAAGTAGATTGGCCAGTGTCACCCATCACCCAAATTACTTCTTCCACCGCCGTGTTTTCCCCAAGTCTAGCACAGAGTGGGCAAGCAACAAGTTTGTAGCCATCCAACACAGAAGATAGGGGTCCTCCACGCCCTCAATGAGAGTGTTTTGCCAGAATTCCATGGCCTCTTTTGCAGTTATTCGAGTGCCTTTGTCCAAGGTGGTCAACATTCAACAACTCACGCAATTTCAAATCATTAACCGACCCCAAAAAGAAAAGTGCACATCATCCAGAGAGAAACGATGAATCAGATGATCATCCATTTCTTTGACAAATGCGTTCCCAGTTGTCTTTTTCCCCAATTAGCCGAACCAACAATCCCCTTGCCTTTCTCCATTAGACTGAACAAACTAGAGACTTCTTCGCAGAAACGGTTAGGCAAGCTCCACCAAATGCCCTGAATTTCCTTATAACCCTTCTCGCATGCGAAAACCATAAAGAAAGAGTGTGCGAAACTAGCTGGCTGCATGCCAAAAATCATGAGGCGAGGGGAGTTAATGAGGACAGCTGGGCTGTCCTTTCAAGGCCACCGCCGATTGCCAATTACTATTTTCTTGATCAAGTAAATCTCCCATTAAATCAATTAGATCTTTGGGTTGTAAAATAATGAGTCTTTGGGGATCTTTCTTAATGCTTCTATCCACCCCAATGTTAGCTAGTTTGTCCGCCACTTTATTAGCGCTACGAAAGATGTGTGAAATCAGGAGGGGCTCACAGAGAGCACGAAAATCATTCACAATTCCGGAAAGCTACCAATTGTTGACCTGACCTTTCTGAACCGCATTAATAATGACCATGAGTCACCTTCGATAAGGAATTTCTCCCACTTTATTTGTTTCGCAATTGAGAGGCCACGCCAAAGAGCTTTGGCCTCAACATAATTGTTAGAGCATTTCCCGAGGGCTTCAAATGAAGCCCAAGATAGGTCGGGAGCGTAAGAGCTTGAAAAATTCTGCCACCCGCCCAACCCGGGTTGTTCTTGGCAGCCCCATCGAAATTTAGCTTGATGTACTCACCATTAGGAGCCTCCCAAGAAGAGGTTATGCAATTGTTGCTTTTGAGTCCAACCCCTTTATCGGGAGATTGTTTACTAGATTAATTTTTTAAGCTATAGTTATTTTTTTAATAAAAACTTAAACTTTAATGTTACATTTTAATTTATTAAAGTTTAATGTTTTTTTTTTTGATATTTAAGGCATAACCTCAAATATGACCAGACAACAACCACATTCATCCAGGTGGCATACTAACAAAAACCACAACTTTATTCTATAACTATACCTATGCCCGAATTATGCTTACGGGCCTATATGATAGAAATATTAATACCCATATTGGGCACATCCATATCCATCTCGGGCGCGCCAACATACTCTTCATCCACCGAGTTGCCATTAAGCCGCCCGGCCGCTTAGGTAGCCGAATGCATCATCGCAGAGGAACACAAATCAATCCACCAAGACGGAACAAGAACAAGCGGTGCCCCCAGGGCCTTGACGTTGGGCAGCTGAATGCGAATATGCCCCGCCTTTTTATCTTTTGCGTAAGAAGTGAGGGACTCAACAAACTCCAACGAACTTTGAAGCGGCGATCGAGTTCCGGGAAGGCCGAAGCAACACTAGCCGACGAGCCCGAGGTGACATCCTGAGCAGGCCATGAAGCCAAGTTGAAATTGGCCACCTCCGAAGCAAGGTTTCCGCAGAAGTTTGGGCATATCCAGAGGGCCGCGACATTAACCACCTCCGCCTTCGAAGGATGCAGAACCAACAAATTTTCCATGAAAATGGAGGCAATACCACTATTTACCCTTGGCCACCCCTCCATATTTAGAAACTCTAGACCCAAAACCAATTTAACCACCTCCAGGTCCTCTACATAGGAGATGAGGAAAATCTTCCGTAGCCTACCATCAGTAACCCTGTTTCTGAATGCCATTTCTCTCACATCACAAGAAAGTGCCAAAGACAGAGCCCTAGGAGGAGCCATTTCGCAGAGCAAAGGGAAATGTGTGAGACAACCGCCCAACCGGTCTTAAATAAGTTCCTTATGCTTCACACGTGGGGAAGTTGTCGTCGATTTCATGATGGGCTGAGTCCTCGAGGCAATCATTTGTAAGCCCACCCACGCAGAAAAGCTTATTAGCCACCCTCTCCCCACAATCTTGCTCAATGCCTTTATTTGCTAGCCAGTCGGCACACTGATTGCCTTCTCGGTAGATGTGTTTAATACTCCAATTTTTGAATTTAGACAACATCCATAAAACCTTCTAAACTTCGAGATCCAACTTCCATGACAAAGCTCTTTTTTTGATGGTGTTAATGATTATCATGGAGTCCCCTTCAATTTCCAGATTTTCAATTTTAAGGGAAGCAGCGAGAAGCAAACCATTGCCAAGGGCTTGCACCTCGACAGCATTGCACGTACCCTCCTTGAGTTTGTATGAAGCAACTATAACCACCTTACCAGAGGAATTGCGAATGATACAACCAACACCGGAGACCCCCGGATTACCCCTAGAAGCCCCATCAAAATTTAGTTTTAAAAACCCACTGGAAGGGGGAGCCCAAAATGTGTTTCTTCTAGCCAGGGAGGAAGATGCGGAAGACTTCATAGCACCATCCCCAGGCTTGATTATCATTGGCCAACTTCTTTCAAGCAACCTGTCATGGGAAGTAAAAGGACAAGATCTAGACCAGTTAGCAGACACAACTTCAGATATAGCCCTTTCCAGCCTAAGGAGAACCGATTCCACTGTGCCATATTCCTCCCTAAAAGCCTTTTATTTCTCTCCCACCAAATGTGCCACAATAGAAGCACCAGACTACACAACCAAATAGAAGAAAGAGCCCCTGAATGAGAATTAATAGGCCAGGCTAGGATAACATCCGGGAGGGATTTAGGTTGGACCCACGGAAGGTTAAGCTTGGCACATAACCAGTTCCAACATTCAACAACGAAAGGGGCAATGTAGAAGCAAATGGTCTCTGTCTTCCACATCCTTTTCACATAGGAGGCATCTGGTAGGACCTTGAAAACCAAATTTTTCCTTCTTTCTTGAGTTAAAATCTTACCCTTAAAGGCCATCCAGTGAAAATACCAGCTTTAGGGGGGCATTGGGAGTCCCAACAATCTTTCCATACTGGGTTTCTCGGGGCAATATCCTCATGGAGTAGGAGGTACCCAAGATGAGGGGAATAAGATCCCGAGGGAGCTGCGGTCCAAACAATTTCATCCTGCTTATTTGAGATTAGAATATTCCTTTCTGCAAAAACAGATAAAAAATTAGCTTCTAAATCAGGAGAGAGATTCAGATGGTCCACTTTTTTCCATTGCAACATGGAGGGAAGGGAATCATTCAGTTCCCCATAGTTGGAAACGTAAGGACCCCATTCACCCAACAATCTCCTCTTAATGTCTTCGAAAGCAGGAGAGTCTCCAAGAGCAGGGTATCCATTCCATGGATCATCCCAGAAGAGAGCTTTCTCTCCATTACCCACTCTCCAATCCGCATAAAAACAAACAGAGATCTACATTCAATCATGAAATTCCATATATGCGAGCCCTTAGGAGGGTTTGCCACCCGGAGGATGGACTCAGGAAGGGGAGCACCCAAATATTTCTTCTCGAAGACTAGGCTGAGAAGACTGTTGGGATTGGAGATAAGCTTCCAAACCAATTTAGCACCAAGTGCCACATTTTGCAGACCCAAATTTAGGATGCCCATGCCACCAAGCTCTTTAGGCTTTGTTAATGTATCCCAACTGATCAGGGGAAGCTTCTTTTCCTCGGAGAGACCCTGCCACAGAATTTTCTCAAAATGCCCTTAATTTTATCAAGAACACCCTTAGGGATTTTAAGGACCGAAAGGAGATACAGAGGAGCAGCACATAGAACTGATTTAATCAACATAAGTCTCCCGGCAAGGGAGAGCCATTTACCTTTCCAAGCATTCAGTTTAACATCTAGAGAACTGAGAAGATCATTCCATAGGGAGTTCTTACCTGCACCTTTAAACAAAGGAATACCGAGATACTTGACAGGCAGGTACCCTTTTTGAAATTGAAAATATTTAGAATTCTTGACTCTGTTTGCAAGGCAACATTGAAGAAAAAAATGCAGGATTTAGCCACACTAACATCTTGCCCTGCCGCCTTAGAGTATCTGTCCAAAGAATCCTTTAACTCCTTAGCCTCCCGGTGGAGGCCCTGCCGAATAGAAAAGTGTCATCTGCGAATTGCTGGTGAGTGAGAGGAGGAATACCATCCGCAATCTTTAAGCCATTGATCTTACCTTCCCCCAATTTGACTTTGATGGATCTACCAAGGGCTTCCGCCACAAGAATATATAAGGAGGACAGGGATCCCCCTGCCTAATACCACGATTACTACCAAAGAAACCCTCAACACTCCCATTAATAAGAACGGAGAAGGAGGGGTCGAAGATGCAACTGAAAATCCACTCACAAAGGTGCTTGGAGAAGCCAAACTTAAGAAGGACCCTAATGAGAAACCTCCAATTAAGCTTATCGTAAGCTTTGCTGATATCTAATTTTAGCATCATACCAGGTGTGTTAGAGGAAGATAGAGAGTGAGTCAGCTCATGAGACAAAATGACACCGTCAAGGATAGATCGACTAGGCATGAATCCAGTTTGTTCAGAAGAAATGAGGGGATCCAAAATAGGTTTCAAACGAAGGGCAATGGCCTTGGAAATGATTTTGTAAGACGTATTACAAAGAGAAATTGGCCTGAAGTCCTCAAGGAGGGTTGATGCAATTTAGGAAAAAGGCAGATGAAGGTATTATTAAGCATTCCGAGCACCGAGCAGGATCTTCATGAAGCCTCCACTGCCACCCATACATCATATCCCACAATGCCCCAAAATTTCTAAAAAAATTGGTAGGGAAACCGTCTGGGCCAGGGGCTTTATTCTTCTCCAAGGAGAATACAACTTTCTCAATTTCTAAGAAGGAGAAAGGCTTCAAGAGCACAAAGTGTTTTGATTCTCGGAGATGAGAGCAGGGATACCATCCAAGAGGGAGGTCTGCTCGGCCTCAAAGGAGGCAACATCCCGGCTAGCAAGGAGGAGAAGAAATTAATCCCTTCAGAAATGATGTCCTTCTGCTCCACCAGACGAACCCCTTCACTATTCTTAATTTCTGAAATGAAATTTGAATTCCTTTTTGCTTTCACAGAGGCATGAAAGAATTTAGTATTTCTATCACCGTCCTTCAGCCAGAGCTCCCTAGATTTTTGCTTCCAATATATTTCCTCCCTGAGAAGCAATTCTCCTAACTCACTTAAGAGAGATTTTTCAAGAGCAAAATCCTCCTGAACATCCCGTCAGCTGAAAACTTTTAAATTAAGGGCTTTCAATTCAGCTTCAACTCTAGCTTTTTCCTGAAAGAGGTTTTTGAAATACTTGACATTCCACTCTTGCAAATCCTTTTTTAGTCTTTTCAGTTTTTGAGCCAGCACAAACATCTTGGAACCCTCGATTTTATAGGAGTTCCACCAAAGGTCGACCCAACCTTCAAGAGAAGCATCCCTTAACCACATTAGCTCAAATTTGAATGGGGATCTAGGAGGGGAAACATCAAAATTAATAGACAGGGACACCGGAAAATGATCCGACCTAGACCATGGTAAAACGGAACATTCAAGCACAATGTCATTTAAATTCCAGCTGGGACTAACTAGAAATCTATCCAGTCTTTCCGCAATGTTACTAAAGCCCTTACGCTTATTACTCCAGGTAAACCAGCCCTGCTTAGGTTCTAAATCCACAAGGGCCCCCTCTCTAATAAAGGAGCAGAAATCTTTTTGGGACTGAAGGTTTCGGATGATCCCCCTTCTTGTCCCTGCTATCAGAGATGGCATTAAAGTCCCCGCCAAGAATGAACATTTGATCACCCAGGGTAGAGACTGATTGTAGCAATTCCCCCAAAGGTTTTTTTACCCAAAATGCTAGAGGGAGCATAAACATTATATAAAAGAAAATTAAGTTGAGAGCGCCGAAACTTACTTTTACAATTTGCCAGCTGAGTGATTGGGCTTGCAATTCCACCATTACAACGCCTTCCTTCCAGACAATCCCGAGCCCCCCGGAAGCACCCATCGAGTCCGAAAAGACTCCTTTCCAACCTCTAAAAGACCTATTCCAAAGGCATTCGGCCAAAGAACAGTAACTTAGTTTCTTGAAGAAGAACCAGACAAGCCTCCGAGGAGAGGATATAACACTTAATCAAGCGTTGTTTGTCAGAGGAATTAAGACCTCTGACATTCCAGGAGAAGAACTTCATTGAACACAGGGAAGGGGTTTCACCTTCCCGGGATCAGCAAGATCGAATTTCAGGGTTCTTTGCTTCCCTGCATCGACCTCCAATTGAGCCACCTCCTCGCTTTGACTTTCTCCCCTTTTACCTGCGAGCCACACATAGCAACCCCCATACCATCTTGGCATGAAGCTAGTTTAGAAGGGACCAAGATGGGAACTAAATCTTCTGGAACAATCTCGCCATCTTCCAGATTCCTAGCTGCGGAGTTGGGCAAATCCAAAACCCAACAGTTGTTCGAAATCCACCTGCTAAGAGTTTCCATCGAGGAGGCTTGCCCCTGCACAAATCCTTCCTTAATCAAGGAGACAAGAGCACCTGAATCCCTATGCACATCCTCCGTCTCCTTTAACAACGAGCGAGGACTTAAGTTTTCCGAAAGGCCAACAAGGGGTAAAAGAGAGACTGCTAGTCCTTCCGAACCACCTTCAACAAATGAGAGACCTAGGAGGGGAAGGGGCAGAGGATTGAGCTAGAACCAATCTCGATCCATCTGAATGAGGGGAAAAGAGGGATCCAACCTTTTTTCCAAGACCCTGACAATCCTTCTTCAAATGACCCAAAGCCCTGCAAGAGAAGCACTTAAAGCTCAACCCTTCATAGATTATTTCGACGATCAGGGACCCTTATGGGAAGGCAACAAAACAGAACTCGGCAGGGGGAAGACAAGTCCATATCAACACAAATGCACGCCGAAGGGTTTCTCCATTTTAAAAGAGACGGGTTGGAAATAGGCACCCAAGAATCGAGTGAGCAAGCAATAGATTTTATAGAGGCCTCAAATATAAGCTGGAGGAGTTTAGGAACCAGGGACCCCCTTAAAAATATTTTCCACAGAGGACACAATGAAACAAGACTTGAAAGAAGCCATTCCACAAAAAGAGGATCTTGAGATTTCCCTCCTTGCCCCAGAACCAGTAAATCTAGTTCCGAATTTTCCTCCTGGAGAACTTGGCACCAATGAATTTGCAACAAATTGCCCTCTTTTCATGGATATCCACAAAATCCTTTTTTCTCTCACAGGAAGATCAACAGGAACCGATTCCTTGGAAATTTTAAATTCAATCCCGCCCACCTTAAATTCCTCTCGGGGCGCAGACCACGCACCTCAAGCCCGCCAACTGAAGAGGGGATCTCCTTCCCCGAGGGTTGGGAAGAAAGGGACCCTTTTCTGGATCAATTTCCTCGAGCAAATTTTTAACCGTCGAGAACCCTAGCTGCAAGACCAGAATTTAACGACCGCCCAGGCCACAAGACCTAACCAGCGAAGACACTCCTTCCTTTGCCAGAGCATCCGTGCCAAGCCCATTCCATTCCTCTTCGCTACTTAGACCGAGCGGAATCTTGTTCGCTCCAAAGTGGCGGCCTCCTTCAGCTTAGGCGCTACAAGTTCAAACGGCTCCTTCGCAACGGTCCCTTTAGGCAGCGAAAATCTTGAATTTTTGCGGGATTCGCACCTAGGTCGCATCGCTTCCTCCATCGCCTTCGTTATCAATAATTTGCTCTATTAAGTTTAATGTTTATTGTTTAGTGGTTATTTTAATAATTTTAAATAATATTTATTTTGCAAGTCATCAACTTATATTATAATTTATAAATAATAGTTATAATGTAGTGATAATTTTTTAATATATTTGTTTTCGGCTTAGCATTATAAACTTGTATTATAATTTAATATTAATAATTTGACTATTATTTAGGTTTTTTAAAGTTTTTAAATATATATTTGGACATTATTGTACATTTATTATTTATTTTGACATTATTGTACATTTATTATTTATTTTAAAAATAAAATAATAAAAATGCACATTTATATAATTCAAACTTATTGATGATTTTTTTCCGAATTTTATTGGCTGACGAACTTGTTTCGAATTTCATCCTTGCCAAACACAAACACGAACCTGGTGACTTAGCTGCAAACTATGTTTTGCAATGTTTCTTGTCGGTGCAATGCTGACACTGTAAACTATGTTTTGCAATGTATGATATATTTCTTTGGTGACACTATAATATCATCCACACATTTGTCCTAGAAATTTGAGGGGAAGTTTGGCTTTATACTTGCGTACTATTTTGCGATACTTAAGACATTTTCTCGGGTAACTGCAAACTATGTTTTGCAATGCTGACACTGTAAACTATGTTTTGCAATGCTGATACCGTAAACTATGTTCTGCAATGTTTGATGTATTTCTTTGGTGACACTATAATATTATCCTTAAATTTGTCGTCGAAATTTGAGGGGAAGTACTGCAATACTTTTGTCTTCCTTTTTTATTTGATATCTCGCATATATTCATGATTAATTTTTGTTTTGCTTATTATCCCCAAATTTGTCCTAGAATTGAGGGGTTTTGTGAATCTTTTGTCTGCTTTTTTCTATGATATCTTCCACAAATACATGATCAATTGTCGTGCTTTGCATCTCTATTAGTTATGTTGAGTCATGGTTCTTTTTCCTAGAATGTTTAAAGAATCTTTTCTCACCTTTTCTTTTTAGTATTTGTTTTCTAGTGTTTTCAATTGGACAAATTGGACATTGCACAAGCGCCTCTTGCGCCTTGTAGGGGTACATGCAAATCCCGATTGTTTGACCCACTTTGTAGTGTTGTGAGTTGGGCTAGTTGGATTTCTTGAATCCTATGCTCTGCACAAACATGTAGGCCTCCCAGTTTGTAACAAAGAAAAAAGGTTCTTAAGTACATTTGTTTGGATTAATCAGATCCCTAGTGCACGAGGGTCCCAATTTACTGACTCACATCAAACTAATTGGGTTTTTAAAGAAAATGATTGGGAAAGTTGTAGATTGCTACACGCTTTGCACTTTGTAAAGGTGCACAACCTACCTTTGTATTTGTTACACCTTGCAAGAGTGCACAAGGGTCTTGATTTCTAGGCTAACATCAAAGCAATTGGTTGTTCAATAAAAACTATCTAGAAAGTTGGAAATCGGTACTTTCATTGCACTTGTGCCTATATTGTACGACCTTACCAGAAGTATAATCTGTTCTTTAGTAAGATCTCTTCAAGGCAAAGTGGTGGAACTTTTTGAAGTTCCATACTTCTCTTGTGTTGTGCCAGGCTGCACAGAATTCTCCAAAGTTTGACTGATCATAAAGGGGAAACATCTCCAGGTGTAATGAATCAGATGAATCAGATCTCTTTTAACTCTTGGTAGGCTACAAAGGGGTGCGTGAGTATTTTGGTTCCCAGGCTCATTCTCTTGATGAAAAAGGTGCATAAAGACTCCCAACGACTGATTGATGATTGGTAGAATTTATGTGGCATTGACAAAGTTTGTTGCATTGTACACATAATCCAGAGATGCAAACCTTGACTCATGGTGACGGAAAGATATGAAGAAGGAAATTAAAAAAAAGAGATACGTGTGACACTGGACGGCATTCATTATAAACCCTCTTATTATAGATGTAGAGAATAAATTTGTAAATTCTTATGTGAGAAAATTCTGTTTGTGAAATCAAGATGTCTAAACCTAATGGAAAAGCTGATTATTGGTGGAGTTTTCAAAGAGATTTATGAAGATTTCTTCTATAAGTGGTCTGAGGCCATTGAATTCAGAGTGGAGATTTTGAAACATGGAGCCAATGCTTTCAAGGAAATAAAAAATGAAAATGTGGATATATTTTTAGAGATTGAAGATTTTGTTGAGAAGATTTACAACACTTCTTTGGATGTCTAAACCTAATGGAAAAACCAACTGCTGTTGGAGTTTTCATAAAGACTTGAGAAGATTTCTTCTACAAATGTTCTGAGGCCATTTAATTCAGAGTGGAGGTTTTGAAACACGGAGCTAATGCTTTCAGGAAATAAAAATGTAAATGTGGATATGCTATTAGAGATTGAAGATTTCATTGAGAAGATTCACAACACTTCTTTCCTAGACAGTCTGGATACGGGTACGGGTACGGTACGCCGATACGGCAAATTTTTAAAAATCTTGGGTACGGTACGCTTTTGGGTACGTTTTATATATATATATATATATTTATATATACATGTATATAAATATATAAATATGTATATAAATTATAAATTTAAAGAAGCATTTGCATACTTATTGAAATTTAATTCTCATACATTGCATACTTATTGAAATTTATTATTTCTCTATCACAGTTATTTATCTTAGTGACTGTGATAAGATTCAAGGAGTTTTGATTGTTCATGGTGACCTTCCTTGATCCACTCAGCACGATAGTATTGTCTGACATATTTCCCGAAACATCATAACTAAGCAGGAAAAATATGGATCCAAGCTGGCAGGTGGGACGATTAGTCTGAGCACGGGAGAATACTCGCCGAGTTTTGGAAAGCTATCCAGTATTTTTAATTACTAATCTGTCTACAGGCGATCAAAGCTCATGATTCTTTCAGAAGATTGCAAGAAGTTGCTTGGTCCAAAAAGGTGCAAAAATGGATTTTATGAAAATAAGAAAAATATTGCCATCAATGCGTAGAGCTCGAGAAAATATACACTTTTAGAGAAAACGACACTTGAAACGGAGTCACAGAATGAAAGTTATGGCACATGCAAGTTTTTGCTGCTACATCTTCCTGGACCCTTTCCAAAAATGGCAAATTTTTTTCTATGCTTGTGATTTTTCCACCAAAAATCCAAAAAAGGAAAGAATTGCCAAAAAAGGAAAGAAACGCTGTCTTTGGCAAGTTTTTTTTGGACGGGTACGGCTGGAAACGTACCCACAGGGACAGGGTACGGCAAAACCGTACCCGGACCGTACCCTGTCCCTGTGGGTACGTTTCCAGCCGTACCCACAGCGTACCGTACCCCGTACCAGTACCTGGTACGTTTCCAGGCTGGTACGGGACCCTCTAGGGCGTTTCCAGGCTGTCTAGCTTCTTTCAATGATCAGAGCAAGTTGTGCCCATTAAATGCAGTAAAGGAAATTTTCAAAGCAGATGAAGGGTGATCTCTCAAAGTTTGCTTATTTCAGAAGGAATTCCATTGACGACTTGATCAAATTGTAAGGAATATTCGAGGAAGAATATTGAGTTGTACATTTGGGACAACACAATCCAGGTATATTGATACTTCAGATGAAGATGCAATTAAGAAAGCTGGGGAGAAATACATATGTCATAGAATGAAGAAAAGATATAGAGTTGAAAGAGAACAAAATTTTCACTGTTCAATTTTGCTAGATATTTGTATGCTATGCGGAAACTTTTTATTTAAAGAGAGATTATGAATCAAACTCTGATACCTGGAAATGCCTCAGGTCCCCATGCCCGTGGTACAAATGTATCCGGTATGGGGCTGTTATGTTATGGGGCTGTATCTGGTACGGATTGAATCACACCCAATATGGGATTGATGATTGTAACTGCGTATTTTGAGTCTGTAATAAATCTAAGAGTTGTGTTTGTAGGTTTTGAATTCCCCATTGAAAGAATATTATTGTGCAAGTTTGTTTGTATGTCCAGTTTGAATGTTGAGATTCTTGGCTGCACAGTCTAAGGTTGTTCATTTGACTCTCTAACTGTGACTGTATCACCATGTAGATGGCAGGTGGAAATAAATCACACACATACACAAACAACATATCATGAAACACCGATAGAAGAGGAGAAATGGCTTTTCCGGCTCCACATCCAACCTTCAGTCATATTAGCTTGGATAGCAGTTGGTGCATCTTCTAATGTTTACAAGTTTTGAGATACAACAATCTCAAACCCTAATGCATGTTCAGAGTTCTCATCATTATTCATGAACAGGTTCTGATCCATATGTCTCTTTCTAATCTCTCAATTTAACGTGGTAACAAAGTCACACTAGGAGTCTAAAGTGCATAAATGCAGCTTGAGGGGGTGTTGGAAACAGTCCACATTCCAGACCCATATAGAGGGCCTATTGGGGGTCCTTGGATTGAGCCCTAGCTGTTCCATGGACATTTCACATTGTAATAGTAAACTCGTTTTTTTCTCTCATCTAGAAACTCAAATATCTGTTAAGAACTTATGTGGACTCTTTGACAGTACCTTCTGTTGATTTGACCATTGAATTGGTGTCTCAGTTGTTGCTCTTATTGTTTTTCTTGATCCATTAAAACAATGGAAGCTCTCTTGGAATCTTACTGCCATGGATCACTTCAATGGATGAACTCAATAGTGTGGATTGCTTTGTCCATTTTGGGGAAAGTCAAAGGTTCCTTCAAAAGTGATGCATCTTGTGTTTTTGATGGCATTTTTATATTGGAAAATGTGCCTATCTTTGAGTTTTATGCACTTATATTGCAACGTAACATTTTAGTTGTGGATTTATTATGGGATAAGTGAACATTTTGGGATGCAGTTAAATTACCATTCCTATTTTTTAAGTAATCTATAGTTGTGACCACATAGGCAGTTATGATACCATATCAATGCCAAGGTCATGTAGTAGCTTTCCTAGCAGGACAACTTTATCTTGCATGCTTGAGACTATTATGTGGTCCTGCAGCCAAGACACCATTTTGAATATGATTTTGTTGAAGTTCGAAAAAGGTGTATGTTGGAAATCATATTATGATAAGTATCTTGGAGATGTTTTGAGTCTCAGTCGTGGCATCTTGTCAGAGATCTACAACTTGTTTGTCTTTTTCATAGGGACGAAAAATTGCCCATTCCACCATGATGAGGCTTCCTAGATATTGACACGTCATATTTTGATCCTTGGACTCATTATATAGCTTGGATTTCATTTCACTGCTTGAGATCTTTTAACAATTGGAAGGACAATTGTTCCAACTTTCCGCTGGTTATTCTTGTCCAGTAACAGACAAGAATGGATAAATATTCTGTTCGATTTGGAGATGGGGGCTTTTGGAATGTGGAAGAGTGCTTCTGAAAAATTGAGGAAAGCTTGCAGGGAGTTTAAGGAAGCTTATGAGGAAATGAGTGCAGCATGCAAGAGAGTTGCCAGAAACTCCAAAAGTTAAAATAGTTTGAGTGTTTGTTTGTAATTCCAGTTGGAGAGTATGGTGTATAAGCGCGACCTGTTTATGTATTTCTATCAAATCTGTGTAGTGTTTATTTGTTAGTTGAAGAGTATAGTGTAGAAGAGTGAACTGTCTATGTATTTCTATCTAAAACTAATTAAGAAAATCATTTCTTAAAAATGTATTCATGTTTTTGCTTCCATATTGCATTTGTGCACTCTGATCAGCAAAGTGGTTGATGGTTGTTCATTTGACCCTCGGCACATCATCACAAGGCTGCTCTAAATATCATAAGTAAAATCTTGATATTTTCAAAATATAATTTTCATGTATTTTCACGTTTATTAAAAAAGAAGTGAATTTTGAGTATCATATTTTAATAAAATATCATACATTCTAATCTTTTGTTTTTCCTGTTGTGTTCCTCTGATAGTATTTTCCATTCAAAAGCCTACCATATAATGTTTGTCTTGTGCAGATGTTTCTATTTTTGTGACTTAATCTACTTATGTGCATTATGTTGAATTACAGATATTTATTCAAAGGATGTAGAAACTCTACATGAATTAGATACTATAGTAGTTTTAGATAATCTTACTCCTAAATCAGAAAATGGACAGAAACCAGGTAACTAATACATTGTAATGAGAAACTAGATTTAGAACATTATAAATTGGCAGAAGTTTTCTGGTAGGCCAAGATTAAAGTTATATGATTTTTTAACAAATTTTCAAATTGAAGTGATTAAGATTTTTAATTGTCTACTATTTGCGACTCTTCATATTGTTAAATATTGGGTTTTTGTTTGAGACAAATAACCACATTTTACATGTTTAACAGGCCTTTACATCAACTGGCATCAAGAAAGGGGAGTTGTTCGCGGTGATCTGAAGACAGAGTACAAGTATCAGAATGCAACTGTTGATGTGAAAGTTGACACCAATTCAAGTGTACGTTCCATATTGCCAGATCAATGACGATTTAAATCTTGCCAAATCTTGTCATTCTTGGTTAATGCAAATGTTCTCTCTGGTAGCCTTCTGTTTTGGAAAAAAAACTTGTCATTTTACCTTATGCCTTGCTAAATTTGACTGTGCATTTTTCTAATCTATTTCTGGAAGAGCCTAACAAAACTGTTTCTCAAATGGATTTCAACAAATATCAAATTTGATCCATTTTTTCTAATTTATTTCTGGAAGATTCTAACAAAACTGTTTCTTGAATAGATTTCAACAACTATCAAATTTGATCCACTTTTATGAGAGTTCAAATTGATATCGATGTATGTTCCATAGTCATACGGATGAATGAAGACTTAAATCTTGCAAAACCTTTAAATATTTATTCTGGTAGCCTTCTATTTTGGAAAAGAGAGTTGCCTGTGTCTGTAAACTTTTGTGATTTAACCTGTCTAGCTAAAATGTGGCTGTTTATTTTTTCTAATCTATTTCTGGAAGATTCTAACAAACTGTTTCTTCATAGATTTCAACAAACATCACTATTGATCAACTTGTTCCTCATGCAAAGACTATTTTCAGCTTCAAAATACCAGATCACAAGTCTGGCAAGGTTGGTTCCCTTCCGTAATGATGAGAAAAAGAACACTTCTCAAGAATGTCATAAAATTAATAATTTTAGCTGAAGCTCTATGTAATTAGAAAAATGTATGTCTTTACATTTCTGAAATTTCACTGTTCATTATATGTTGCTTATGGATTTTCTTTATGTCAGGTTGACTTGCAGTACCTCCATGATCATGTTGGTTTGAGCTCAAGCATTGGTTTGACACCTACTCCTGTTGTGGAGTTCTCCGGGGCACTTGGCACGCATGAATATTCACTTGGCGGGAGTTAGCCTTTGACACAGCATCTGGAACATTTACGAAGTACACTGCAGGCGTGGGTGTTTCAAAGCCGGAGTTCTCTGCAGCTATCATATTGTATACATTTCACCTTGGTTAATACTCAGTTCATGTGTTTCACATATATTGCAATGTATTGGCATCTTTCATAATGAAATTTACATTGACATAGAATTGTATAGCTCATAAATTTACAAGAAACAAACTTACTAATTCTTTATGGTCATAGGGCTGACAAGGGAGACACTGTGAAGGCTTCGTACACGCATATGGTGAACCCTGTTACAAAGACCTCAGTTGCTGCTGAAATTACTCACAAGATTTCAAAAACGAGAATACTTTTACTGTTGGGAGCTCTCATCCTGTTGATCATCTGACCACCTTGAAAACCCGAGTTAACAATCACGGGAAACTTGGTGCCCTTCTTCAACATGAATGGAGGCCTAAATCCTCGTAACTATTTCTGGTGAAGTTGACACCAAGGCCCTGGACAAGAGTGCCAAGATCGGGTTGGCATTGGCATTGAAGCCTTGAGAAGACAATCTTGTTGAGAATAGACATTTAGGCTATTTTTGATTCTTCTCAGATATCATTTCTATTTTTTTGAACAGTTCATATTGGAGGTTAATTTGTTTTCAAGTCCTGAAGAAATTTGAGTATACTATGGTTTAACATTTTGTTGATATGGATGTTGTCACAAGAATAAGATGGTTGGCCTTCACTGCTATAGCTGATTAAGTAGTGGATGACATTCAATGTTTGATGTCAATTGGTTGACCGAAATGCCCATTATTTACCTTCTGGATACGATCAATGAGGTTATTGTTCTAATATTGTAATTGGACGGGGATAACATTCTTATCATATTTTGATGGAAAATTTCATCCCTGATCTCACCGGTTTGGAAACTGGTATTTTGATTTTTTTTTTTTTGATGAGAATATTTTCTAGTTGCATTTTTAGTATGTCTTATGTTTTACCTTTTACCAGTTTTGCTTTTGCCACAGAATGCAAAGTGAAATAGTCGACGAGGTTTGTTGCTTTTGGCATTGAGGGTTCCCAGCTCCTTTCCAGGGCGGGTGGGCAATGTATATGTTGCTCTTTATCTGCTATTAAGCACAACTGTACCAGATTGCAGCAAGTGTATGCTGTATTACCTTTTAGGATTCAACTGATACCATAGTAAAAGAATTCAGATGAAATTGCCCTACTATGGCAGCTGATGATATTGTTCACCAGAGACAACTATAAAATACTTGAGTGTACATTGACCCATCCTTGGGATTGACCATTAGATGTTGGTTCATTTCATAGCGATAGTATGGAGGGGATTCTACCAAATTCATTTGCTCTAATTCATGAAAGTATTGAAAGTTATTAGTCTCAGGAAATCAGGGGAGCCAGTAAATTGATGGAAATTCCTCTAGACCAGAATTTTAACATTGGACGTACATATATGTTTTTTAATTTTAATGCTCCATAGAACTGTGGGTGTGCCCTTTGTATATAGCTCATGGTGCTTTGAAGTAATTATGGGTATATATGCACATACTTAAGTATGGAATAACAATTGTGTGTACCTTCACATAGGGAAATGAATAAAAAACATGATTGTGCAGATCCCCTGTTGACTGCTTAGGAAGAGCAGACCTGGAAATATTCTGTTCTGCATAATTCTTCTGCTGTTTGTGATCCTTTCAAGGGTGTTAAAATTTATAGCTCATGGTTTCATTGTATGATTTAAAGTAATTATTGGGTATATATGCACATACTAGTATGGAATAACAATTGTGTGTACCTTCACATAGGGAAATGAATAAAAACATGATTGTGTAGATCCCCTGTTGACTGCTTAGGAAGAGCAGACCTGGAATTGTTCTGTTCTGCGTAAATCTTCTGCTGTTTGTGATCCCTTCAAGGGTGTTAAAATTGATTTTCTAGATACATGTAAGTCTGAAAATAACTGATTTTGCTGGGCATGCTCTACACATAGTTCATGGTTTTTATTGTATCTTGTACAAGTACATCAGTACATAGAAACCATAGATTTAGAACTTGCAGAAAGAGTACACCTACAGAAAACTGCAAAATATCAACTTGTGAGTTCTTGCAATAACTACTAGATCTTTCAATAACTACTCTCCAGAAAACTGTGAAAATAATGGGCATTGAGAAAGCGAAGCATTACTTGCGATCGTAATGTGTACTTGCGAGTAATTACTTGAGTACTCATGAGTCTGAGTCACAGAATCAATCTGCATGGGTCCTCCAATAGCTTTGACGTCCAGGTGGTACTTGTAACCGTCAATTAATAAAACATCTTGCAATTTTGACTTTTCTGGAAATTTTGTCATTTCAAGTTGCTTCAGGTGGATGACAATGTTGCATTGGCTTGCATTGTACTCTTTTTAGGTCTAGAACTGATTATTGGACTTTCTTTTAGTGGCAAAGTGAGCATTCTACTCTTTGTTGGTATAAATTTGAGCTTTGTACTCCTTTGTGATATAAAATTGTGCATTTTACTCTCTTTTGTCCAAAATTGAGGATTCTATTATTTTAATAGAAAATATAACTACATTTATTTTGTCATGTTTTTAAAATGTTGTGTTACATATTAGTTTAAGTTTATTTTATAAATTTATATATTTTTCTACTCTCTCATTGCCGCGTTTTTGACAGAATTTTTAACCACGAGTCTAGCCAAAATTATGGGCCAAATAATATAAAAAGAACAAATCTATAATCACCTGTTGATTGCGTAGGAAAAGCAGACCTAAAATGTACTCTTATGCATAGATCTTGTGATATTTGTGACCCTTTTGAGAGTCTTTAAATTGATTTTCTAGATATAATATTTATTGAAAATAACTGATTTTATTTTATCAGGTGAATCAGTGGGAGCGGAATTCCCTTCACTTTAATGGCTTTAGGAAGTGAGTGCCTTAAAATGTAACATGTAACTTAAATATGTCCTCTGCGATTCTTTTAGAGTGTTATTGTTTTTCTAGATTTAACGCCATTGTTTTTGTTTTCCCAGGTGAATTAGTGGGAGTGGGTCTTGCTTTGATGACCCAGTAAAGTGGACATGATGACCTCATATTTGTAGAGCAACCACAGAAGTAACAAGCATAACCTTGGAAGACAATGACACTATCACCAAAACCTTAATATTTATAGCGTCGTAAATGCAGAATCACACAATATTCAACTGATTTGTGCACAAATTCACTCGTTCAACTTTCTTAAATATACACATTGCATGGAAATGCTTCATCTCCATCATAATTATTAAAAAACAATATATCTACCATTAAAGGCTCTGGCTCATAAAACCCTTATAGAATATGCGGTTCCCTTCCAAAAGTGCAGACATTGAAAATATTGATAAAAATTACTTTTACAAGAATCAAAATAATAATAATTAAAATGATCATAATAATTACAACCCTTTTTGATTCACACTATATACTTAGGGGCTGGATTTTGCGATAATTCTTTATTATCTCTTTTCTAGAATCTTCTCTTGGCTCGGCTTGTGCTCCATTGTTATACAAATACTCATTACTTTGGTGGTGCAGCTACGGATTAGTGTCTTCTGCATACCACATGCCCTTGGGGATTATTTTGTGATTATCCTTGCATGGTTTGGCAATCTCGCAGTTCATCATGAGAACATGCATGTCCCACTCATGCGGTTTAAGGATCAAACCCATAAAATTCCTTGCCAACATCTTCTTATAAACTTTTGTTCATCGTTGTACAAGGAGAGCACAAGTCCCAGTAGACAAAAAGATTCCCTTTTCTTGGCTCTAAGAGCTTTGGTGCATCTTTGCAAACACTTTCCACATTCATTCCATAAGGCGAATGCCTTTCAATGAATCATGCTAAATTCCTTGCATGATCTTGCACCAAGCACTCATTTTGTTAGTTGCAGTTTCCTTTTCTACCTTTGCATAGGAGCACCTTCAATCGTTGTGTACAACCAACTCAAACTCTATGGTTTCCCCGATGGCGGTCGTGCCAAGCGCAGCTTGCATGTATCTCGAGTCTTTTTATTCTCGACCAGAGTTAGGATAGCCCTTGCTTAGATCCTTCGCTCGATTTGCCTCCTCGGAAAGCGTCGTGGACCGTTGTCACGAGATTTAAGGAGAAGGGGCGCTTTGAGTCTCATGTTTCTCATTCTGTTTCGCATAGTGTAATTTTGTTTTTGGTGTTCCTCGATTGTACATGTAGCTTGACATTCTTTTGTTGTTTTGTTTTCTTTATTAGGCATGGCCTAGCGTGTTAGTGGTTTTGGGGCGTGCTCTCATATTGCCCTTTTTTTGTTGAGAGAATCTTGTATCATGTTGCATTTAATTTAATATAAGATATTTTTCATAAAAAATAAACTCTACGGTTTTCGCATTTATTTTTGTTTTCCTTTTTTAGCAAATTCAAGTACAACTTCAAAGTCCTTAATTGTTTGATTAAGCTCCTCACTTGTTTTGTGTGGTTCCTCATGAACCGCCTTGCATTGTTCGACATTGCCTTGTTGAATGATTTGCTTTTGGAGTTCTTCCAATGCAAGTTTATCAAGGTTGAACTTTGCGGCCACATATTTATCGCATGAATCAAACCTCTTCATCATCAATTTGGTCCATCTCATACATAAGTGTAAGTTGTCGAGCGCATATGCAACCTTTTTGCTAACTTTTAGCATTAGGTAGCACAATTTTTCGTTTGTAGGTGGGTTTACTTCAATTTTGTCAAGATCTTGCCTAGGGAAAACAATAGCGTATCAACCGGCCTAGTTTGGCAAATCATCAAAGTCCGAATAATGCATGTTTTTTTGCTAATATCTTCGTGCAACATATTTCCACCTTGTTGGTTGGAAATTTGATCGTTGAAGACAATCAACGAGTTCGAGGGGACAACAATCCCTCTTTATAGGGAGGTTCCTTATTTCACCAAAAACTTGAGATTCTAAATATATACAAATGTGCAATCTAATCAAATATGAATGAGGATATTAGTGCAGTGAATAGCTCCATATTCTCAATATTCTCAATACAGAAGATAAACAGGGAATAGGGTTTTGGAGGAAGAAACAACAACTTGTATAGGTAAGAAGTATGAATTAGGGAAACACAGTTTAGGCTAATTCATTTATCAAGGATACAAGTACCTTCCTTGGTTGTACAAGATTACCCACTATTGTAAGGTGAGAAAAGAAGAAAGCAATACGTTCGGATACAAATCTTTGCGCAAAGTTATATCTTACTAATGCATGCAAAAGATCTTAAGAACATGTGAGCCAATACACATGAAAACCCATAAAATATAAATGTGGATAGACACAAAGTTCTTCACATCACATTCTATGAATTGAACACAAAGTTTCACAATTCACATATATTAATCTTCACATTCACAAATTGCAGGAAAAGAAAGTAGAAAGAACACAGATGAGAGGGAAAAAAGTCTTCTTTTGTATTGATCAAAATTCTATATTTACATTCCAGAGCACCAATATCCAACCCCTTTACAAGTGAGAAAGAAGCCTTATATAGGTTGAGGGGAAAATAACTACTTTTCTAACTAATTGTCTTTTAATTAAGTGCTAACACTTAATTAGTTAATTACATAAGTTGGCTTTATTTTATAATTCTATTTTCAAAATAATAAAACCAACCTCAAAACATAACAATTAGATAGAAACAAATTATGAATTGGAAGAAGGAACATTAGAAAGTGGCACAAGTGCAACCTTTATCTTGGTAACATGAACTCTGAATTTGGAAACAACATTAGAAATCTCCATGACCTTGGGAATGATTGTGTTTGACATGACAACCAACCAACTTCCAAGGGAGTATTCTATCTCCTTTACTATTCCACCATTCTCTAGCTGGCCCTACAACATTATGCAATCGAGAGTTCTTCCATTTTCTCCTTGTTGTCCTTAATCAATGAATTGAATTTGGCCTTGACTTCTTCAACTGAATTTCTTCCCGTAGAATTTTCTTCATAGATTTGGCAACCGAGAGCTTGTAGATCAACAAAAATATCTGATTTTAATGATTCTCCCTTTTGTACCAAAACAATTCGATAAATTGAGTTAATTTGGGCAATTTAGTGCTATGTGGGTGACGACAATGCTTTAAGAACTCATTTAATCCTTTCCCTTTCAATGTGGATATGATGGGGTTGCGGGAACACGTTTTCGAGGGAATAAGTTCCACGGGTTCTAAAGACATTCACATTGTCCGCAGTATAAAGAAATCAAATGGTTTGCGGAAGGTTCAAAGTCATGGGGAACACAGTGCTTGAGGGAACGGTTATGCTCGACGCAATAATCTTCACACTATGGGAAGCAAGACTTGTGGGTGAAAAGTGAGTGCGAAGAACAAGGAGTTAACGGGAACGAGTTCCTTATGTTCTAATAATTTCCGCGTCATCTGCAATGCAAAGGGGCTCTATGTTATGCGGGAGAAACATGATTGTGGGGAACGAGAGGTCATGCGGAATAAGATCCATGAGTTCTAAATACCTCCACAATATTCACAACAAAGGAAATAATAAAGTAATGCGGGAAGCGGGGGTGTGCGGAGAGAACAAGCGAGTGCGGGAACAAAGACTCGATGGAACATGTTCCACGGTGAGACGTGATTTCGCACACAACACTAGGAGTTAATCAATTGAAGGTGGCTCGGGGATGCGAGGGAACAAGAGGAACGAAGGAACTTGTTCTTCTGTTCCACCGTAACTGTAATAGCCGCATAACACTAGGAAAGACCCAAATCAACTCAAATAAACTTACTTCCAAACCTTTTTAATCCTTAGACTTCACAAAAGTAAGCAAATTAGGGTAAAGGAATCACTAAGCTATTTTTTTTTAAATACACATTTTTGGGTGAGTGACAACAACTCGACTCTTTACGGGGCTTGACTTGACTTGACTTGACTCATAATGAAAGCAAGACAAAGCAAAAAACCTCGAGAATCTCGGGGTTATAAGACCAATGCATACATCCATTGGGCAAATACGAGAACAAGACCAAACAAAACAACACGAGACACAACATACAGAGACCAAAACAAAGACTATACAAGACTATATATAGGACTATATACAAAGGACTGATATCCACTTATGACTTGAATAACTTCATATACTAGGCCACTATATGGCAATGGAAGGGAAGTTCCATCCATATAGCTCAAATAATAGGAATTTTCACCAACAGAAAGTCTTTGAATTTTAAAAGGACCAAGCCAAAGTGAATCGAACTTACCATGACTTCCACAAGGTTCACGCCTTTTGTCCTAGAGTAGGACAATATCTCCAACTTGGAAGTCTCGGGACTTGGTCTTTTTATCAAAGAGTTGCTTGAATCTTTCTTTGGTGTGTAGAGTCCCATACATAACTTGTAGCCTTTCCTCATCCAAATTTTGTAGGTACATAATTCTCTTCTCCATGGCATTTGAGAACTACTCATCTTCAATGGCTTTAGCAAGGTGCAATGCAAGAAACTCCACTATGACTGGAAATTGAGCTTCCATTCCATAGACCAAATGAAATGGAGACATCCTGATGGCTCTTTTTGGTGTGATTCTGTCAGCCCAAAGAGCATCATATAACCTTTTATGCTAGTTTCTTTGTGACTCATTTACTAGTTTTCGATAATAGTTACTAGGTTCTTATTAGTTGATTCGGCTTGTTCATTCCCTTATGGATAATATAGTATGAGGAATGTGCAAGGGAAATCCCATACCCATAACAAAAATCAATGAGCTCATGAGAAGAGAAGTTAGGGGCATTATTTGTTACAATCTTATTTGGGACCCCGAATCTTACCAATATGTTTTCTTTAATAAAGTCACAAACAACTTCAGAAGTGGTTCTTTTAATTGGAATTGCTTCAACCCACTTCGTAAAGTAATCAGTGGCAGTTAGAACATGAGTGTGACTTGCACTTGAACTTGGATTGAGAGTTTCGATAAAATCTAACCCCCATTACTGGAAGGGTTCTTCAATGACAACTGGTTTTAAAGGCAAAGTGGCCAACTTGGATCTACCAATGAAAGTCTAACACATTTCACATTTTGAAGCCCATTTTGTTGTGCCCTTAAACAAAGTTGGCGATAATACCCAACACAAAGAATTTTGTGAGCTATTACTGAGGAAGAAAAATTACCTCCACAAGCTTGATCATGAAAAGATATCATTAACCTCTTTTGTTGTTCTTTGTCTACACATGAGAAAATGACCATCAATTCCTTTTTTGAACAAAGAATTGTCCCAAAGAACATATTATGCAGCTCGAAGCTTGATGGCTCTTTTTCTTTGGCACTGAGATGTGTCGTACATTCTCTCATAGGTGAGAAAATGAGCGATATTGGAATACCACTCATTAGTTGAACTTAGGAAAAGTACAATAGGAATCCCAGTAGTCTCTTTACTATTTAACTCATTTTTTGAACCTTTAGCAATCAATTCACAAAATCCCTTACCTCGAACAAGCTTGGTTGGCTTGATATCGAGATCGTACTCCTAGACTTTTTCCACCCAATTTCCTCATTTTGATCCAAACTCCTGTTGGGTGAGGATAGACTTCACTGTTGTATCAGGTACAAACATAGTGGAGTGTGAGTTCAAAATGTAGAAACAAAATTGTTTCATATCTTTCACCACAACAAAGGCATGCTTCTCCAATTGTGAGTACTTTAACTCATGAGCCTTCAACACATAACTCATGAATGCAATGGGCACTTCACATTTGTGAAAGTTCTTTTGTACTAGAATGGCTGACAAAGTATGCTCGGAGGCACAATAGTAAATTATGAAATCCTTATCAAAATTTGGGAAGGAAAGAATAGGCGTCCTAACAATAGCTCTCTTTATGTTCTCAAAAGCATTCTTCCCTTTGACACTCTAGTGGAAAGATTGTTTTTCTTTCATCATATGGGCTATGCTTCTTGTCAACTCTACAAAATCAAGAATAAATCTTCTAAGGAAATTGATTTTTCCGAAGAAGGAATGAACACCTTTCTTTCTCGTTGGAAGAGATATATTTTGGATAGCTTGAACACGCTCCGTATTAACCATTATCCCATCCTTGGACACAACGTGCCATAACAAATTTCCCTCTGTTACACCAAAGACATATTTCTTTGGATTTAATGAGATGCCATGATCTCTGCATCTTTGAAGGACTGACTTTAGGTGCTGAAAATGATCTTATCTCTTCTTGGAGAAGACAATAAGATCATCCAAGTAAATTACTATACATTTGTTCTTTAGATCTCCAAAGGCCGGTCCATTGCCCTCTGAACGTTGCACTGCATTGATTAAAGGCGAAAGGAATCCTTCGATAAGAAAACGTGCCCCCAGGGGAGTTGTGAAGGTAGTTTTATGTGGTCTCGCACCTACTTCAATATGGTTATATCCGAAAATCCATTGAGCATGGATAACATCTCAGAACCAGTCACCACTTGCAGGATCGATCCATCATAAGAAGTGGGTAATTGTCTTTGAGGAAGCTTGGTTCAAATTTCTAAAGTCAACACAAATCCAAATTTCTCCACTTTTCTTCCTCACAGTACAATATTGACAATCTAGGCTAAATGATGGATATGAAAGATTATCCTGACATTTTGTAATTTTTGGATTTTTAGTGAATACTACTTGTAATTTTCGGATTGTACTGTCTTTGTTTTTGACGGAAAGGTTGATGCCTAGTTTCGGGGAATATAGTGTTGCATCTCCCTTGGCTTGAAAGTATTCAATTCATCATAGGAGTAGGCCAACACATCTATGTATCTCTTCAACAATTCAACCATTTTTCTCCTTTCTTCACCAGAGCAACATTTTCCAATGTTGACAAATTTTGGCTCCTCATCACTTCCTAAATTGACCTTTTCAAACTTAGATGATTGGCTAACATCTTATGACACTTTTCTTTTTATATATCTATCATGTTTATCAAATAAGTCTTCTAAGCTCACAAGACCTATAGGTATTGTATTACCTTTGAGTTTGATGCACTGTCCTAATCGATTTCTTCATCTCACTCCTTCCTTAGGCACAAAAGAGGTAGTGGATTCATGATAGCTAACCTCACTTCCTTCAAAAATACAATTGGCTGAAATTATCACTTAATTCAAGGAAGGAAATAAGATGTTGATCATCATTGAAGACTTTCCAGTTGTCTACATTGTCGGGACACTTTGGGCACGAAAATCATCTCCACTTTAAACTTGTCTTGACTAAAATCCGGATGAGGGATGAGTAGGGACCAGAAATTGCTTGAGCATTTGCTCTAGTATTGTTATATCTTGACACAACATTAATTGAAAAGGCATATAGTAATTCAATAGAATCCCATACCAAATTTCTATAATTTTTAAGCCTCTTATTCTTCACCTGAAATGCCCCTCGGACCTGTTTGACGATGAGCTCAACATCACCCTGTGCACGGAGGTTATTTATTCGCATCTCCCTTGCTTCTACTAGGCTGATAAGAAGTTCCTCATACTCAACAATATTGTTGGTATTAGCAAATTAGAGTTTATACGAAAATGGGTGGAGCTTACCATCGGGTGATACCAATACAATCCCCGCTCCCGAACTTGCTTGTGGAACAAATCCCATCAAACTCAAGAATCCATATGTCATTAGGATCCTCTTAAACAAATTCAAGAGTTTTTATTTCAGAATCAAACATCACCATATAATTTCCATGACCCATGTCTTCATATAGAATTTGTGCTTTGGGATCGTCTATTTTCTCGAACAATGTACTCTGCTTGCTTCTCTCTGCAACAATTTATTCGTCTTCCTCTTGACTAGAATCGATGCATGAGACTAGTCCATCTAGATTTCACCTCCAACTTATTTGTAGAAGTTTTTGCTTAAGAGCATACCATAAGATAATGGAATGTCAACAACAAGGATTATGGCTTTGACTAGTTTTTTCAGAAAAGTGACAAAAACCACTTGAGCATATTTTATCCTTCCAACTAGGGGTACCTCCTTGGTCTCCATTGAATAGCATGACCCAAAAGTGTGAGTCAGAGTGAGACCAAGTGCATGAGAAAATTTTGCAGGAATCACATTGTCTGATGCTCCAGATTCAATGACACAATTGTTGAGTTTATGCCCGACTATTAACAATGTTACATAAAAGGGCTCAATATTTCCGGAGGTGGAAGGTGCAGAAGCCATTAAATTTTGTGGGGATGGAGAGTTAGGGGTAGGAAAGAGACCTTTAGAAGATGTGGAAGATTGATTAGGCTTGGAATTAACAAATTTTACTACTTGGGTGAAGGCCTCGGGGTGAGTCTGATAAAATTCAGCTTCAAAGATATGAATTTTAGTCTTTTTGATATGATCAATAATATCAAAAGACCCTGAAGTTGATGGAGCTTCTTGGCTAGAACAACATGGGTTGTAGGCTTATTAGCTTTGGGGGATGAATATGTTTTAGACATAGGAGTAGGGTCGACATTTTATGCATGGAAGAAAGCAGGAGTACTAGATGGAGAAGCAACACTTACTTTTTTGGCTGTAGTGGGAATGGGTGCTCCTTGTTTTGCGACCAATGGGATGCTAACTGGAGCTTCTTTAGACTTCTCCTTATTTTTGGTTTGTACAACATCCTTTTTCTTGCTCAGGTGCTCCTGAGTCATAACAACATACGATTCACTGTTCATATCAGTAACTACATCATCATAATCATCATCGTCAGATTCATAGATGAGATAATTGATCTGAGAATCATTTGCTTCACCTTGGACCTCTTTGGTATCCTCTTCTATTTATTCAATATCTCCTGCCTCCACTTCATCTTCGTGTTCTGTACTTCACATCCTACATTGACTGGAATTTTCACAGGAGGAGCTTCAATGGATAGCTTCAGTTGAGCAACAGGGAGACGATAGGATGTCTTTGTAGGGAACATTTTTAGCTTTGTTGTTTCTTAATAACAATCACATCATTGGCTAAATTTTAGACCAATTGATTAGAGCTTTAAAACCGTGAGGTAGAGACTTTAGCCTTGGGTGGCTCTTTTCTCAATTTTTCTGAAATAATCAGGTCATCTTATACACGTATGGCCAAATTTTGATCTAGATCCACATTGGAAAGGTTTTCTCTCCTTAGTGTGTAACTCACCTCTGAAATGGGCATTAATAAAGAAAAAATTCAAATTTTGATCGAGGGACAAGCAACAACTAGAATCTTCTTAACCAGTTTATTGAATTTAGCAACGAACTCTCGCATAAGCTCATAGGACTCTTTCTTCATTTGGAAGAGTTGGGCCAGAAGTGCATGAGAATCTTCTGAAGGCTTGAACCTGTTCTCGAACCGAGTTTGCATGGTGTTCTAATTGGTGATAGTACCAAGTGGAAGATGATAGAACCATTTTGCAACACTATCTTCTTAGAGTCTTAACAAATAGTCTAACAAACACGTCCTAGTGCTCAACTCCAAGGACCCCATGCAACAATAAAGGTTGTAATGGTTCATCTGGATGCATTTTTCCATCACCTCTGAACTTGGGAAAATTCTTCCAATTCCCCTTAGGAAAATCATGCAGAGGTTGTATAAGGGATAGAGGTCCAACTTGTTGGCCCCAAGTCTTAGTACAAAGCCATTGTGGGAAAAACAACTTGTAAAGGAACAAAAACCTACTAAAACTAAAGCCTGAGCAATAACACTTACTTGTGGTTGGGTGGTAGTTCTTGCCTAAGAGGATGAACCAACCCTTTCTTTGGTAGGAGGAGTGCTTAAGGACCTTCCGTTTCTTCTTCTCTTCTCCGGAGATAAATGAAAGCTCTGCTTTGTTGTTGCAGTAACTGGAAAGTAGGATCTTCTATACCTTGAGATCTCTTGTCCTCATGTATATCTTCGTTCATCCAGTGTGTTGAAATTGTTGGTTTTTTGTGAAGATTATTATATGGAAAACACAATACGTTCCCCACAAAGGGCAAAAATTTGTTGGTTGGAAATTTGATCATTGAAGACAATCAATAGTTCAGGGGACAACAATCCCTCCTCTTTATGGGGAGGTTCCCTTATTTCACCAAAAACTTGAGAATCTAAATATATACAAATGTACAATCTAATCAAATATGAATGAGGATATTGGTGTAGTGAATGGTTCCATATTCTCAATACAGAAGATAAACAAGGAATAGGGTTTTAGAGGAAGAAACAACATCTTGTACGGGAAAGAAGTATGAATTAGGAAACATAGTTTAAGATAATTCATTTATCACGAAAACAAGTACCATCTTTGGTTGTACAAGATTACTCACTACTATAAGGTGAGAAAAAAATGAAAGAAGTACATTCGAGATACAAAGACTCGAGTTATATCTTACTAATACATGCAAAAGATCTTAAGAACATGTGGTCCAATACACATGGAAACCCATAAAATATAAATGTGGATAGACACAAAGTTCTTCGCATCACATTCTACGAATTAAATCCAAAGTTTCTCAATTCACATCTATTAATCTTCACATTCACAAGTTACGGGAAAAGAAAGTAGAAAGAACACATATGGGAGGGAAAGAAGTCTTCTTCTGTATTGATCAAAATTATGTATTTACATTTTAGAGCACCAATATCCAACCCCTTTACAAGTGATAAAGAAGCCTTATATTGGCTAAGGAGAAAATAAATACTTTTCTAACTAATTTTCTTTTAATTAAGTGCTAACACTTAATTAGTTAATTACATAAGTTGGCTTTATTTTACAATTTTATTTTCAAAATAATAAAGCCAACTTCAAAACATAACAATTAGATAGAAAAATATTATGAATCTGGAAGAAGGAACATTAGAAAGTGGCACAACTGCAACCTTTATCTTGAGAACATGAACTCGAATTTGGCAACAACATCAGAAATCCATGACCTTGGGAATGATTGTGTTTGACATGGTAGCTAACCAGCTTCCAAGAGATTATTCCATCTCCTTTTATATTCCACCATTTTGTAGCAGGCCCTTGGTGGCTTCCATAACAACATTATGCAGCTTAGAGTGTTCTTTTATTTTATCCCTATTGATTGATTATGCCTTAAACAAGTTTCCTTAATCAATAAATTTAATTTGGCCTTGAATTATTCAACTGAATTTATTCCTGCAAAATTTTCTTTATAGAATTGGAAATGGAGAGCTTGTAGATCAAGAAAGATATCTGATTTTAATGATTCTTTCTTTTGTACCAAAATAGTTCGATAAATTGAGTTAATTTGGGAAATTTAGAGCTATGCGGTCATCGACAATGCTTTAAGAACTTATTTAATCCTTTTCCTTTCAATGCGGATATGATGGGGTTGTGGGGAATAAAGGTTTCGAGGAACAAGTTCCATGGGTTCTAAAAACATCCACATTATTCGTAGTACAAAGAAATCAAATGGTTTGCGGAAGGTTAAAAGCTTCGGGAATAAGGGTGCTTGAGGGAATGGTTCTACTGACGTAATAATCTCCGCATAATAACTATGGGAAGAAAGACATACGGGTGAAAAGTGAGTGTGGAGAACAAGGAGTTAACAAGAATGATTTCCTCATATTCCAATAATTTCTACGTCATCCACAATGCAAAGAGGCTCTATGTTATGCGGGAAAAATGAGATTGCGGGGAACAAGAGGTCGGGCAAAACAAGTTCCATGAGTTTTGAATACCTTTTCAATATTTGAAACAAAGGAAATAATAGAGTAATGCGGGAAGTAGGGGTGTGCGGAGAACAAGTGAGTGCAAGAACAAGGACTCAACGAGAATAGGTTACACGTGGAGACATGATTTCTTCAAAACACTTGGAGATAATCAATTGTGGGTGGCTCGGGGATGTGGGGAAGAGGAGGAACAAAGGAATTTGATCCTCTTGTTCCACTAGAACTTTAGAACTGTAATAGCCGAATAACACTAGGAAAGACCCAAACAAACTCAAATAAACGAACTTCCAAAGTCCAGGACCTTTTTAATCTTTAAAATTCACGAAGTAAACAAATTAGGAAAAGGGGTCACTTAGCCAAAAATTTAATTTTTTCAAAAAAAAACACATTTTGGGGTAGGTGACAACACACCTTATTTACACTTTTCAAAGTACCCTTGGTGCTTCATACTTTTCCTGTTCTTCATGGACCTTAGATAAATAACGATTGACCTTGTTGTCCCAATGTTCATAATTGTCACCAATTTTTTGATTGTCCATACCATCATCATATGTAATTATTTCACATGTAGCCTCTTAGGATGAAAAATTTGTGAACATTGGCCTCCGATTGATGAACTCTCACAACCGATCAATGTAAGAGGCCTTTTTACAAGTTTGAATGAAAAATCTTCACTATTATACTTATGTAGAAAGACTTGGCATTCTTGTGCCATTTTTATTTGCTTGGTAATTCACTCCAATTGTGCAAATGTACGTGATATCATAGCTTCATTCTTCTCCATCTTCCTCTCCTCTTCTTCACAAGAAAATTATCCTACCAAGTTCAATATTAGATTTCTCTCTAGTAGAGTTTTTGCACTAGCTCCTCAATGTATTTCTTCCCTAAAAGTCTTTTGCATGTCTTTGACCTCTACATCGGGGTCTTATGGCTCATGGATATGCTCAACAAGACCTTCTATTGTCCCCATATTCCCTTGGCTTGATGTGTCCTCATTGTGCCTTGGTTTTTTTAGAGTTGTCATTTCGGATGGTTCATATGCTCCCATTATTCCACTAATCCCACTTGATGTTGGTACTCAGTGTCATGGGACATTGCCTCCCTTTACCACAATGGGTGACTCCCTCCACTTCGATGTTATTATCTTTGGTGGACTTGTGAACATGACTCGCGGCCTTTCTATGGGCTATTTACCTTTTCCTTGTAGCGTAACCTCTTGACAAGATTGTGCTCACCCTCTCTTCTTCACAATGTTGAGTTGTATATTCGTCTATCATAGGTCCTTCTTGTGGTGCCGTAGTCTCTGAGTGCTTCCCAATAGATGCATGATTTCCTTTGCGTGGTTTTGACAACCATGGAATTTGAATTTTGTTTCCATCAAACCCCACCTAAACTAACTATTCTAACTTCGAGTCCTCATCAAATTCTTCATTGTGATAATTTTTTTCCCTTTTCCCTCAATTCTTGCTATCAAGGAATTCTTGCGTTAATCAACCCTTGCGATGTCTACTTTTTCCATACTTTCACCCTTCATTCTCATCACTTCCCTCTTTGTATATTTTACATTGAGTGGATATGACTACATCACCCACAAGGTTGTCTTCCTTCAACTCCCATCATCTTCACCGTAAAAATGTGTCCTTGTTTGGATTCACCCCTAAAATAAATGGGTGTTGGGTTGACATGTTCTTATTTATTCATAGGATCAAGGGTTAACAAAAGGAATTATATTTTGATTATTGATTATAAATCAATGTGGAGATCATGATATACTATTATTAGCTGTTAAGTAAGATATAAATTTGAAAAAAACTACTAAGAAGGTGAAACACAAGCTAGAGTACACTTAGCTAATTACAAATTCATGAAGTTGATCGACAATGTTTTATGACCGTGCATACTACACATGATCTGTCGATTGCTTCATTTGTGAACTTGGGAATGCAAACTAAGTAGGGATGAAACTGATGGGGATGCATGGAAACATCGAGATGATTTGATACTTGGTGAATGGTTTCATAGGGTTATGCCCTAACATTTTACAACTTTCTACATCTTTAGAATCGATTGTGTTGATCAAAGAACTCATGGTGTAAGTAGAACAAATATTTCAACAAAAAGGGAGATGGATAGGAAGACTTTGTTTAGTAATATGCATGTGGAGAAGACAAACCAACAACTTAGTGGACTAATTTTTCTCATAGAAACAAGGTTTGCAATAAGGGTAAGAAAATGATTCCAAAAAAGTGGAAAAAAACTAGGGCACCAACACCCAAACCAACAATTAAAACTTAATAAAAAGGAAGCACACACATATGTACACTATACGAAAACTCATAGTTATGGTTGCAACTAAGTAAAAAAATGTTTGAGGGTCCTTCCATTGACAAAGAACTCCAACACCTCATCATGAAGATCATGCAAGAAGTGTTATCTCCAATGCGTATGTCTATAACATACGGTCCAATCTAGAGTGGATCAAAATTCCCATGCTTTCCTTTTTCCTAATATCTACTATCCTAAAGCAATACCATATCACCTATCTCAAAATATGTTGATGTAGCTTTTTTTGTCAAAAATAAATCTTCATTTTACTTTTAAAACTCATGTACTGTCATGTGATTTATGTTGTCTCTTGAGATTGCACCTTTTCGAAGCTAGGCTCAACACCTCAGTGAAACATGGAATTCCCTTCTAAGTGTGGGAGGATGGTGCCTTTAAGGTCAATCTCCAAAGAAAGTTGTTCCCTTCGATTCTAGCTTGTTGTAGCTAATCTAACCAAAAATAACACTACCACTTACTAGTCCTAATCTAAGTTTTATAAGGGACTAGGGTTCATAAGAGTGAAATACTAAAATAAATAAATGTAATGCACCAAACTAAAATAGGGTTTAGTTCTGACTCTAAGAGACACATATATAACTTAGCATGTGAATTTCCAAAAATGTGTACAAAAACTACAAGAGAAATGGTTAGGATGAGACTAAAATCATGTAAGAGGACTTCACATTAACACTTGCGTTCAAAGGAAAGAGATCACACTTGCATATACTATCAAGAACTTATCCATTTAAAATCCCACATAGAAGAGACAAGTGAAAACTTCACAAACATGTTCTGAGCTCCGCGAGCACAAACTTAGTTCTCAAAAAGGGCGAGATCTCTAAAACTTAATAGAAAGGACCATTTACTTGTGCTCATACACTTATATTTATAGAAAATAGAGAAGGAAGAAGAGGAAAATCATATCGAGCCCAAAAATTAATAAAAATCAACTAATCTACCGACTACTAAGGACTAATCAACATTCAATTTGGTAGACCAAGTATGGGCACTGAGATTGCTTGAATCACCATCGATCATATGGAAAAGAGGGTGATAACTTTCAAGATTTAATGCTTTGGTTCTTGGGGTGGTTGAATATTTAGACCGAGTTGGTGCGAGCTTTCTATATTTGTAGTTTTTAGATGATCCACAACCTAAAAACTATCTTCTATGGATTTTAACACCGTTTAACGGACCCAAGATGATATGTGGTTGTTATGGAACTCCATAAGAACCTTGTTCACTTGTTCTCCTTTAATACATATCAACAACACTCCCTCCACATTTCTTTTGAAAATAACTCCTTATATTAATGCATAGGGAATGTATTTCAACTCGAAATGCCACCTTTTGAATTTATTCAAACCAAAAGGATACACACTGGTGGATAAGAACCTTTCCATGTTAATTTTTCAACTACCATTATGGGAAAAACTACCTCTTCTTGATCTTTTAAGAATATGAATCCTCTTGATCATCGCTTGCAACATCTATAACAAGTTGTTTGCACAATCCTCTACCTTTGAATAGCTTTGTGGCCTTGATAGTCATGTCACACTCCATAACTTTCACCACCCATCTAACTATCCTTTTAGTAATCTCATCTCCCATTATGAAATATCTCACACTAAGATGGGAGACCAACTATGAGAAATAAAAAATTAATAGACAAATGAAAGATAAATAAATAAAACACAAATATACCTTCTTTGAGAATCTCTTGCAAACCTCAAGTAAGATCGTAGAAGATCTTGGAATTGTTTGATCTTGTTGATATTTGGATTGTGGATGCTCTTGATATGACTCTCCAAAGGGATTTGACAATGCTACAAGTAGATTTCACAAGGATG
This sequence comes from Taxus wallichiana var. yunnanensis, assembly GCA_018340775.1. Classification (NCBI taxonomy): domain Eukaryota; kingdom Viridiplantae; phylum Streptophyta; class Pinopsida; order Cupressales; family Taxaceae; genus Taxus; species Taxus wallichiana. Next base: position 657,573,784 of record CM031240.1, read on the forward strand.
CAGATTTCAAATTGCGAATTTTCTCAAATATCCAAGTATGAGTTTGTAAAGGAAATGACATGCTTTTATAGCTGAGGGTAAAGCCATGAAATGTGGATAATATATTTGACTAAGCTATAGGTAATTATGGTAATTTCTGAGAATATAAAGTAGACTTCGTATCCGAGTTACGGATTTGAAGGGGAAATAGACATTTGGAATGACAAAAGTTACATCCGGCAATTGAATTGCACATATAACCCAATTTCCCCCTCATTTCTATCAATCTAGAAGTGGAGTCCAAGTGGAATAGGGAAGTGGAGTTCAAGTGTAGTTAATTGGAATGAGGAAGTGGAGTCCAAATAGAGTTAACTAGGATAATGAAGTGGTAGTTGACTAGGAAAATAGGTGTATTTTCCTAATTAAGTAACTAATTTAATTAGCTACAATGTGCAAGATAATTAATTAACCATTTATTTAATAAATGATAATTAACTTAGCTAAGATGGTGTTGTGGACTAATTTAATTAATCCAAGGGTGTAATGTGCATGATTAATTAATTTGATTAATCAATTGTAAGGGGGTGAATAATAGGATGTGAACTGGGAACATGTATGTAATTTTGGGGTGTCTACATTTTCCCCTCTTTAAAGTGCTATTGCGAAACAATAATGATTTAAAGATAGTAGATGCATGGATATTAATGAGTGAAAAGATGTGAAGCATTCAAATGCCCCAACGAGTAGAAGTGGTAAGGGAATAAAATGTGAGCAATGAAAATTAATAGAAAAATGGAAGATAAATAAATAAAACATAGAAATACCTTCTTTAAGAATCTCTTACAAAATTCAAGTAAGATCGTAGAAGCTCTTGGACTTGTTTGATCTTGTTGATAATTGGATTGTGGATGCTCTTGATATGACTCTCCAAAGGGATTTGTAAATGCTACGAGCATATTTCACAAGGATGTGGATGTCAAATTGGTAGAAGTTGGATGTAATTTTCTCAAAGCTCTAGGGATGAGTTTGCAAAGGAAATGACCTACTTTTATAGTTGAGGGTAGAGCCATGAAATGTGGATGAGATATTTGACTAAGCTCCGGGTTAATTATGGTAATTGAATGGGGGTATAAAGTAGACTAAGTCTGGGAGTTACAGATTTGAAGGGGCAATAGACATTTGGAATGACAAAAGTTACATTCGACAATTGAATTACACGTATAACCCAATTGACCCCTCCTTTCTAGGAATCTAGAAGTGGATTCCAAGTGGAATAGGGAAGTGGAGTTCAAGTTCGAGTTAAGCTGGAATGAGTGAAGTGGCCGTTGAAGTGGCTTGAGGAAAATAAGTGTATTTTCCTAATTAAGTAACTAATTTAATTAGCTACAATGTGCAAGATAATTAATTAACCATTTATTTAATAAATGATAATTAACTTAGCTAAGATGGTGTTATGAAATAATTTAATTAATCTAAGGGGTGTAATGTGCATGATTAATTAATTGGATTAATCAATCATAAGGGTTTATATACTAGGATGTGAACTGGGAACATGTATGTAATTTTGGGGTGTCTACATTTGCCACTCTTTAAAGTTCCATTGCAAAGAAATAGTATTTTAAATATAGTAAACACATGCATATTAGTGAGCGGAAAGTGGTGAAACATTTGGATGACCCAACGAGTAGAAGTGGTAAGGGAATTCCCCCTCAAGTGGTGGATGATGCAACAAGGCGGTGGATGACCGCTTGATAAGAAGAAAAAAAGGAATTTTAACAAGGATGAGAGGAATTGTGCTCGTAACATGAGCGTCATTTGGAAAGTGTGAATATAAGAGAAACCTTTATTTTTTGTTGCACAATAGAGTTTTCACCATGATTATGAAAGAATCAAGATGGTTAACCCAGATGCACGTAAAAAACACACACACAAAAAAGAAAAGATAAAAAGGAAAATAAAACCAATATACAAAGTAGTGCAAGCATCGGGGTTATAAAGGAACCAAGATGTTATCACACTACTTGTAAGTGGTCCAAAAAGTAAACATAAAAAATGCAACACAATGTCAAAAAAGAAGACAATCAACTATGCCCCTAATGCGTGCCACAATGATGAGTATGTAGATGCAAATGCCCCCAAGGTGGGAATAGGATCAGACTGAAGAGTGGAGTAAAGATACTCCTTATGACACTCTTGTTGGATCCAGTTGACAAATGATCTGAGTTAATTTTCCCCAAGTAGGATTAGAATCATACAAAGGGAAGAAAGTGATAGTCGTAAGATTGGAATGATCACTAGGGTAGTAGATAAAAGTAGGACTTTATCAAGATTGTGTTGAGATATGTTGAAATATTTACTTCAAGGGTTTTCCAATTGTAGGATTTCGTGAGAAGTGAATGTTTGTTCAATTTTTTTATGATTTTATGATTTTTTTGAATTTTTGAATATATATATAATTTTATGAATATATGATTTTTTTGTTGTTTTTGAATATATGATTTTTTTGATGGTTTTACAAAGTTTTAGAAAAACTTGATGCAAAGAAGAGGAGCGGCGTGTTTTTTTTACACCTGATTTATTATGGATAAATGATGCTACTGAAAAGCAATAAAACAAACATGTCAAACAAACCCAATATGAACAGGAAGGAACCACACCAAAGTTATATGTGAACTAGGATGTAGAGAATTTTCCTGTAATTGGTCTACAACAAAGGTAAACAAAGTACAACAAAATAAACAAATTGAAAGAAGCAAAAACATTGTCATAATGTTGACAAACCACAACAGTACAACACAATTTGTAATAACGACGTCTAATGACACTCCAAATGTGTTCCACATTGAAGAACTAGACAAATATGAATGCCCTCGAGCGATAAATTAGAACGCGAGAGGATTGGATCGGGTTGAAGAGCGGAGTAGTACTTATACTCCAAAAATATACTCTTGTCGATCCCATTGAAGTTTGATCTGTATTGGATTAAAATGTGAAATCCAAGTGTGCCCCAAGAAAAATTTATATTGCAAAAGGGATAATTGATTGTCGAAAAAGATGATCTAGAATGATCACGAGGATCATCATAAAATGGTGAAATTATTGAACTAAATGTTATCCAAATGTTTTTTTTAAAGTTTTGTTTTTTTTGATTTTTGAAACATTATATGAATGTTTTGATTTTGAAAGTTTTACACATTTTTTTGTATTTTTGAAAACATATTTGAATGTTTTTTTGAGTTTTTGAAAACATATTTGAATGTTTTTTTTGATTTTTTTGAAACATATTTGAATGTTTTTGAATGTTTTTTGAAAACAAACATTTTGAAAATGTTTTTTGTATTTTTGACTTGGTAAAGGGGTGCACAGTCTGAACTCATGTTCAAACAATTATAAGCATTCCATTCCATTGGAAGAATGTAGATGATGTAATGATAGGATGTCTCACTCACTCGTGACTCTACGTAACTAGGAAGATGTCGAGGGCTCATCACCGAGAGTCAAGAAGGACGTGATGAAAAGGTGAATAGTGATATGAAAATGAAGATGATGGATGCTAAGACACAAGGTGTAACAATGATCCATGTGAGAAAAATGTAACTCATATCTAGTCAATATTATCTAACTGATTCCAAGATGATTCCACTTTATAGGTTTTGACTAGACTTAGATCCATAGATGGCCTACTGATTGGAAAATCTGGTTGAAGGAATTGTTGTCTCTCTTAACATGAAAACCAAATTACTTCTTGGGATGTTTTTGATTAAGCACTTTGATTCAAATTTGATAAAGGATTTATTGATTAATTGTTTTTGTGAAGGACCCCTACATCTTGCCCCATGCCACCAATAAGAGACAAGGGATCAACATTGAAGACAAAATGTAGGTGAGTAAGGACATCTGCCTCCATTCCCAGTCTCATACTACTAGTAAGAAGTATGGGCTCATCACCGAAGATTGTGAAGGACGAAAGGTGTAATGATTGATTTATATTTTTTTTTGTATTTCATATTTATTTTGCTTTTTATATCATAATGTGCTTGCTTGTTGGGAAGGAACATTTTGCCCCCAAGTCTCAACCGCATGTGACTAGTAGGACATAAGGGTTCAACACCGTAGACTGAGATGGATGATAAAAGGTACATGTAAAGAAATTTTATTTTTTAAAAAAGATCTTATTTTTGAAAGGAGGAGTTTCCATCAGTAATCTTTGAGACAAAACCATAGGTAAAAAGATTTGAAATGGTAGAAACCATAACAAGGATGAGACACACAATGCCCAATAGGAACAAGGTTAACTTGTGTCATAGAAGGTGAAGAATGTGAAGATATGATAATGTTATGATTAAGATATCTATCAATGGATGAAATAATTAAAATGTTTAAATTATGAGTTAACCATGCAAGTGACCTTCCTAGTGCAGAGAACCCATGGAAGAAGATATTTTACGCTTCTAGGTTTTTGATGTTCAAATAATGCTTTAATGATGAGTTTGATATGGAGTTTTATTCTCTTTTTATGATTTTTAATTTTTCTAAATTTTGGCGGATGAAGGTTTACAATGGAATCATTAGGAGAGAGGTCCATGTTTATGAAAATTGAATGGTCTCTAATTTACGAGACTTGGGCGAGATGAATTCCAAGTCAACAAAGTGAATCAAAATATCAAAGGAGTTATGAGTTATGAGACTTGAGCGGACAAGGTCCAAGTAAAAGGAGAGAATCAAACAATTTTATGAGTCTTGAGTTACAAGACTTGGGCGAGACAAGGTCCAAGTCAAAGGAGAGAATAAAACGATTCGATGCGTCTTGAGATACAAGACTTGGGTAGATAGGGTAGATAAGGTCCAAGTCAAAGGAGAGAATCAAATGATTTGACGAGTCTTGAAGTATGAGATTTGGGAAGACGAGTTCCAAGTCAATGGATGTATGATTAGATAAGTCTTCGATTGAATCAAAATACCTATGTGATGTTAGAGGAGGATTGTTGAGGTGGAGAATATGTTGAGATTCATATTCATCCGTGAGTGGAAGAGTGTGAAGGAAAGAAGGATTGATCCCTAGATGTACACCGAGGATTCTTATAGGCCGTAGAGAAAAATATTCAATGTTCCTCCGTCAAGGTAGTGGATTAATTGATTTGATGAAATATTTGCAATTAAATCTTGAAAAGGTTGTAAGGATATTCTTGGGTATACGTACCTCAGTAGAATGTATGCATGTAGATGTCATTGAAGAGATTGAAGATTGATCATTTGAGGTATTATGGACACGAAGGTGCATTGTCGCAAGTGTCCAAACTTGTTGTGGTTGTGTTTCTACAACAAGACTATAGATGTAGGCATATGAGCTGGTAGTGAAAGAATAGAATCAAGCTCAAAAGTGCTCGATGATGGACCCTCTTCTATGTAGAGTCTACAATTATATCAAGGGTTGAAAGGGAGTCTTGAAGCAAGGTCAAGATCTCATTTGATGTTATAAGGTTATTATTTGAAATAGGTTTAATGTCCATTTGGACTAATAGAAGAAAATTTGAAGAAGAGAAAGATTGGTTTTGATTAGAGAGACTTGAATTTTGTTGTCATGATCTCATTGAGTGTTAGTATGTACAAGAGTTTGGAAAACATTCAAATCTTCATGAGAAGTTGTGGTAGTTGACGTGTCTTTGGTTGTGATAGCTTTGTCATCGAGCTCTATAAAGATGACTCCATCGTCAAGTAAGTCTTGGACATAATTCTTAAATCATGTGCATCTATCTATGGAATGGCCATCAATGCGATGGAAGTCACAGTATGTATGAGGTTTGTACCAGTATGGATTAGGTTATCCTTCAGAAAAGGGTTTTGTAAGTGGATATTTATCATTCTATCCTTTACTAGTTGATGAAAGACACTAGAGAGACTTTCTCCGAGGGGTGTAAACTGACATTTGAATTTGCACGAGTAGTGTCTTTGCTAGGTTGTATGATTGGATTTTTGGTTGATTTTTCATGTATGTTGTGCACATTTTGATTATCTCATGATACCATTATTGATAACATTGTAGTTGTAATTGACGCACCAATATTTATCGTGATGAGTGCTAGTATTGTTATCATTGTGCCCAATATCTTTGGAATGAGGCTTGATCAAGCATTTAACAATAATGTCCTTTTCAATTTGAGTTCCCTTTTCGATAACTTCCTCAAAATTGGTGAGGCAGTGCATCTACATGTGAAAGGATAACTCATTGTTAAGGTTTGAGATGAAGATGTTAACCATTTTTTTTTAGGGATTGAACATGGGAACTGACTTGTAATTCCTCTCCATCATTGTAAAAATTGGGAAAAGCTTTCATTTGGTCATTGTTTTTCTTTGCATAAATCCATCATTGTGACATTAGGATCAAGATTGAAAGAAAAATGTTTGACTGAATTCTCCAAGAGGTCCACAAAGGTGGTGATAGATCCCTTTAGAAGGTGTAAGAACCAGTCCAAAGCTTGTCCTCCTAGAATTATACAAAAGAGGCGCAAGAGAAAGATATTTATATGCACTTCGTTGCATGCTATGAAAAATTATTTGATATGTCCTCTTGGATCAGTTTTGCCCTTGTATTTAGCAAATTTATGTGTCTTAAATTTTTTTGAAAGGGTGTGCGTAATATGTCCATGAGAAAGGATAGGGACACAATTCATCAAAATTGAATTGTTTGTGTTGTTTTTGCATACCCAAAATAGTGTATTTCATCATTTTCCATTCCTGAGAAAATGGTGAATTAGAGTGTGGGATAAATTATGAACTATCATTCTTTAGATTTTTGTTCTATTTATTGATCATATAATGATTTTTGAAGATGTCTTCACTTTTCTTTGTGTGTTCAATACCTTTGGTATCGTTGTTAGTGACTTGAGAGGATAGGAGAGCTAATTGTTTTCTCATCTTAGTAATTTGTTCTAATAACTCATCATTGATGTCTTGTGTGAATCCATCATGTTTGAAAGAGAGGGAAAATGAAGAAAGGTGTGATGAAGAACTCAACCCTTAGCAAAGTGAATGCTAAGATGGAAGAGGTGAAAAGATTTGAAAGCTCAACCCTTAGAAAAGTGAATGCTAATATGAAGAGGCAGAAAAGGTTTGAAAGCTTGACCCTTAAAAAGTGAATGCTAAGATGGAAGAGATGAAAAGGTTTGAAATATTGACCCTTAGCAAAGTGAATGCTAAGATGGAAGAGGCGAAAAGGTTTGAAAGCTCGACCCTTAGCAAAGTGAATGCTAAGATGGAAGAGGTGAAAAGGTTAGAAACATACTCAACCTCTAGCAAAGTGAATGCTAGAATGGAAGAGGGGATGAAAAGTACTCAACCTATAGCAAAGTGATTGCTAGAATAAAATAGATGATGAAAAGGACTCATTCTCTAGAAAAGTGAATGCTAGAATGGAAGAGGTGATGAAACGATTGAACAATGCGACCCTTAACAATGTGAATGCTAAGATGGAAGTGAGATTGAAAATATTTGATTTGTTTAACCCTTAACAATGTGAATGTTAAGATGGATGAAGTGTGAAATGATGATAGACTACTCAACCCTTTACAATGTGAATGTAAACATGAATGAATTTGAAAATCAAAGTTGCTCGACCCTTAACAAAGTGTACGAAATATTCCTACTCTTTCAAATTGAATTGACAAAGAAAAAAATAGAAATATATCGACCTCAGAAGATGCGGGGCTTAGTGATACCCATAGATACGATTGAAGATGCTTGATGTTGCGCTTCATGAAAGATTTTTACAAGCTTCTTCTTTGCAAGGAAAACCTACAATCAAAGAAACTACACAAGATATAATTAGAAAAATGGATAAGTGCACTACTAGGTAAAGGACGATTCTAGGAATCCAAAGGGTTTTCTCAAAGGATGTCACCTCACTGTTTAAAAAATTAAGTAGATTGAAATAAATAGACACTACATGATATGTGATGGATATTTGACAAATGATAAGCTAATACAAAGTAGATAGATGATATATAAGAAATGAATGAGAGACATATTAGAAATAAATTATGGCTCGAACTTAAGCTCGAAAGGGATATCTTGTTCAACCTCGTATGCAACCCAAAAAAGTTCAAATTTGATGAGTATGTAATCAAAATATGTGTGCCAGTAGTCTTCTACTACTTGATGGATCTCCTGAGTGAACTCGAAAATGTTCTCCAATTCATCTAAAGGAGTGTGATGGATGGTGCACAAAGTCAGATCATGTAAGATATCATATTGTTCCCAATATAAAGGGTGTTGAATTATCAACAAGGAGTGGATGTTGGTGATTTCATGAGAAGGGCCACCAATTTCCATCTAAAAGTAATCCATGCTCAAGAAAAATATGTTAGAAGCAACTAGTTTGATATGATAGATAAAATATATTTGATGAAAAACTGATAAAGGTGTGCACGAAAGGTAAAATTAACAAGAATCACTGGAAATTCTAGTAATTTTGAATAGTTTAATAAAATCAAATGTCTGATGATTTAAACTGATGTTGCAGAGTGATAAATATTTAGAGATGATGTAAAAGAGATGAATAAAAAAATAAGAGGTACCTGGAGATTGATGTGGAGCTAAAAGAAGCCTCAAACCTTGTCATTGTAGAGTAATCTGTGGTGGTTGATGAAGTCTGCAGACTGAAGGGTGAAGAGTTGATTCATAGATGATCCAAAATTTCTCCAAGAGGCTCAATGAATGTAAATAATAATGATTGATATTGATTCTGATATCCAAATGTTGAATGATGATGTACAAGAGGTTGTGAAACCAAATTGAAAGCAAGAACTCATGAACTGAAGTTGAGGATCCTGGAGAGAGGTTGGAAAACTAGCTTAAATAATTGTTGGTGATTACCTGAATCGTCGGTGATTTTGGGTTGTTTGAGTTTTGTGAGGAAAATGGTTGAAACAGCTTTCTAAAACAAGGCTTTTGGTTTTGGGTTTCGAGGTGTAATTTGTTAAGTTGTTGGGGAGACATGTTGTGTTTGTTTTGGAGGGTGACAAAATAGGTTAGATTATACTTGATTTTGTTTATGTTTGGATTTGTCTAATTTAGGTTTGTAGATAATTTTGATAGGTGTGTAGGTGATTTTGATAAGTGGGTGAATGATAATGATTTGTTTGTCAAGATAAGGGAGTTATAAATAGGTTAAAAGTGGTCTTAGATGGATTTTAGGAAATAAATAAATAGATTTAGGTTGATTTGGGTGGTTTAGAAAATGATTAAGTTAATCTAGGTGGTTACATAGGATTTTGTAAGATGGATTACATGAGATAAATGTGATAAAGATAATGAGACTTAGGATATGGGGTGGTGTTAATGTTTTTAATTAATTAATTGAATAAGGATGGGAGGGATATTTAATGTATTTAATTAATGGGTCAAAGGTGAGGGGTGTAGTGTATGACTTAGGGTATGAAATATCGATGTATTTAATTAATTGATTGAATAAAGATGAGGGGTGTAGATTTTCGGTGTCTACATTTTCCCCTTTTTGTCTAGTGGTTTAATGGAAAAGCGTTAGACAAAAACAATGATAAGTTGTTTGTATGGGTGACCCCCTCAAAATGGGGTGACTATAATGCAGATAAGGAACACTAGTTTGACAGTTGTGATTAGATAGGTTTGTTATGTGTTTCATAAAAAGTTGCCCTAGTCCAAGGGGTACCGAAACAAGATGTGCTACCAAGGAATCAAATGATAGGGGAACCAAAGGGCTCGATACCTATAGATGTATGATTTGCGAAGGTAGGATAAATAAATGGGGAAGTCAAGTGATGGGGGCCAAAGGGAACGTGTCCATAGACATATGAAAAATCCCAATGTTGATTTCATTTGTCCGATATTTAATGTTTCAAGGACTAGGGTCCTTTGAAAGAGACAATTTTATGGAAAAAGTGATGATTTGATATAAAATTGGGCATGGATGCCAAAAATGGATCGAATCACTAAAGATTCTGGAGAAATAATCGATGATTAAGGAAATCATCGGCAATTGTGTCGAGGTCAATTTAGGGCTATAAATAGCTGATTTTAATGTGATAAGCTCATTTTTACCAAGTGAAATACAAAATTGTAGAGCGGGATTGGGTAAAAACATGATTTGAGGTGATTTGAGCACAATGGCTTCGTCAAGTAGGCATCGCAAACCCACTATGGTAGAGGTAAGTCATTTTAACCTGTTTTGAGTTGTTTTGTGTGTATTTTTGTTGATTTTACATTTTTTTCCAATTTTGGGGCATACGAATGTCATAATTTGGAAACGTAGGAATCACTAGTGATTCATGCAATTGCTAGCGATTGATGTGAATCGCTAGTGATTCAACTGTTATGTGGCAGTTTGAATTTTTGATGGAAAAAGTATGATTTTTATGGAATGTTTTCAATGTTTTGTGGAGTTTTTAATGCCAATTTGGTGATGATGTTGATGTTGATGTATTAATATTGATGCTAATGTTTTAGATATTTTATGGTAATGTTAATGTTGATATTTTTGATATTTTGTGATGATGTTAATGTGTGTTTGTGTTTGCAGGTGGATGCGAAGTTGATGATCTAAGATTGTATAACACTTATTTTAGATGAGGTGAGGGTAGATATGACAGATGATGATTGGGAGCATATTGAGGTCAGTGGGTTATAGTGGTATTAGGGATTATATACGGATTCACGATACCGGAGTTTAATACTAGTGTTATTGGAGCACTGGAATCCTTCCACCTGCACTTTTTGGTTTCCTACTAGAGAGATGACCCTCACTTTAGAGGACTGATGCAGGAGCATCACCATGGAGCTCTGGAGTATAATGAAGTTTGAATAAGCCTATAAAAGGCATTAATCAAAAACTAGGAATTGTCAAAGTTTCCTCTCTCCATTTTATTATTGTTCAAGTCCAAATTTGAATGTATATTGTCATAGTAAAAGTGAAATCATTGTAATAAGGGGTAAGTTATCAATTTGACTAGGTATGAGAGGTTGAATAGGAGTGCATGAGCTGTCATATCTTCATGATCTACGAAGGAGGAGTGGAAAAGTCTAAAAGATATTATGTATGACCCTTAAAGGTCATGTTTGACCAACAAACTCCTTAATATGTGTTTGTATAGTTAAGATTAGCACTCAAAGATAGGGATTAGGTCTAGATGAGGTCTACTACAATTATTTTTAGCTATACGCAAGTGATAAGCTCAAATTTCATCAAGGGGACATAAGAGAAAAAATTGTGATTAGTGTTGGAAAAGGAGAGATGGTGTTGCTATGTATGACAAAAAAAGGGTAAAATTATGTAAAGGGATCTTGTATGATAGTCCCAAAAGAATAAATAAAGTAATATTTTTGGATAATCTGGATTCTTCTTCTATGGCATGTCCCTTAAGAGGATACAGTGTTATCTTGTTAAATTCATGAGCAAAATGTATCTGTTTCAGTGAATTAGGAATGTTTCTAGTGGACAGTATTGAAGAACCATGCCAAGGAAACGAGCTCAAAACCTTTGATCTATGAAATTTGTACCAAATTATCATTTGATCATGACATGAATGGTATACAAGTGATAAGTAATGCATGCATAATTTTTATGAGTTTTGAAATTGCTTGATTTAATTGTTATAGCCATTATAGGCTTGTGGCCTCGAACTAGGGCCTCCAAGACCTTTGTTTGCATTAATAGAATTAGATGATATTTTCAAAATGCCTTTGTCTTGACTTGAATTAGAGGTCCAAAATTTTCGGGTGAACAAGAAAGCATGGGTGGAGTTATTGATATCATAAGTTCAAGTTAGAAAGGTGGAAATACAATGTGTAGTCAATGAAAGGAAAAAGGCAGATTTCTTGCTAGTGCTTCATAATCACAATTCTATACTTGGTTTGAAGGTAGTGTTAGGTCCAATTGATGGGTTTAGATGATCTTAGAGAAGCTACTACCAAGAATGTGCCTTCATTTTAGTGCAATACTGACTGTACAGTTGGAAAGACTGTGTTAGAACACTCTAAAGGCTATTGAGAAAGGTGAATTGGAAAAATTAGCTATAGGAAAATATATGAAGGTCATGGGCACCTCAATCATGATGAGAGAGGTCTATTGAATAGTTAAGCATGCCATGGAAACCTACAAATTGTATTACAGGTCTTGAATTGGTAATAAGAAGGCCATATGAAGCTTGAGGGTAGAGTATAGGAAAGATGATGGAAAATAAATGTTTGGCCAGTTGTAGGGGAGTATGACTATTCCAGAGGATACCTATAACATTACCAAAGATGTATGAATTTCCCCAATGATCCTATGATCATATAACCTTATGTAGACCTAAGCAAGAAGGATGCATAAAAGAGTATACAAAGTTGTAAGAGACCTGTTTGAGTGAATAGTGTCAAGAGGAAGAGTTTATAGAACTCCCAAGGTGTTGAAGATGCATGTATAAGTTGGCTATGATCATGTTAGACCTCACATATATGGTGATGAGCATACTATAGTCTTGAAGACACCATATTGACCTACAAAGAGGAAAGACAAGGACTGTATAGGTGGCTCAAAAGGATGGATTGTAGGTGTACATCTTAGGGATGATGTATGATAGTGGGAGTATTCAAACACTCTAGACTATGCTCCCTTATTCATCTTGTTGTTAGAAGCAATAGTATCCTTCAAGCTTGGTATGGTGTCAAATCCTTCAAGAGCACATTCCATAGAGGTAAGTAATCTGATTCTTCCAATAAATAGTTCAAGTGACTGTGAATAGTGTATTGGTTGGAAGTTACAAAAAGGAGGACATGAAGGGTTGTTTATAAACTAGTAGGGTGGATATTTCTAAAGGGTGAGTCAAGACTAAAGTGCATGTACCTAATAACTAAGAGACCTAGAACTTATTGGTAATATTTCATCTCATTCTTGAACCACTATGTTAGAGGCTATAAGACAAAGCACTGACCTTGCATACTCATGAAGTCTAGAACATGCATTAAGAAGGGAGGAAAAATCATAGAATGAACAAGCTGAGCCAAGACAGTTGTATCTCAGTTAAGACCAAGGTTGTGTGAATAAGAAAAAGGGTAAAGAGTTAAGAATATCAAGGAGTCAAGTATGGAGGTTTGAACTAATGAACTAAGTGGAGTTGAGAGGCACAAGACATAGTCCCGGAATAAGAGAACTAGAAAAAAATAGGTTGTATACAGGATGTACAAAGTAAGATGACAAGGAAGCCTTTGAGTCATGATATGTTCATTATGGAGGGATAGCTGAGATAAGAAGGCTACACCAAGGACATTCATCGTATTATGAGATTTATTATCTCGTAGAGGGGGATACGCACCATCAGTGAGGTGGAGAGGTTGGATATGATGTAGTGGTTATTTGGTGATGAGCCGAGCATGTGAGATATGGGTTAAGGGAATTTACATATCAGTCATTGTATGATCCTAGGAGGGATGGTTGTACTATGATGACCATGATGATGATGACCATCTCATGTTTTTCCTTACCAAATTTGGGAGGATCCGATTCCCTTGGATGATGATAGGTGTAGTGGTAGAGATGATGGAGAGCCATACAATGTTTGAGTGGGGGCCCACTTTTCTTGCAGACATTCAAAGAGTTGTGAGCCTAAAGGCCCACAAACAATACGATATTGATGTTGTATTTTTATTATAGTGTTGGGCGTATGAGGATATTGTTTTTGCTAATATATTGTGCCTACTGTGGGGTATTGATGAGAGTCATGCTGGTTTTATGAGATGTCAGTAGGACAAGGGACAAGGGTAAAGAAGAAGAAGGGCTACCTTTTACAGATATTTGTTATTAGGGTTACAAGCAGGTGATGTTGTTTGGAGGCCTTATTTAGATTTTCATGATTGTCTTGGTTGTGAGTATGAGTTGGTGGGCACACAATAGGATACATGGGTTCAGGCTCAAAGAGTAGGATAATATGAGTTATTACGTTTTGATTAGGTGAGGAGGTAGTTTGGGTTGATTTAGGGTGTTCTCGAGGAGCCCATGCAGTATAGATGAGAGGATGGAGATATAAAGACCCCAAGGGCGTGGGTGGTGAGGCCTATGATAATTGTTGAGGAGTAAGGGGCTATGGGCCCTAATGATGATGGTGAAATTGTGTCAATTAATGATGCAAGAGTTACTACATAGTATAGAGCATGGTGGACCCAGTCATTAAGAGCTTTTGATAGGACCCGAGTAGTATAATGGGTGAGATGGGTTCATGCTCAAGTGGAGGGAGGAGAAAATGCACATGATGTGATCCAAGTTTCTAATGATGATGATGATGAAGAGGAGGAGGGAGATGATGATATGACAACAACTATTTCCGATGTGATGGCCAAAAATTCCATGGTGGAGGGAGAGAGGGATGACCTTATGGGGGTCGAGAGATGCTTTGATTCTTTGAGTAAGACAATGTGGTGATTGATCAAGATGGGCTTAGGATTCAGTTGAATAAGGATATAGTAGATAGGGACAAGTATCGCTAGCAATGAGATGCCTTGAAGAAGGCCTTGGGGATTACAGGGTCTTCTATTTCTGGTGTAGAGTTGGAAAAGATGACATATGCTAGTGGTTAGAGGGCACAAAATAGTGGATAAAGGGCACAAAATAGTGGGAAGAGGGTGGAATCTACAACATTTGGGATGATTTCTATGGCCCATTATCATGCATTATGGTCGAGTTGCAATATTATGTTGAGTGATCCGTGATTACCCGATGTCAGTATTATATGTTGATCATTTGGCTGCATAGGTGGTAGACCCTAGTGCGAGTGCAGGGAGTGTGGGTCACCCAATGTAGAGATCACGAAGAGGAGGAGGTAGTGAGGGAGGAGCTGATGATGACGATGGAGATGTTGGTGGTATAGGTGCCCAGGGAGGAGAAGGAAACACTGTCCCTACTAGCGAGTTTCTTGGAGACTTTCAATTTATTCGATGATGATATGTATTAACAATAAATTTAATTTACTGCTCTTAGAAGCCTTAGATGTATATGAAATTGTTATTTTGATATATTTATGTTATGATATGACATCGATGATGATGTATGTATTTTTATATGAGTTGGATCATGATGTATTTTGGACTTTATTTATATATATGATGGTGATGTGGTTTATGGTCTATATCTCTTTTAATTTTAATGTGTTGATGATTTATAATATATGTTTTAATTTAAATGAGTTAGAGTATGATGGATTTTGATTTATGTAAGTAGATAAATGTGATGATAGAAAATATGGTGTGTTTGTAGAATGTTGTTGTATAACATGACTTAAAATGTGATCTTGAAATGGATTCTTATTCAAAATGTGACTAATAAGATAGGGTAAAAATGGAATGATTACCTCATTATGGATTTGAGACATACATGATGGGTTTTGAAAATTTGAAAGCACTTGCACTTGTAGCTTTAATAATGAAAGTTAAATGAGATTATCAATAGATAGTTACATAAGATCTTTAGTAAAAATGTGGGATGAGATAAATGTACCTTCCTAGGACACGAAAGGGGTTTTGTATGTGTAGATCAATGTGGGGAAAGGGTTCTCCTTTTCAACGGGTTCATAGGAAATGCCCCAACTTTACATATTGAATTTGGATGCAAACTGATCAATGTGGGAAGTTTGCTATAATGGGAAAGCTGATCAATGCAGAAGATTTCCTAGGATGCTTTGCCTTTTTACATAGGTAGCCATCCTTCGAGGGTATGGTCTACATTTTTGATTTTTGATCTTGATATTTTACAGATAGCCATCCTTCAAGGGATCAATCTATGATTTTAATTGGTAGTTTTCCTTCAAGGGAGCAGTCTACTTTTTACTTTTTTAATAATTATTTTATATTTTGAATAGTTGTTCTTTGAGGACCAGTTCATTGTATTTTTAAGTTTTTGATAAAAAAAATCCAATGTCTTTTACATACATTTTTGAGTTGAGGGAAAGTCCCTAATAGACTATTTTGAGGAGGGGAAAATATGTGTATATGACCTACACACATGTGCCCCATGTCACGTTTTTTGGTTAGTACAGGGTAGGTGGGTGTAATGATTAAGAGGTTCTGCCAAAGGAGGAACTTGTCCATAGTGAAAGACGTGATGAACAGAGCCATGGTATTTAGGATAATGATGGAAAACCACATGCTTTAAAAAAATTACCGTGATAAGATAGGTGGTTTGGTGGAGTGATTAAATATTAGATGTAACTACTATCATGAAGATCAATCATTTAATTGTAGAAAGGCCATAAGTGCAAGGCATTTAGAGGTTCCTTTTTCTAGTTCACCATCAAGGGAAGTGAGATGGTACACTCCCGACCCATACTCGTGAGTGATGACGTATGGAACGATCCAATTAGGGGAAAAGTTTTGATGTTTACTCCATTCTAATGTAGTGAAAATTTGATTTTATTTAAGTACAAGGTAACTAATTTTGAATTCATGCTGTTTAATATGTTTTTATAAGATCGTTTAACGCATTCTTGATAGAATTGATGATGTTCGAGACCCATTTGAATTTTTTTCGTATAATAATTAAATTTGTGCTAAATGATCTTGGTGATATTATTCATCTGGGATGAAGTCTTTAAGGGACACACAAAGTGATGGAATTTGAACTTTGAGAGGATGAACAACATTAGATTTGTAGACAAGTGAATAGGGTGTAGCTCCTGTAGGAGTACAAATGCTAGTTCAATAAGCCCAAAGAGAAAACGAGATTTGGAGATGCCAATTCCTACCTACATCGTCTATTGTTTTCATAAGGATTTTGACAAGTGTTTTATTAGAGGCTTCAACCTGTCCATTTTCTTGGGGATAATATGGTGACAAAAATCTAAGTTTGATGTTGAAGGTGTCACAAAGATTTTTAAGTTCTTTATTCTTAAAATATTTTCCATTATCTGTGATAAGTTTATGAGGTTGGCAAACGACATATGATGTATTGGTATATGAAGTTGGTGATAGGTCCTGATTTAGTCAAGGTTAAAGGGATATATTTAACTCATTTAGTGAAGTAATCGGTAGTTGTGATAATGGAGTGATGTTGTTGAGATGATTTAGTATTGATAGAACCAATGAGGTCTAACCCCCATTGAAAGAAATGCCATAAGTCTTGAACAGTTGTAATGCTTGACCGGGAGATGGATGAGGTTTGGATGGAGTTGGCATTTGACACATTTCTTAACATATGCACAACAGTCTTTAGTGATAGTAGGCTAGTAGTACCCTAGCTGTATGACACATTTAGTGATGGAATTTCCACTGAAATGTCCACCACAAATACCATCATGGACTTCTTCGATTGCTTTGATTGATTCATGTGATTTAAGGCATCTTAACAAGATACCATCAAAACTACATTTGTAAAGGATACTATTGATGGCGAATCACAACACCCCTGAATGTCTGTAACTCGATGGGTTGAGACTCTCAGTGCGATTGCATAACATGGAGCTTTTCCCAAGTGTGGGACCTTGCGAAAATGGAAAAGCTCTCCGGATGAAGGCCGGTTCCTATTCCTCTGTTCAGATGCACACGTAAAAATGTAGAGGGTTTACTCAAAACCTAAACTAACTTGCCAAGGAGACAGGGTAAGAAGATGCATAAAATAAAACCTAAACTACAAAGGTGATGCACCGAGGAATGAAGAACACCTATCTTGCCAATAAACACAAACCATAAAAATGCAATGCAAGATCATGCACAGATAACTAGATTTGCAGTGAAAGATCAAGAGGATGCAAATGAACACAGAGAGGGTTGAGAATCATCCACAGACATGCATTATTTGCTCCAAAGATTGATACAACACACTACAAAATGCCAAGAGGAAAAGTTGCATTACAGTTTTTAATGGGAGGTTTGAACTCCACAAATTCACCTGCCAAAGAGAAGAAGGGAGGGGCAAAACAAGAATGTCCAACCTTTAGAAAGAATCCCCTCCTTAAAATTTATAGGAAGAATGAGAGAGGGAAGAGAGAGGAAATCCAAATCTACCCCAACCACCTCCAGGTTGCATTTAATTTATCTCATTATGGTGGTAGGTGAGAACCCTAGCAAACTTAAAAAGTGGCGAACTGTATTTTGCATTTTTAAGAACTTGTTCCCACCCAATTAAAGATATCCAATCGTAGTTAGATAGAGGACCTCGTAAGATTTCCAAAAATTCCAACCTTGCATGAATCCGAGCTCCCTGTGAAAAGTTATGGCCGTCTGAATATCTGGGTCAGGGTCTGCTTCCTGTCAGCGCTCAGAATGTTGCACCTCCTGAAGGTGCGCCATAGGCACATCCATATTCATGTCGACATACCCTTACATGCGCCAAGGTGTGAATTCTGTCATGTCGACATTCTGTGTCATGCGCCCTTTACGTGCGCCAAGGCATGACTTCTGCCATGTCGACACTCTCCTACCTGCGCCAAGGGCGCATCCATTTTTGTGTCGACACCTTCTGTCGTGCGCCTCTTACCTACACCAAGGGCGCATCCATTTTCATGTCGACACCTTTCACATGCGCCAAGGCGCATCCATTTTCGTGTCGACACCTTTTGTCATGCGCCTCTTACCTGTGCCAAGGGTGCATCCATTTTCGTGTCGACACCTTCTGTCGTGCACCTCTTACCTGCGCCAAGGGCTGTTGGTGACGCAATAAAAATCAGGCTCTGAGTTTCTTTGATTTCCATATTCTTCTGTTTGTCTATATCTACCCGAGGGGAGATATTTACAACAATTTGGTGACTCAACGGGATCACCTGCCTGCTAGGTAGAAGATCAGTGGCCTTTTAGCAATCCATTGGGCATGGAGTCATAAGTAATAACCTGAAACCAACTTGATCTCTAATCCCGAGCCTGATACTGCAACTCCTTTTCCGACAAAGATTCAACTAGAAATTCAACCTGGGGAAACAAAACCCGTGCCGAAGCACTTAGGGAAATGAAACCTAACTACAACAAGACAATGTGCATACGCACTTAGAGGAATTTGAAATCTATGCTAATATTTACAAGGGTAAACCTTTCCTTTTAGTAGCAATGTTTAAGATAGATTCCGTTAACCGGAATCGGGAGTTCTTCTCCATCCAACGTAGACAATTGGAAGGAATTACTACTTTTACATCCCGTGACCATGTAGGGGCCACTCCAAATGGCATCAAACTTAGAATGCCTTCTTGGTTTTGCCCGATCTGCATCCCATTTCAGAACTAGGTCCCCTTCCTGGAAGGTCCTTGCTCTTGCCTTCTTATCAAACCATCTTTTTACTAAGGCTTGATCCTTTTCAATCATCAGAACTACATGTTCTCTTATTTCTTCCAATTCCATCAACTCTGCATACCTGGCCTCCATTGGTTCAAACTCAGACAACTCCAACTGCTTCATGAGCTCCAATGTTGGCAATTCTAATGATATAGAAATATTGCCTCTTTCCCATAGACCAATTTGTAGGGAGAACTACTTGTAGACCTCTTTGGCGTTATCCTGTCAGCCCATAATGCTGATTTTAGCTTGGTATGCCATGTCCTTTGGTTTTCATCTAGAGTCCTTCTGATGATTTTAAGCAAATTTTGTTCGTGGACTCTGCCTGTCCATTACCCTGTGGGTAATAATTTGAAGAGGTGCTCAAATAGATTCCATTCTTGACAGCCCATTTTGTAATCTTGGAACCTATGAATGCCAATGCATTATCTGATATGATAGTGGCCGGCACACCGAACCTGGTCACTATCCCTTCATAAAAGTCTAGTATGTTAGACTCATTTGCTTTTTTGAGTGCTACCGCTTCGCTTGGTCCACTTGGTGAAATAGTCAGTTGCCGTGAGAATCCACTTGTGGCCTTGGCTTGAGTTTGGGTTGATGACCCCAATGAAGTCCAATCCCCATTGCATAAATGGTTGGTCAACCAAAATTGGGTGCAATGGAAGCGCTGCTAGTCTTTCTTTTCCCGTGAAGAGTGCACATTTCTTGCACTTTCTTACCCATGTATAGCAGCGATCAACTTTGAACACTTTGTGGGCCAATAATACCCTACCTTTATTATCTTGAGAGCTATTACTCGTGGGGCGAAATTTCCTCTAGAATATCCATCATGAAAATCTCGTAACACCCTCTCAATTTGACCTGTCCCAATGCACCTCAATAGAACTCCATTGATGTCTTTTTAAACAAAACACCATCAACAAGCACATATGGAATGGCTTGTAATATGAAGTATCTCCTTTTTGCTTTGCTCAATTCTGGAGGGCATAGGCCTACCTGTAGGAAGTGTATCATATTCTGAGTCCAACAAGGAGAGGGCACATCATCATTTTCCTGTTCTTGACCATCCTGTAGTACCAAGATAGTCTCTTTTTCATTACCTACTTCAACTTGCTGACTCAAAGCTAGTTGTTCACATAATCCCTTTCCACGGACCAGCTTAGTGACCTTAATTTCGATGTCATATTCCATGACACGAGTGATCCACCCTGCACGTTTCTCATTTAGATCCTTGTTTAGAAGGAAGTCCTTGACTCCCGCATGAGAGACCAATAATTGGACCTTGTTGTTTGAGACTAGGTGCTTGAATTTCTTTAAGCTTCTAATCACTGCAAGGACATGTTTTTCGATGAAAGAGTACCTAGTTTCGTATTCCTCCAAGCCTTGACTGAAGAAAGTGACTGGTTGTTCTAATCCTTCCTTGTTTCGCTATACTAGGATTGCAGAAATGGTGTCTCCACCACCGAAGGCATATAGCATGAAGTCCTTGGAGAAGTCTGGATTGACGAGAGTCGGAGCTTGAGATATAGCCTCTTTTATTGCCTCAAAACTTGCCTTGCCTTCAGATGTCCACTTAAATGCCATGCTCTTCTTCAACATTAGTGTTATTGGCTTTACGAGAGCTGCAAAGTTTGGAACAAACCTGCGGACAAAATTGATCCTTCCCAAGAAGCTTTGAAGAGCCTTCTTGTGACTTGGCAATGGCAACACTCGAATTGCTTCAACTCTTTCTGGGTCAATCGTCAACCCTCCTTTGAAACAATATGGCCTAGAAGTTTTCCCTCGTGAGCTAAGAATATGCATTTTTTGGGATTCAATGATACCCCAAATCTTCTACACCTCTGAAATACCTGCCTCAGATGAAAGAGGTGATCCACTGCATTTTTGGAGAATACAGTGATGTCATCAAGATATATCAGAACTATTTTATTGATCAACCCCTTGAATGCCATATCCATTGCCCTTTGGAAAGTGGCTCCAACATTTGATAGGCCAAATGGCATCTTCTTGTAGGCATATGTGCCCCATTTGGTGGTGAAAGCCGTCTTGAACTGGTCATCTTCCTTCACCATTACCTGATTATACCCTGAGTAGCCATCTAAGAGAGAGAATCTCTCCGAACCGGATACCACTTGCAATATTTGTTCCATTGAAGGAAGTGGGTAATGGTCTTTAGAGATGCCCTGTTGAGGTCTCGGAAGTCCACACACAACCTGATTTCTCCGCTCTTCTTCCTGACCGGAACCAAGTTTGCAACCCAACTTGAGTGCTTGATCGGGAATATAATGCTTGCCTCTATTAGCTTATTTAGCTCTTTCTTCATTAGAGGCTCAATGTGAGGGTTGACTGGTCTCGCTTACGCCCGACGATGGGCTTAGCATCTCGCATCCAATTCTATGGTATGTTGTGCTAACTTTGGATCGAATCCTCTCAAGTCTTCATAGATCCAAGAGAAGACATCTGGAAATTCTTGGCAAAGTTGCATGAAATCTGATTTCTCCTGCTCAGTGGTCACTTTGCCAATTTGAAGTGTTTTGCCTTCCCTAACCGGAATTGGCTCTGAATCTTCTCTCTTGACCTGTATGTTAGCCTTTTCCTTACGGAACTGGTCATTAGGGTTGAAGATAGACTCCAATGTTACTAAACCCTTGGGAAGCTTGTTTGTTCGCAAATGCACTACTTGATCCCCATCTTCTGCTCTAACTCGTCTCCGATTTCTAGCTGAGAATTCAGCCTCTTCTTGTAAGAAATTGATGATCTGTTGATTGTTCTCAAACACCTTCCAGATTTTGTTATTATCTGGAACTGCTGGCCTCACAAGCACATGGATATGTGGTTGTGTTTTTTCCTTCTCGATGTTGTCAACCACATCAAACGTTGCTCCAACCGCAAGAGCCTATCCGCTGCTTCATTTTTTCTTCCTAGGTATGGACACAATGTTGAAAGCTTCAAATCCTCAACGAGGTCCCATACCCTTGTCTTTTTAGTTCTTTAGCAGCTTCATTCTTTGTAGCATGTTGTCCCCGACTTTATTGACGATCGGCTCGCTATCCCCGAACACCGCAAGTTCTTTATGCCCTTTTTCCTGCCCAATGAAGTCCATGAATCAAGGCCTCATATTCAGCTATGTTGTTTGAACAGAAAGCTGGAACGGAAAGTTGAATAATATTTGATGCCTTCAGTGAAACAATCATAGCTCCTCCTCCTGCACCTTGCCTACCCCTTGATCCATCAAAAAATAACCGCCATACCTCATTGTCATTCTTATGGTCCGCGGTTTGGTGATGCTAGGAATAGGCTGGTTTTCTTCATGTATGTAATAGACTCCTAGCTCGATTCTTCTATTTCTTGGTAGGGATCAAAAACATGTACCTTGCTCTCCCATTCATCAAGAGTCAAATCTGGGATGCTTCCAACTTTGGTGTCAGCTTCATTTGTGCTTGGATAATCTTCTTGATCAAATGCTGAACAATTGGCATTGATTTGGCTTGGAGTATGAGGCTCAATATGAAAGTTTGTAATTGGTTCATATCTGATTGTGACCTTAGTACCATATCTTGTTCTGAACAACATGTGTGACCAATCAGCAGATAAGTAGCCTCCAATTTTGGCTGTGAAATCCCTTGATAAGCATAGGGCAAAGAGTGGTGGCAAATCTATCACTGACACATCTTGCAAAACGGTAACATTGGGGCATGCATGCAAGGTAAGATTCAAACTTTTAATCACTCCCACCATTGCCACTGCTGTCCCATCCAATTGCACTACCCCCTTTGATATGACTTCATATTGGAGACCCAACTGATCAGCTATTTGCTTGGGCATGACAGAACTACTTGCCCCAGAATCAATCATGCAATTGTGTACTAGTTTATTGCCAATGATTAATGAAACATAGAATGGAGGGGGCTTCAAAAATTTACCTTGTTGTCCTCCATGATTCCCTTCAGGATGAGCAGCATTTGTGAGGACATTCTCTCACATATGGACCTGCTGGTTCAAAGTTGACCAATTCTTCATGGCAGCTTGTAGAAGATCTCTTTGGCCTGGGATGGATAAAGATTCCCACATTGATATATTCACATTTGTCTTCTTCATTTGATCAATGATGCTAAATGGGGATGAAACATCTCTTTGTTGTCCTTTAGTCTGTGCATTCTTTTCTTGTGCATGGGCAGCAACAACTGGCATGTGAATTGGTTTAGAAGGTGGTTTGGGCTGTCCTTGCATGTTTGGAGCTGCATTTTGCTTACCGACAACTTGTGGAGTGATGGAAGGTTGTAGATCACTTGGAGCCAATGACTTCCCTTCACCAATATTCCTCTTCTTTGATCTTGTGTTAGCTGCTACACTCTGAGAAATTGTTTGATTCATGCCACAAAAATCCTCAGCTTGCCAATTCGCAAGTGCGGTATCATTTGGAGCTGTGTTTTGCTGAGATGTTCCTTGTTGCTGATTTGTTTCTTGACTTGCTTCACCCTCTACGCCAGTAGTTGTCACCATCAAGGCTTGGTTCAAAGCACCATTGAAGCACATAGATTGGTTGTGAGGTTCATTACATGGGAAACACCAATCATACTCTAGAGCTATGTTGTTTTGCACTGGCACTAAGGCTTTAGAAGTAGATGCAACATTGGGGTTATAGGGCTGAAATGGTCTATTGGTGGGAGGCCTTACTTGGCTTTGATTTGTAGCTGGATTGGGTGGCCTATTGGGCTGGTATGGTGGCCTAGCTTGTACTCGCTTGAGGCTGATACGGTCTAGCACTTTGAGCTTGCTTTGTCTTTTGATAGTCATTAGCTCATTTCCAAGGTTTTCAGAATTGTTTCATAACCTCTTGGAGTTCATTTGAAGCACTAGAGGATGAAGTAGAAGTTTCACTTGAACTTTGTTTTCTAGGAGTGGGAATAGGAGCCAAAGTGGGTGCTTGACTAGTGCTTAGATTTTATATGTTTGGATACAAGGGCATGGGAGGCCAGGAGCCACTTACCGGCTTGAATAAGATAGTTTTCGGCCCTAATGGAAATGCTATAAGCAGCAGGTAAGGTTGTGCCTCCCATAGATTGAATTAACATAGAAATATCAGAATTCAAAGCTTTAAGATAATATAGAAAAGCACCTTCGTTTGTTGTTGGCCGACGGCCACCGAAATCCTATCCCAAGACCTTTGAAATCTGAAGTTAAAGTCACCACCTGCTCGTTGGGAGCTCTCTTGATAGTTGTCAATTGTTCTAGTAGAGACAAATTGTCTCCCTTTTCTCCAAACTGCTCATGGAGGACTATGCATAACTGATTCCAATTTTGGATAGAACCAGCTGCAAGGCTCCTAAACCATTGCAATGCCTTCCCTTTGAATGAAGATGCCAACAATTTGACAGCAACATCCATTTCATTTATCTCATGGATTGCACAAACGTTAGCAATGTCTTTGACATGATCACCAGGAGTGGTATGATTTTCTCCAGTGAAAAATGGAATGTTCTTCAATGCTGCAATTGGAACTGGATTCTGTGCATTGAGGGCAAGTGGACTGCTGCCGGTGAAATTGACAAAGGGATTCGGTGGTTACGCCATTCTGATTGGCCTGAGAACCCTTGTTGATTGGATGAAAGGTCTACCAGGTGGAGGGGTTGATAAAGTCCTATTAGGTGGAGATGGTGATCTTTGTGGTCTTCTTCCTCTCCTTCCTCTTCCTGGTGATAGTTGCAAGTGGACAAATAGCCCCTCTTCTCAAGTATCGATCTGGTTCAAATTCTTCTTATATGCCTGGGCAACTTTTTCTGCTACACCGCTGAATTCTACCCCTTCGAGTCGCCAGATGTGTTAGATAATGAGCCTGAAAATGCTAGATCTGCCAAGTTACACACCAAACTTGACAATATTAAAAATAGAATTTAAAAATTTGAAGGATCCAAAAGATGCAGTTCTTCAATTCGGTTATCGAGTTTTGCTGTGCAGCTACTAATCCCCGAATGGTACGGACGAAACTCAGGTCATGCAAGGCAACTGGGAAAACCCGAAATGCAAAAAACCATGAAATTTTGAAAGTCAAAATCCCAAAAATCTAAGAATACCCTTTTGAATATTATCCCCCGATCTATCAACTGGTGAAATTTTGACTTGTTTTGAGCAAGTTAAGCCCTTGAAAATCAATTTCAAAGTTCAGCCTGGAAGGTGAAAAATCTGAAATTGTAAAACCTGCAATTTTTTAGTCCAAATTTCTTGAAAATTCCTTCAAATCTTGTGGAATGACCTCTTGGTCCCACCGGCATGCCAAAACTATTGATGGCAAATCACAGCACCCCTGAATGTCTGCAACTCGGGTTGAGACTCTCGGTGTGCATACATCGATGGGTTGAGACTCTCGCAGTGATTGCATAACATGGAGCTTTTCCCAAGTGTGGGACCTTGCGAAAACGGAAAAGCTCTCCGGATGAAGGCCGGTTCCTATTCCTCTGTTCAAATGCACACGTAAAAATGTAGAGGGTTTACTCAAAACCTAAACTAACTTGCCAAGGAGACAGGGTAAGAAGATGCATAAAATAAAACCTAAACTACAAAGGTGATGCACCGAGGAATGAAGAACACCTGTCTTGCCAATAAACACAAACCATAAAAATGCAATGCAAGATCATGCACAGATAACCAGATTTGCAGTGAAATATCAAGAGGATGCAAATGAACATAGAGAGGGTTGAGAATCATCCACAGACATGCATTATTTGCTCCAAAGATTGATACAACACACTACAAAATGCCAAGAGGCAAAGTTACATTACGTTTTTAATGGGAGGTTCAAACTCCACAAATTCACCTGCCAAAGAGAAGAAGGGAGGGGCAAAACAAGAATTTCCAACCTTTAGAAAGAAGCCCCTCCTTACAATTTATAGGAAGAATGAGAGAGGGAAGAGAGAGGAAATCCAAATCTACCCCAACCACCTCCAGGTTGCATTTAATTTATCTCATTATGGTGGTAGGTGAGAACCCTAGCAAACTTAAAAAGTGGTGAACTATATTTTGCATTTTTAAGAACTTGTTCCCACCCAATTAAAGATATCCAGTTGTAGTTGGATAGAGGACCTCGTAAGCTTTCCAAAAAGTCCAACCTTGCGTGAATCCGAGCTCCTTGTGAAAAGTTATGGCCGTCTGAATATCTGGGTCAGGGTCTGCTTCCTGTCAGTGCTCAGAATGTTGTGCCTCCTGAAGGTGCACCATAGGCGCATCCATATTCATGTCGACATACCCTTACATGTGCCAAGGCATGAATTCTCATGTCGACATTCTGTGTCATGCGCCCTTTACGTGCGCCAAGGCGTGACTTCTGCCATGTCGACACTCTCCTACCTGCGCCAAGGGTGCATCCATTTTCATGTCGACACCTTCTGTCGTGCGCCTCTTACCTGCGCCAAGGGCGCATCCATTTTCATGTCGACACCTTCTATCATGTGCCTCTTACCTATGCCAAGGGTGCATCCATTTTTGTGTCGACACCTTCTGTCGTGCGCCTCTTACCTGCGCCAAGGGCGCATCCATTTTCGTGTCGACACCTTCTGTCATGTGCCTCTTACCTGCGCCAAGGGCGCATCCATTTTCGTGTCGACACCTTCATCATGCACCTCTTACCTGCGCCAAGGGCACATCCATTTTCATGTCGACACCTTCTGTCGTGCGCCTCTTACCTGTGCCAAGGGTGCATCCATTTTCGTGTCGACACCTTCTGTCGTGCGCCTCTTACCTACGCCAAGGGTTGTTGGTGACGCAATAAAAATCAGGCTTTGAGTTTCTTTGATTTCCATATTCTTCTGTTTGTCTATATCTACCCGGGGGAGATATTTACAACAGATACCACCTATGACGATAAAGTGGGTGACACGTTGAAAAAATGATCTTTTAGCACTGCATGATAAGTCAACTGGGAATTTAGATTCAGAAAGGTATTCATATATTTGCGTATACCACAAATTAGTTGGATCATTATCAACAATGTTGATAGGAGGGAGTTCATTTTGATGTCAGGGGTAATCCAATCATTGGACCACAAATACTTGAGTGTTGTTTTTTGATTCTTCAGTTTTTAATGGGATGAGGTCTCCTAAAGAGACTTTTATGTCTGTAAATTTATTAGAAGATCATGGGATGGTTTGAATGGTATAATTATCAAAAGCACCAAGAAGAAAATCAACGTTGGCTTTATATTTTTGCAAGATTTCATTTTTACATTGGTATTCTCCTTTGATTTGATTAATTACAAGTTGTGAGTCTCCGTAGATTTCTAAGATGTGAACACCTAGGAGAATAACAGTCGTGAGACCCATGATTAAAGATTCATATTCTACCATGTTATTAGTGCATTCAAAGTTAAGTTAAATGATAAAGGAATACAAATACCCCATGATGGTATGATAAAATCATTGACTCCTCCCCCTTTTGGAATTTAGAACCATCAAAGAAGATGGTCATTTTGACATGGATGAATTTAGATTCATTGACATTGTTGATATATTCGTCAGAAAGTATTAGTGAGGATGTTGGTTGTTAGGAAGGGGAACATCAACGAGATGGTATGTAATAACCTATCCCTTAATGGATTTCGTGATATGAACTCGAGGTTAAATTCAAAGTGACAAACATAAGCCATTGAGTTATATAGTCGCTATGATATGGTTTAGAATGCATAGTTTTAAGTGGATTAAAGATGGTAATGACATATGTTTTGTGATTGAGAAGATAGTGAAATAATTTAGAAGTGGTAAATTATAAATAATAACATAGATTTTCAACCTCAGAATAAGGAGTTTCATAATCATGGAGTGTGTAGATGATTTAATATACAACTTGTTCACGACCTTGGTTATAACGGTAAGCGAGCATGGCTCCTAGAGTGTGTTCTTAAAAAAATGTATAGATATAATCAATCCCCTTCGTGAGGTGGAGTAAGTATAGGTGGTGATAGGAGATATTGTTTGATTTTGTCAAAGGCTTTCTGACAGGAATCCCAGTAAAAATCTACGTCCTTGCGGAGAAGATGATGAAATAGTTGATAACGATCAGAAAGTTGTGATATAAAACGTCGATGGACTATAATTTACCTTGAAGGCTACACAATTGTTTAAGATTGGATGGAGGAGGCATTTCAATGATTGCTTTAACCTTTTTGGGTCAAATTTAATACCTCGAATAGATATGATGAATCCTAAAATTTTTCCTGAGAACACCAAAACACATTTTACAGGATTGAGACGAAGGCAATACTGTATAAGACGAGTAAATATGGATTTAAGGACGTCAAGGTGATATTAATGTGATTTTGACTTTCCTAAGAGATCATCAACATAGTCTTTGACAATTTTTGGATGAGGTCATGAAAAATGTAGGTCATGACACGTTGGTAAGTAGCTCTTGCATTTTTAATACCAAATGACATGACACGGTAGCAGAAGGTTTTGCAAGGAGTAATAGAGGAAGTTTTATGTTGATAGTTAGTGGCAATAAGAATCTGATTAAAACTAGAAAATACATCCATAAGGGAGAGCATTTCATGGCCAATTGTTAGGTCAACGAGCTGATTTATATTTAGAAGTGGGAAATCATCTTTAGGAGAAGTAAGATTGAGATCCCTTAAGTCTCAATGTGCATATGTATAAATTTCCCTAGGCTTTGGTTATGGGAAAATGTTAGAGATTCATTATGGATAATCAATGGGTATAATGAAGTTAGCGGATAAAATGCATTGTAACTCTTCTTTAACAAGGAGAGATATGCGTGGATGTATTTTATGAAGTTTTTGTTTAATGAGTTTAGCATCGGGATATGTGATGATGTTGTGTACGAAAATGTTGGGATCAATTCCAGGCATATCACTATATGACTAGGTGAAGGATTGATAATATTTTTCTAAAAATGAGGTGAATTCATCTAGTTCTTGTGAATTAAGTGATTGACCGACCTTAACTATACGAGGATCCTGAGGGGTTCCTAAGTTAACGTCGATGGTGGATTCATTAAGGAGAGTTGGTGTATCAGATGGTAGGGATTTTTGAAGGAAGTGATCCTCAACTCCCATATGGGAAAGGATGTCCTGTCATCATGACATTAAAGGATATTTATAGTGGGTAAGTCTTCTTCAACCATTTCTGGCCAAATAAGAGGTAATGATTTGATGGAGTGACCAGATTGATAAGTAAGCGGTCCTAAGGATATAATATTGAATAAAAATTTAGGTGGGATGGATATGTTTTCGTCTATGTCCATAAGATGGTGAAAAAAGGATCCAAATCAAGTTTTGACTCAACCAAAGAAGTACCGAAATATATCTATGTGGATTCCCCCATGCTTTCTTGTTCCTTAGGTACTTCTATCTCAGTTATGGTAGGAGGGATGTCCACATTATTTACCTCCTTAGTAGTCACAATTGCTTCCTCTTTGAATTCTAGGTATTTGAATGCTCTTTTTCTATGCTCACGAATTCTGAGCAATTTAAAAATTGGTATAGTAATTTTAATTTGACTCAAGATTTGAGCCATATCACATATAACATACTTAGGAAAAGTTGTAGTGGGAGGCAATTTGATTTCCTTTTCTAATGGGATATAATCCTTTACCGCTTGAGCAGCAAAGATAAGTACTTGGTTTATTAGTAACAACAAGACCCTTATTAGGTAGATCCTTCCTAGGATATTTTTTTGGGTATATTAGTCAAGATAGGTACCTTTTTCTTAGGATGAGGTATAGATCCTTTGACCAATCTGCTTCAAATTTTGTAATCCTTTTCTTGGGCCATAACAACATTCATTAACAGCTACCTATATTACTCGTAGGGGATAACATCATTATACATCTTAATCATTAAAGCTCTCAAATATTAAAAATCATGATTAGCAAACTCAAATGATTTAACCATATCTACATCAACATTAGTGTTAGAAGGAAAATAAGATGCCCATTTTATGTAGTTCCAAAACCCTCCACAATTCTAGCACTCAATATTTCAAAGAGAACTAGCCGGTGAGTGATCGAACATTCCAAAGATGCACACATCACAAAAATTAACCTCCTCAAAGAACATCATCATTCCCGTCAATGGGGTCACAAGGATAATGTGGTGAAAAACATTTATCACACCATTCAATAACATAATTCTCCTCTACCAATGATACTCTAACAAAGAAGTGGATTAGGAATTATCTTGTTATCCCTAGGGGTGGCTTCTTATTCCCTGATCTTATAGGTCCCTTTCCCTTTTTGTCAGCTTTGTGTTCACCACTACGATGGTTTCCAAATCTATTTTTCCCTTGGGTTTAGTTTTGACCTTAAGGATTCGATCTTAGGCCTTTTTCTCGCCCTAGCAAGCTTATATGAAATCTCTTTCAATGTCCTTACTAGAGTTTTGACCACCTCCTCTAGATCCACAACCTTACTTGTTTGAGTTTATCATGGTTAATTAACTTGACCCCCTCCCTCTTTGGAGGTTTCCTATCTACCTTGATGTTCTTCTAAATTTGGAAAACCATGGAAAAATCCTACCTCGGTGTTCGGGACTTTTATCCCTTGGGTAGTAAGTTGTTTTCTTATCAAAATCATATGAGTACTTGATCAAACAGATTCATCACTAGGTCTCAAATTCACATTCAATCATTTCAAGGTTTTTTTAAACCTAGTATTAAACTCTTGGACAGAATCATTTGGATTCTTCTTGATGCTTTCAAACTCGGTCAACATGAACCTTGGATCAGTTTTAACATTCCCTAGAATCTTCCTCAAAGGTATGTATGAATAGATTGACATATACATCCTCATGTTCTACCTTATAATCATCCATTACATTTTGAAAGCCTCTAAGATGTTGATCTCCACTTATTGCATTGTTTCCTAAAATTTAGACAATCTATTTCTAATTTCATGGGGTACTTCATTTGGATAACCAACCATCCCATGGAAATCAATTACTTCATAAGTATTTAACCCGAAAGGGGGTCGAGTGGAGGTTGTGCCATATTTTTAGGTGGAGGAGTTTTAACAGATTGATTTAAAGGGTGGGGAACTAGGAATCTTTGAGGTAATGGAGTGTGATCTTCAAAGTATTGATCCTTTAGTGATTCAGTTTCACAAAATATTTTATTATTTCTAGTCAACAAAGGGGAAAATGAGAAATACCCTAATTACTTGTAAATGAAGGACCCCTTTGAATTGGAATGTGTAAATCAGTACAAGGACTACTTGATCCAAAATTATTTGAAGTACTAGAATAATCTTCCACTAAAGGTTGATTAGATTCAACAACCAATATAATTTTTCTTCTGAATTTTGATCACCCAATGCTTTCTAGATTTTTCTTCTCCTAGGGTTTGTCTTTCCTAGCTATGGAAACAACTTTTTAGCAAGATCCAATTTGAAGTAATATATTCTTCCTCCCAGATTTGCAGAATTGAAAAGTAAATCAACAAGGATTAAAGTTTTGTGCACTGGTATGTGTAATATTTTCTTATAAAAGATGAATCCGCCACTAAGTTCTTGCACCTTAGTCGTGTTGATCAACTTCAACATCTTATCAAATGGTAACTTTATAGATAGGTGAACAAATATTTTTAAATTTTTGTGTCCTTCATCATGTGTATCCTAGCGAAGACAAATTTAATGGAAATATTTCTTATAATGGGAAAATTTTGAGCTTTTAAATTCAGATCAGGATTTATTTTAGAAAATCTCAACAAATGAGTGAGTTCTGAACATGAATTTAGACTAAACACACTGCAAATGTTATCATAGACCTTTACATTTCTTAATTATAGGAAATAATACCCAAAAATGGTGTCAAAATCATGTTGGTACCCAATCTTACACCTCCTTGGGGCTACGTAGCATCAAAAACGGGCCGAGGTGCTTTAAGGATGGAAGACTTGGAAATTTACATTGTTTGTAGCTAGGGAAGTGTCTGAAAAACTTATTGAGACCGGGATTTAGAGGGATTAGGTGACACGTACAAAAGGAATGGCCAACCCTACTACTTTTTTTTCTTGCCTTTGACTAGGGTGAGAGGGCCCAAGTGGTAACCTAAAAAAGGGAGAGATAAATGTTTTACTCAATTTTCTTAGAATGATAGTCAATCTGGGATAAGCATGGCCATAAACACAACACTTTACTTTTACAAGTTGTCACACAAAGTGATGTATATACTTATTTCACCAGACATAGGTTACTATAGACAGATAAGTTGCATTGATGTTAGATTTTTTTGATAAAGGAAAATGGAATTAAAGTTTCCTTTTACTAATTTTTGTAAGTACAAAAATAGAATGACCAACTAAGGACTTGTGTTGTGCAATGAATGAGACTGGAAGTTTGTTTGTATTTTTAAAGGTGGGAGATTATATGACAATGGATTTCCTAATGACACTACTTTCATTACTCACTCGGAAAATATAAAATCCTAGACGAGGAAGAAAAATTTATCACTTAATCACAATTTCAGTTTTAAGGAATATTTTCATTCATTGATACTTAATTAGTGCAAAGGTTCCACACAACCTTTAAAATATTTAGCACAAAGGCTTATACAAATATTTCAATGAAGTATTTCTTGCTTCTGATCTCATACGCTTAAGATTCACTCAAAATCTTACAAAAATCCATTAACAAAATGATTTTAGTAAGGGTTTTATAATTTCATCCAATATTGCAAAGTAAGTACTCACAGAACAATATTGAACAAATAACCAAAGCTTAATCACTAAGGAAAAATCTAGTGTAATTCAGAGAAACGAAAATTCAAAATTGTAACTCATTAACAAGATGTTCAACACAGAGAAACTAGAATACGTAAGCCAAGCTCATAATCAAATATATTCCATTAATATCTACCAAATTCCTAGCAAGGAACATGAAAACCAATTATCTCAATGTCTCATTAAGGGTTGTACATTGTTATCATGAAAGGATAAGGAGTTGAGGTTGTTAAGGATTAGGGTGACACTGGCATATTCTTGGGTAGTGGTAGAGAAATGATGAAAAGGATTCCATCAGGCCTTCATAGGTGATGATGAGTGGTTAAGATGGAAGGAGAATGATTATTCTATGGGTATGATGGTTTTCAAAGAGAAAGGATAGATAAGTAAGGATAGATAGGGAGTAGGAGAGTGTGTGGAAAAATATGTAATGGTGAGCTCTGTGATGTAAAGTAAGCTCTGCTAGTGTGAACATTTCCAAAAAATGGAACTCTCTTGATGTAATCTTGGCTACCATATTTTGGCTTATGAATATAATGAAGTGATTCTGAAACACTCATGTGATGGATCTTGATCTATGTATTTTTCCTTTATGTTCATGTGTGTGTTATGGGTTTTCTTGATGATGCTCATGGGTTGATTCTACTTTCCTTTAGTTGATCATGTTAATCTATGCTTGGAATGCATTAGCTAGGAGTTAGTGCTTACATCTTAAATTCCATGAATGAATGCACTTGTTTCTGGTTATATTACATCCTCATGTTAAGAAGGAACATTCTCATGAAGCTCACATAAAGGAGGGACTCGGCTTGCTTGCGCACCTCGGGTGAGCTTCCAGGATAAGACTAGATGATATGTCGGCATGCACTTGGGATTGGTTGTTGAAATAGGTGGTGATAATAGAGACTACATTTTGGTTCCATTTTCGGACCTCTTTTTGAAGTTGTTGTGAGAATGGTGCATGATGATAGAGTGCTTGACCTTGGACAATGTGTCGAAAGCATGGCTTAAAAGCATGGAGGATGAGTTTTCTCAGAGATTTAGTATTGGACCTGAGTTTGATGCACGTAAATGGGTAGAAGAACATTTGTATCATGAGTTGTATGAGACCTTATTTTTTGTTTTCCAGTGGAGTTGTATGAATGGATTTTGGTGTATGCATCTAGATCAAGCTAGTACTATAGACCTCTGTATGGACCCAAGATGAGTATCAGAGGCTGCATGATGTTGATCTGACTTGGACACATGTTGTTGATCATTGGTGGAGTAGAGTGTTGATGAGTTACACCTTGGAGTACACGTGATTTCTACGTATTCTTGTCCAGAGATTGTTGAGTTTGAGTTTTGAGGAGCCAAGAGGATCATTCTTGCATGTTATCCCTTTAGCTATAAAGATCTTGATCATTACACTTGAGTTTGGAAGCATTTCCTATGGCTAGCTAAGCTTCTTCTGAGTGTTGGGCGAGGAAGCTAGGGTGGAGGAAGATGGCGGACCTTGTGGCTGAAAAGGAGAGGGAAGAGAGATGACTCAAGTATAATGAAGCTCATGAGAGGGAGTTAGATAGACAAATGTGAAGTTGTAGGAGTGATGGATTTATGGAGGTAGATGTTGTGGGAAGGAATTGAGGTTCACACAGAGGACGTGGAGCTGAGCAGTTTATGCTACCCCATCTTGGAAAGCATGAAGAGAGAAACCCCTTGGCTTCTAGAGAAGGCTCATCATATGAAGAAAGGAGAGGAGTCATTTGGCACGCATCTAAATCCACCTGTGACCAACCCCTAGTGCTTAGTTTTCCAAATCTAGAGATAAGTATTACTAACCTAGTTGGTATTGGTGGAAGTGACCGATCAACACCTAGGAGGTATAACTTTTCATTTGGCACATCTATGGCTGCACAATCATTTCCTATGTTTGGAGGTATATTTTTTGGAATGACATTTGGGAAAATATGGGTACACAAAGCTTGGGTATCACATCTGGAAGTGGCGTGGGACACACATCTGTAGTGGTGCAATATCACATAACTATTGGCACATGTAGTTTAGCATGTGACATGGGGACACAAGGCATGACCACTTCAGGACCTTTACCAGCTACGGGAGGTGGATCTATAGTGGAATAGGAACTAGTGGACCTGGTGGACCTAGTGGATCTAGGAGGATCTAGTGGGTCAGGAGGAATAGCACTAGTGGATCTAGTGGATCTGGTGGTGGAGGCAACACCGAGAGGAATCAAGGTTCTAGATCAGGAGGACAAGGGCCTCAACCACCTCAACAAGTATTTTTGAAATGTCTTTGCATCTACCAGATTACAAAGGTGTTGAGGATGTTGTAGAAACATGTACACAAATGTGAGTTTCTATGGCATGCAAGGGGATCACTACCCCGAATGGAAGGCAAAGTCAGTTTGCAACAACATTGCAAGGATGCACATGTGCATAGTTGGTACCAGAAGTATGACCCCCACTAGATAGTAGTAGATTACATACACACATTGTAATGCCTTCTTAGCTGAATTTCATATTCCTGAGTTTGAACAAAGATCATTAGCACATTGAAGGAGATTCAACAAGGTATGGTAGAGAGTGTGTGGGAGTATGATGCATGTTTTAAGACTCTCTTATCAAAATTATCTTATGATATTCATCCTTCTCAACATGCTCAATGGTTTGTTGGAGGGTTGATAACACCTTTTAGGAGAGCACTTTCACACAAGACTTTCACAGACCCACGCGAGGCCTTGGAGGCTTCCCTACATGCTGAGGCTATAGGAAGCATGATACCGGTGTTAGCCCTTTTCTTGAAGCTCAAATTGTTTGCAATGGAAAAGTAGCTAGAGAAGCTATCTGAAACTCAGCCCATGAGACTCACAATGGCCTATGGTGCATGGATTGTGAGGTAGAGGGGCATACAAAGGATAGTTTTCCTTGGAGATCGGTATGCACCATGATGGTAGACTATGAAATTTTCCATGGAGATCATGATGCAAGTAGGTGTCCTACTACTGCAGTGTGCGATCCATAAGAATGTGTCTTGTTATTGCAATATTTTCACCTCCACTACTCATGACACCAAGGATTGTAGATTGATTGACTAGATACATGATGCCATTGATATTGGTGTGTGCCAGACCAACATTGCAAACAATTCCAAGGATGATGGTCATCACTATGAAGGGCACATGCGATGGAGGAGCCCATGGAAGAAGCTTCCATGGAGGATTTTGAGGTCGAGGAAACCACACGGAGGTGGAAGAAGTGAGTTCCCACGGAACTTGTTACAACTATGGGTCTACGGAGCACTATAAGCATGTGAATGCCCTTGATCTGTTACAATGCTCTTGGTGTGGAAAGAAGCACAAGTATGAGGAGTGCCCAGAGTTATTTGAACACATGAGCCAAAAAAAATGGAAGGATAAAGGCATAGGAATGGTAAGCATGAAGAAGGCCACTCACAATGGATGCCAAGGGTGGCGTGAGTGAGTCAAGAGTTAGAACTTGTACTGGTGACAACATGAGCTGAGGTTGCACATGCTAGGGAAATACCAAAGCAAAGGCCATTGGTTACTAGAGAAGAGGTGGTGCATGAGAAGTATCCAGACCCTACTCATCGAAAGAGGTTTATCAAGAGACCATGGATGTAATTTGAAGCCTACAAGGAGAGATCCAGTGCCTAAAGGAGTAGTCACGACAAGTTAGAGAAAAGGAAGAGCATGAGGCTCCATAGAAGGATCTAGATGAGGTCAGGAAGTATGAAAAATGTTGAGGCAAGAGAATATCATCCCTTTTAGGGGAATGGTTATGGGAAAAATTACCACATGCAGTGCGAGAGGAGAGCATGAGTGATAGGTCTCTACATGCTAACCTTCCCCTCACACCATTGATTATGATAAGGAGATTACCTTGAATGTAGTAGTCGATGGATGGATCCTAAGAAATATTCTAATAGATATGGGTGTGGAAGTTAATGTTCTTACCTTAGATGCACTGGAATCAAATGGGAAGGCCCCCATTATAACCATCTTCAAATGTGTTGTATATGGCTAACAAAGACAAAGGTGATGCCCATTGGTGTCTTGAAGGATGTTGTTATCACTATCCAAGGGGAAAAATTCACTAGAGACTTTGAAGTCTTGGTGCACTAGCTGAGGTGGAAAACTTTAATGTTTACTTGGGTGCCCCCTAGTGTTATAAGAACAATGTTGACCTATGGTTCAATAAGGGGTACATAAGTTTTGAGAACAAGGAAGAATGGGTTATTATCCCTTTAACTAATGGGAAGTCAACACCCTATACTTGAGCCCTTGGGAGAAGAATTCCTCGATAGAATCTATGTGTGCACTATCAGGGACCTGAGGTGATTAATCCTATGGAAGGAGTTATTCAGTTTGAAGACACTCAATCTATGAGTGATACCACTAGTGTAGCATGTGAAATTGGGCACATGGGACTTATGAGTTAATTGGGTGGAAATTGAGAGGCTCCATTACAAGAGTGACAAAGGGCACCCACTTAGGCACCTGAGAGGGAAGCAGTTACCAAGCTACACTTGGGGATGGAACCCCGATGTTTTCCTATGAGCCATGGAAGCTCAATGGAGATGTGAGATCAAAAGAAGGAGCATGCTTGTCTACACTTTGTGTGGAACCACAACACATTGGTGGATGGATGCATCAAGAAATCTTCTAGGGTGGTGTGAGGTGAGGATTGCACTCTCTATTAGATTCTTCAGAGCAACACACCAACTAAAATTTGTGTCTATGATGGGAAAGGATCCACCTCAGATCATGTCCAGGAGTGTGAGAGGATTTGGATGGAAGGTGTAGAGGCTTTACCTCCTTCCCTCTGGGTGCACAAGTTTTATTCCACACTACAAGGTTGTGTGCATGCATGTATGGTATTCATTCATTTACACCATTAGACAGGGAAACTAGTGGGAGTTAACAATGACTTGATTCAAACCTTTGAATATCAAAGTGCTAAGCCATTGGTGAATGAGGCATTGTAGGTTGTTAAACACCTAACTATGGGAGATAATGCCATGGTGGAGGATAGAATACTAGAATTATTGGGTGAACCTAGCTTAGAAGCACATGCTCTGATGAGGAGAATCAGAGGAGATACATACAACTTGAGTGTGCTTTGCATGGAGAAAGAGAAGGGAAAGTTGGTCTATGTGATAGATGGTGAGGAAGTGGAGAACTTGGATGTTAACCATACTATGGGTACATGTGAAGTAATAGATAGTGTTGATGAGAAAGCACACACCTACCATGAACCTCTCAAAACAAATAAGGTTAACATTGGCTCAAAAATGGAACCTAAGGAGGCTACTATTGGGGACTATTGGTCAAAAAAGGAGGTTTCAAAGATCATTGATCTATTATGTGAGTTTCAAGATTTATTTCCACATGGGTACCATGAGCTTAAGGAGTTCACCACTCTTTAGGAGAGATGTGGATCAAACTAAAGGAGGGAGGAGCACACTGCTAATTTGGAAGAGACCTTACCAAATGAATCCAAATCTACATGTCTGGGTCAAGGAAGAGATAGACAAGATGATCACTTCAGGTATCATTGAAGTTGTTGAGGAATCAGAATGGATAAGCCCAATGGTCATTAGCATTAAAAAGGATGGGAGGATAAGGATCTGTGTTGATTATAGAGATTTGAATGTGGTATGTGTCATTGATCCCTTTCCAACCCCTTTCACCGAGGAGATCCTGGAGGGAGTAGTCTAGGCACGAGATCTATTCTTCACAGATGGATTCTCGGGATATCATCAAGTTAGAATTGCAAAGGAGGACCAAGAAAAGACAACTTTTCACCACTTGAGTGGGGAAGCTTTTCCTACACAATCATGCCTTTTGGACTAAAGAAGAATGCTGTTGTGTTTTTTCATGCATAGTGGTCCAGGCATTTCAAGATTTTATCCATAAGTTCCTTCAGTCTACCTTGATGATTGGATAATGTATGGACTAGTGAAAGACCATTGTGACAATTTGTGGTTGATGTTTGAGAGATGCCGATAGTTGCATATCCCTCAACATCAAGAAATGTCTCTTCACTACTCCATTTGGAACCCTGTTGGGGCATATCATATGTAAGGAAGGTTTGTTGGTGGATCCTACCAAAGTTTTCATTATTGTGGGATTGGGGAACCTACCAGCCAGAGCGCAGTGCATGTGGATTCCTTGGGCATACGGGGTATTACCAAAAATTTATTAAGGGGTATGCCAAAATCACCACACCACTAGAAGGATTGTTGAAGCACAGATGTACATTCCATTGGGGAGAGGCACAATAGATGGCATTTGACACATTGAAGAATAAGCTTATCATTACACCCATATTATGCTTTCCTTCTTGGGATAAGCCATTCCATGTACATGTTGATGCTTCAGGGATGGTGATTGGGGAAATCTTAGCACAACCTAGAGAAGGAATTGTTGACCACCCCTTGTGTTTTTCTAGTAGAAAGTAACCCCAACATAGAAAACTATACTACTACTGAGCATGAAGCATTATCAATGATCTACGCGCTACACAAAAATTTAGGTAATATCTATTGGCAACACCCTTTATATTCTACATGGACCACATGGCATTGAAGTACTTGGTAAACAAGCCCATTTTACAAGGGCATATGTCGGTGGGTCTTGTTGTTTCAAGAGTTTGAGTTTACAATTGTTGTGAAACTAGGAAAGAGTAACTTAGGACCTAACCATTTATCTAGGATTGACTCAGGGGAGGACAGAGCATTGAGGATACAATGCCAGATGCACAAATATTTAGATTGTGGTGTGTGCCCTCTGACTTGGAAGATATTGTTGTGTTTCTCAAAATGGGTGTGGCACGGAGGGAATGAAGACCTTGGAAAGGAAGTAGTTAGCCATACACATCGCACCCCTACATGTTAATTAGTGGAGACTTATACAAGCTAGGCCATGAGGTTTTTACGTTGGTGTGTGTTAGAACATGAGTGCATTGCAATCATGGAGGAAGCACATGGTGGGATTGCAGGAGGACACTATGCAGGGAATGCCACCACGTGAAAGATTCTACTGGTAGGGCATTTGGTGGGAAAGCATCTACCAGATTGTATTGAGTTTTGTAAGGCTGTGACCATTTCCAAGCACCTTGGAAAACCAGAAGAAGAGATGAGATGCCCTTGAGACCGATAGCTAGCGCATAAACCATTTGAGAAGTGGGCCATTGATTTTGTAGGACCAATTTCACCTACCACGTGTGAAGGACTGGTTCACGCTATATCATTACTTGTACTTAATTACTTAACAAGGTGGGTGGAGGAAATGCACACCTACAAAGATTGCACACAAACCACAACCACAACAATTTCTATGGGGAAAACATAATCAAGGTATGGGGTGTCCTTTAAGCCTTGACTAGTGATAGAGGCACACACTTTTTGAATGAGATGGTCAGGATTTTGTTAGCAGAGTTCATGGTGGCCCATCACAAGACCACCCCTATCACCCCCAAGCTAATGGAACCACTTGAGGCATTTAACAAGATATTGAGTCACACACTGACCAAAATTTGTGATGTGGGAAGATAGGATTGGGATGAAAAAGTCTCAACCATACTATGGGCATATAGGACAACCTACAAGAGATTGAACAAGGCCACACCATTTCAATTGGTGTTTGGCATGGAAGCTATTTTACCAATAGAGTTTATGCTACCATCCCTACTGTATTGCACACGCACAGGAGGATTAGATGATGAGAAAGCACTACAGAGTGCATGGAGAAGTTAATGTAGTTGGATGAAAGGTGATCACTTGCTAGGTGGAGTCAAAAGACTAAGAAGGTGAAAAAAAAATCATGGCATGATCGTCATATAAAAAAAAACAATTCAAGGTTGGGCAAGATGGTCTTGCTTTATGACTCTAAATTTTTGTGCCATCCTGGGAAACTGAAAATTCCATTGGTTAGGACCATACATCATCTCATACATCCTCGATTCAGTGTGTTCCAATTACAAGCACTAGATGGGATGAGGTTACTAGGTTACTTCAATGGGAGTAGGTTGAAGCCCTACTATAAATAAGGCTTTGTATAGTAAAAAATAAGGTAGTTTTTCCAATTAGTTTAGATTTCTTTTAGTCCTTTTGGTTGTTTCCTTTGTCATCATTTTTGGCTTTGTGTTGCATTGGTGCATCGGTAGCTAATTGCATTGTAAGAGGTTCTATGCGCAGGGGACCACACATACATTTTTGTGTGGGGTGAGGTAGTAGATATATTGAACATGGAGGACAACAACTTCAATAGTGGACTGTTGGGAAAATTAACACAAGAAGACAGAAGAATGAAACAATGTAATGGCTAAAATGCATAAATTCATGTAGTTATGAAGGTGGGTTGAAAGAATCTGAAGACCACAAGAAGGGAAGGATCACGTGGTATGACATAAGATAGGCAACATTATAGGGAACTACTTAGTAGACAACACAGAGGTTATGTACTTTGGCATGAGATGCACATGAAGGAGGTATGTGGTAGTTTAAGTGGTATTGGAGCACCTAAAGGTTATAGCTATAAAGCACGTGAGGGGAAGTCATGAAGTTGACTTAAGTGAAATAAAGTGTTTTATCATAAAAAGTGACATTAGGACACGTGGTCGGAGGAACTCTAAGGCATCGATAAAGTATAAATAAGAGATAAGAATAGTCATTTCAACTACCTTTTCCTTAGAGAATTTATTTTGTGCTCCCGAGCTCAAAGTGCGATGAAGGTTTTTCAAAGAAGAGTGATGCATGAAGTACTATCATGAACTAGTGGACTTGTGCAAAGTTGTAGTAAAATCTTGACATAACATAGAGGGAAGAAGACAATAGAGAGGAAGGAGGTGGCGTGAAAGAGAAGCGGGGAAGTTGTCAAGTTAGGGAAGTCAAAGAGAGGAACATAACACCTAGGGCACGAGTGAAAAAAAGGAGAGGGAGATGGCACCAAAGAAGGCTCAAACAAAGAAACCAGTGGTGGAAAAGGAGGATCCCATGGA
Source organism: Taxus wallichiana var. yunnanensis (assembly GCA_018340775.1). NCBI lineage: Eukaryota > Viridiplantae > Streptophyta > Pinopsida > Cupressales > Taxaceae > Taxus > Taxus wallichiana. The sequence continues at coordinate 657,615,764 of CM031240.1, forward strand.
GATCTACTCGAGAGATGCAGTACCCTCCTGGAGTTATTAAGGCCAAAAAGTGGAGCTCAAGCTATATAAATGTAAGATCAATGAATACAACCACAGAACATCCGATAATGAAAATTTGATGTGGGAGACCTAGTGTCAGACACTCTCGATGGTGGATGAGCTTGAAACCCTAAGGTTGATGACTCAGTACAACAACAAGTGCTACAAAAATACTGGAGTTTTACAGCTATGGGAGCTTCCCTTCTTTTCCAAACCCACCCCACTTTTTAGGTGGTTAATGTCATGGGTGCACAAATATTTCTTCTACTTCACGGAGGAAGAAGAATGAGGATCACATGCCAATTGATTCGAGATGGTTACGGGCCTATGAACACTAGAGAGGATATGGCACTTGATTTATGTGCCATGGCCAAGATTGAGGAGATGGAAAAAAATCTAAACTACAAGAAGGGGGGTGGGCACAAGTAATTAATTGTAGATCTCCCAGACCCAACATTTGAGAGTCACCTCCCAGCTCATTAGCTACAAATTGGGCACATCGAAAGAAAGGTGGATGGACATTAACTAGAGGTTCTTGTATGTGGCCTATAGGGTATCCAAGAGGGCACACTATACTTTTCCCAATTCATTGTGAATGGCATCATCAAAGAGGCATGGGTACAAAATGAGGTAGAGAAAAGATCACTTGGGGCTCCATCCTATTATTGATCATGTTCTAGGAGATTGGTGTCCCAGATGGACCAGATGAGAACATGTGGGTTCACCCCCACACACGCATCCCCTGTAGTCCAATTCACAAAGTTCACCTGTGATGGGACCATCTCAGCACTTCTTACAAGGCTCGATGAATAAATGGTTTGAGTGTTTGCATGTGGGGATTTTGAGAATGAGTGGCATCCCCCATGAGTTACCACAAGTTGTTGAGACAAGGTAAAATTTTCATTACCCAACATTTTTGTCTAGAAAAGTTTATGATGGCCAAAGGAGAGATGGGGCCATGGTGCAAACTCCCCTTCACATTCACAACCAGATATATGAAGTGCACCATCAACCGGATCAAGGATGCACAAAAGTTGATTTTTGATGTAGAAAAGGTGGATGTTGATGTCCACATTGCACACTACATATAAGTATGGCACTCGACCTACCTACGTCAAATTTTTGGAACCATATTTCCTGGACTTACACCCACAAGTCAACATTACCATCAAGGGGTATGTCCATCGGGTGTTCATGTAGCTTGTGCCCCCAAAACTCAAGGAGGGATTGAGGTGGAGGTTACAGAATCTCTCCCTTTCCAAAGCCATGGGAGACACCAATCCCACCCATGAAAGTAATGTAGGAGGAAGAGGAAGAAGAAGAAGAAGATGATGAGGAGGGTTGGATACCTCTAGAAAGAGGAAGTACTACACATGAATGAAATGGTAGCAAGGGCACCAACACTTTGGTATAGGGTGGTGCACCAGGCTTCATTTCTAGGGGCAGAGGAGGAGGAGGAAGAGAAGGAAGATCCTAAAGAAAAGAGACAAAAGACACCCGATGCATCAAGCCCCACTACATGCAGACTCAGAGGAAGGAGAGGAAAAATACCCCACCACTTTCAAAGTGGAATTGGAAGAAAAACTGAGGGTCAGGAGGCTGAGATGGAGACCACGGATGTAGGTGAGGCATGGGGAGAAGGAGAAGAAACACTCTATAGGGGCTGAGAAGAGTCCATGCATGTGGGGCCACTACACCACATAACACCATCCCAAAGGGAGATAAAGGGGACTCCTTTACTATAAAGGAGGATAAGGGATTCACCCCTGGGGTGAAGAAGAAAAGAACCAAGTAAAAAGCTACAAGGAAGAAGTGGACACCCATGTCCCCACACATGGACTTCATGGATGACCCCATGAAGGTCTTACATGCAAGATTCTAGGCCACCCTCCCACCAGAAAAGTTGCATGGTTGGGATTTGATGGATCAAGATGGGGTGTGCCTAGGACCAGGAAGATGCTCAACTAGAGCATGCACTGCCATGCCGAGGAACCTAAGTTTGAGGTCAATGATCATGTGATCGAGACCATTCACTTGAAGAAGAAGGGAGGAGATACATATAAAGTGGTGGATCCTAACCACCTAATAGATGAGCAGGCATGCAATGCTTGCAAAAAATATGTCTTCAGAGGTAATCCGATGTAGTCTAGATACAGGGGCCACTATTTGGACCTTGATCATAGAGAGAAGAGAAGGAGAAGGAAATAGATAGGTTACACCAAGGGTTAAGGGGAGAGTAGGCATGGAAAAGGAGGCATATGACCGAGTTGGCACCCTCATGAAAAACATTCTTGGGACAATGTCTCATTGGTGAGAGCTAGGCCAGGACCACGATTATGGGGATGAGATGGAGTACCTTGAGGACCTCATGGGGATGTTACTCATTAACATCAAGGATGGCATGGGCCCCATAGTCTACAGAGCTCAAAAGGAGAAAGAAGAAAACAAGGTCACAATTGAAGCCCGGATCATGGAGTTGGAAGATTTTCTCTCCCAACTCAAGGAGGTGAATATACTTGGTGGATAGGGGCTTCAATAGTTGTAGAAAATGTGAGCCAATTATCGAATGGGTGATAGAGGAAGAGGCAAGCCCTCAAAGTGTTACAGAGATACCATCCCCACCAACAAGGTGGAGTGCACATAATTGGTCATTAACACCACGGCCCAGAAGGAGAAAATCAAGACAAAGCACGAAAAGTTTGGATTTCAGAATCGGTGAACTCGAGACTCCATCACTAAATGGATGGATGAGTTTGAGGGTGTCTACATGGAGCTAGGGGTGGATATTAACACATTGAGAGGGAAGGTGGAAGAAATCACCCCAAACCAGGTACCAAGTGTCATAGGTGAAGCGCTAGGTAAGGCCTTATCAAAGTTGAAGGCCTAGGAAAAATTGAAGGATGAGATAGATGCGGAGTTCCCCAACTCCTCCAATTGGTCACATAACATCCCCCCCCATTCCTCAAATTATTTATTCATTTTCTCTCCCAACCTCTATTCTTTATTCTTTTCAACATATTTTAGTTGATAGAAATTTTTTTTTCAAAGTGAGAGGTTTTCTGGGATGGAACCAATTTAGTGTGGGGTGATGTTGGACCCCTAAAAGTAACTAAGTACCTAAGGTGTGAAGCCTTGTGGTGCATAAAAATAGGGCATGAAGGCACACACAAAAGTAATTCTCGAGAGAGGTGCGAAGGATCATGCACACCAGGCAGAATGGAGTTGGGACTTAGTAAGTTTTGGACAACAGGAAAATAACGCGCATAGGGAGAAAATGAAAAGTGACCAGATACAAATGTGGATAAGCTATGGAGACTTGTGAATCAAGGAAAGGATATTCTAGGGCATCAATATGGTTATCATGAAAGGATAAGGAGTTGAGGTTGTTAAGGATTAGCTGGCACATGCATTCTAGAAGGCACTTGATTGAGGGAAATGCATGGTGACACCTGGCATATTCCTGGGTAGTGGTAGAGAAATGATGAAAAGGATTCCATCAGGCCTTCATAGGTGATGATGAGTGGTTAAGATGGAAGGAGAATGATTATTCTATGGGTATGATGGTTTTCAGAGAGAAAGGGATAGATAAGTAAGGATAGATAGGGAATAGGAGAGAGAGTGTGGAAAAATATATGTAATGGTGAGCTCTATGATGTAAAGTAAGCTCTGCTAGTGTGAACATTTCCAAAAATGGAACTCTCTTGATGTAATCTTGGCTGCCATATTTTGGCTTATGAATATAATGAAGTGATTCTGAAACACTCATGTGATGGATCTTGATCTGTGTATTTTTCCTTTATGTTCATGTGTGTGTTATACGGGTTTTCTTGATGATGCTCATGGGTTGATTCTACTTTCCTTTAGTTGATCATGTTAATCTATGCTTGGAATGCATTAGGCTAGGAGTTAAAATGACCCTTTTTATTACATAAAATCTATTTCACTTTTATCAACTCATGTGAGTATCTAACATCTAACTCGATATGATTTCCTACACGATATTCCCAGACTCTCTTTCTTCTATAAATTATCACCATTTTCTTCACAAACTCAAATCTTTTCTTCAAGATTTAGTGTGAAGAACTTAGTACAAATTCCTTTCTACAAAAATGGAATAGGTAGGGTTGACAACTAATTTGAAGAAAATTTCCTCCGAAACTTTACATTTAGTTTTTTACTTATCTGGTCCTGATGAAAAATTTGTGAGAATGATTTTTGATATAGTATACCAGGAAGAATGTGATGGGCCCTTAATATCTTGTGTTATCAGAGTGGTATTGATTCGGAGGTTGATTCAGATAAACCCAATTTTTTCTACCTTTTAAGTCATGTATTTTCATTTGTTTTGATGGGAGGATTAGAAACTTCCCAAATAGTTTAAAATTTTCTATCTCGATGTAGGCTTGTCATAGTTAATACCACCATCAATGCATCTCCTCTATTTTTCAATGAGGAATTATCTGAGAAATAAATTCTTATGGATGCATTCATCTTTCATGAGGAATCCTTTATGGATAACATGTCTTCACTTTCCCATAGAATGGCTGAGCTGGATCAACGTCTTTCTCTTCTAGAGAAAAACCATAGGAGCTTGTACATATGAGGAAAATGTTTTGATTTTTTCCATAGTTATTTCTTAGTTACCTTGTCCTCATCAATGTTTTGTAATGCAGACCCCCAACACCACCATAACATCTTGCTTTAAGATTTCCTTGTAGGATTTTATAATGAGATATGTGTGATAGTATAGTCACTAAATGTAATTTCACCTTTTAATTTATCACCTTCTGGGGTGGCTATATCATAAGTTCTGAATCCTTGTTGATCTACATTGTTTTAGTGAGGATTATGGCATTCATGCGAGCTCTTGTATGATTTGAAAATACAATACTTTTTATGTCCACTATTTTCTCCTTAATTTTATCCTTCTCATTCCTTGAATGGAGTGGTCCTAACCACCCAGTTGTGGGAGTATTTTACACACTTTCTCCTTGTCATGTGGGATGTGAACTTTTAGAGAAACCCATCAATTTCTTGGATGCACCTTGAGGTTCTTGCAATATTGGCACCTCTACATGTGGTTTTTAAACTTATATTGTTTGTCTTTTAGATTTATCAATCAGCCATTACCTCCATTCTCTTTCTCATGTCCCTTAGTTTTTGATTGACTATCTTTTCTTGGATCTTATCATCAACTTTTTTCCTTCCTTATCTTTAGTTTACACTGAGTAAAGCAGTAAAACTATAATTTCTTTTGGAACTTCTTTGACTAGACTTACAACCTTGAGTGATTCTTCATTCTCTCAGATTGTCTACCTCCTTCAGAGGTTAATGTTATGTGGAAATATCTTCTTGGGATTGTACACTAGTGACCTTATTTTTACTATTTCTTCCTCTTGTTGTCCTATGGGTTGGGACCCAATGACTAATTTCTAATCTTTTTCATTAATTGGTACATCCTCCTTATCACTTATCTCAACTAGTTTAGTAACCTCTTTTGTAGTCTCCACCACAACCTCTTTGGCGGGGTCAACATTTTGATGTAATTCATCACCCCTTTGAAATTTTTGATTCTTTTCGAGGTTTTCCTCTAATAGAGATAACATCTTATGTATATGGTTCACTTATAAGCCTTTGAGTCATTGATTATTCTTCCCTTGAAGGTATTGTACTCTCAGTCGAAACCTTTGATTCAAAATTTGATGACCGAGAAGTTTATTTCATCTACACTTTTTCCTAAGGAACACTTTTATCCCCGACCATATGCATTTAAACTATTAAATCAGTAATTTCAAGTGTAGGGAGTTCTTCAAATGCATCTATATCTACTATTTCAATTGGTTCTTTCATTTACTCTTGTGGTTTTATTAGTCTTGGCCATATCTTAATCTTTAAATTGAATAACATCTAGCTCTCTTTTTTTGCATCATGTTATGGTGCCACTGGGCTGATTATACATGGGGACAATATGAATCATTCCTTAAAAAAATCTTTTGCCATCCCCTTGGGAAATGAATACAATGGGGCAAGATAAATTACTTTTGGTTTCATGCTTTTATATTTATTTTAGGCAGAACACCTTCCATAGCTTAAACACCAATGTCATCTCTAAGGTTGGTATAACTTTACCCCTTTTAGCATCTCTTTCAAAATACTTGAAATTAGGTCCTTCTTTTTCCTTGGCACTTTGTACTTTGAGTTGTGGATCAATGTTTTCCAAAAATGCTCTCCTCCTTTTTCTCGTACTAGATAATCCAGAAAGGTTATTGATGGAGTTTTGGTTTTATATACACCTATCGCTTTGGTCTGTAATGGTATTTCTTAAGTGATGAGGGCATCCTACATTGTCATCGTGAATATCCCTTCAGCCATTTGGGTATGAACCGACATGGAAGTGTTAGTATTTCTAGTGGGAGTAATCCACTCATCAATAATCCTTGTAGTTGGTTTTCTGGTTGGCACTTGAGGAGCCTTTCCATTCACTGGATCCATCTTATCAGCTCCCTCCTTCAAAGGAGGAATATATTCCTCCAATATTTTTAAATATATGAATTCATTCAACACTTTTGTATTTTTGATGGAAAATTCCATACCCTTTCTTTGCAACCAAGTCAGTGTTATTTTCATTACATCAACTATTATTTTATGTGGGCTATCTGATTCCACCTCATCCCAGACTATGGGTTTAATTGGTTATGAATCAATATTGTTGTCGATATAATATTGAATTACTTATTTTTTCCTTTGTTAATGCCTAAGGTATAACTACAATATTGATATCAATAAATTTCCTAAGGTTAATTCTAGAGAAATCTTTGAGCCTAACCTCCTCTTCATTTATACAATTCATCCAAGAATCTTAAAAGTGAGGCTCATGCTCATATTATCTCCCTAATATTGAACCTACAACCCACCTGATATCATTCTTTGATCTAGGATAAAATCTATCCATCTTCAATATTTCCATCTCTTCCTCTAATAACCTAGTTTTTGCAATTAAGGGGCAGGAATACCTCCCAACTTTGATATGGTATTTGATGTTGCTCTTGTAATTTCCTACAATCAATTTTTGCACTAGTTCCAACTTCCTTGAAAGTTTACAAAGGGTCCATTTATCATACAAGTATCTGCGAAATTTATATGGATTTCCATCAAATCCACTTACTCTAATATAAGTAAAAACCCTATATTGAATAAAATAATAGCCATATTCTTGTATTACATTCTTAGCTTCAACAAAAATCATGTATTCTCCCATTCTCGGTTTGAAAAGACCTATTACAATTGTAAAAATGCATCATCTATCTAAAATTTCCTTTCCAATTTTCTAGGTTTAGTTCGAGATAAACATCATATACCCTATGATCTTTGAAGTTTTCCCTTTGTGGGAGGCTGGGAAAAAGTTTGTGGCTTGCAATATTGTAAATTAAGTATGACATCATATAAAACTCAATATTGTAAGTGATGTCATCCTAAGTTTTCTCCCATCTCAAGGATCCGGGTGTGGATTGATGTGGCTATGAATGTTTCCCGAAAATTCTTCCTTTACCTTCCAAAATGACCCATATATGTGGATACATCCATTTCTAGAATAAATAGTCTATATCCATACTAGTAATTCTACTAAACAACACAATTATATCATCAAATTCTTCCACAAAATGTGACTTGAGAAATTTATTAGGGATTCTTTTGGCAGATCTTCTATCTGTCAACAACCATTTAGTATTCATAAGCTTGGCATAATCACTCTGTTTGGCTTCATAATCACTTAAGGCTGATTCTATATTAATGGCTACTAGTTTCTTAACTTTTGGTATCCCTAACATTAGTCTAAATGATTTTGGTGTTAAGGTTAACACTCTCTCACCACTTCCATCTAAAACTTCCTCTTTTTGGATCATAATTTTCAGCATAGATCCTTACTAGTTCTGGAAAATGCATAGAGGGAGGGAAGGTAGCCACTAGGGAAATTTGGTTGGCATCAATGAATGCCATGAATTCAATTCTATTAGGAGCACGGATTCGTTGCATAATATTAGCCAGGTTGGCATTTATCAAATTTGTGTCTGATTATTTAATCCAAATCACTAGAGATACTTGAAGCTACATGAGTTCCTGATTTCATGGTCTTCATTTTTTATATTACTGCTTAACCTCTTTTCCCGACACTTTTTGGATTACAGAGACTTGATTTTAAGGAAAAATAGAAGTACAATGTTTTAGTATACGAACACTTACCCATTCTTCGCAGATTCCTAGGATTTCTACCTTGCACTCACAATTTCAAAAAACTGGATTCAAATGCATTCCTTCATGATTGATAAATGTTCTTTACAACACAAATTTGTAGAGCTAGGGCTTTCCAATTATTTCACATGCAAATGTGAGGATTTGAAATATTCCTTGAAACTTTTTAAAAACCTTACCTTTTTTGTGCAAAATGCATTAATGACAGAAGATATAAATGCTTTGAACCTCATCCATCTAATTTACCTTCCCCTTTTTAAATGTGGGCCATCCACATGTTTTTATTTGAATAAAAATGGGGTTTGGGAGTTTTCTTGCACCTTTTCTCATGTTTTGAAGGGGTGCAAAGATAAAATGTTGAACCACTTACCCAATATTGACTTTACTCGATGAAGTGACACGTGTCCCAAGTTGGGTTTCAGACTTGCGATTACATTTTACACTTCATTTGGATTGAAATGAAAAATTGAATAAGACTCCCCACTCTCGTGTTCCAATAACTTTTTTACACTTGCTCTCTTCGGGGAGTGGGGGTATATATGCACTTTGTACCTTGTACCACAAATATTCCTTGGAATATTCCTCCATCGGGCCTCGCAAGTTCTTTCACACATTACACACTTATAAAACTCTACAAATATTAATTTAAGGCATGATAGTGTGAAACCACTAAAAATATGCCACGTTTATCGTGTTCTAGGGAAGGAAATGTATTTTTCATAAGGAATTTAAAAGAATGACACAAAAAAACTAGCAATGGATTTACGTGACCGATTTATAAGGTTTGATGCAAAGATAGAATTTACAAGATAACACCCTAGTTACGTTGGCACATCACTCAGCCTAGACTGAGTGCTCACTCGAAGCACACAAAGGTACCAGTCCCTCTTTAGGGTTTCTATAACAAGATGATAACATGATGAAGGAAGAAACATATAGATTCATAACTAATCCATCATTCTACAGTGCATGCTACCCACAAATCTATGAAAGAACAAGCTTAAATAGTAATCATGATTGAATTATTAACATGCACTACTCAATTACATAGAATGACACTTAGATTCAGCCAATATCTTCCATCTATTAATAAATATAGAAGCTCCTTACAATACTATCAATTTATCTCAAGGCGCATATGGATCTGATACACACGTTCAGAATCATACATACACCGCTCTTTATGATACATACCAAAATCATCTCTACACACATATATATATCCTAGTATGCACCTAACATCATATATATAGGGTGGGGACTTTCCCTTCACCGCTTAAATACTCCGCAGAGATAGGTCACATGCTATATTAGCCACACACCATTTACAATTATAGCCACACTTGCAAGTGCACTATCTATAGTCCTCTTGCATTTTAATTGAAGTGTTGATTTTATTCTTAGCTTACCTCCATGCATAGACACTTTGAACTACTTCTCCAAATATAGACAATGCATGGCACGCACATCTATGCATCGTTGATGTGTTCCACACACCATCTTTAAAAATAGATATTCATGCTCAAAATTGGCTAAGTCCTGAAATCTGAACTTTCCTTCCATGCGTGGTTCCTTTCTGTCCTTCCACGCCTTTGATCCTGGCCTTCTATCACACACGAACTCCTTATGTGATCTCTACCAAGTATTATTTTATTAACATTACCCCACACTAATCTCATTGTCGTCTCGACAATGGTTATCTCCAAAATTTGAAGGAAAGAATAAGAATGAAAGAATAAGAATGAAGAATGTGGACACATAAATAATGTATATGAGGTTATTTAAGTAACCTCCTCAGTATCAATTTGTAGCATCAGCTCTGGATATTCTTCTTTTATTGTTGCCTCCAAATCTTGTCATTCAGTGAGTTCCTGTTTTGCTTTCTCTGGGATGTCCACAACTATGGATTCCAACTCATCCCGCGTAATTTCTCCTTTCTCATTTTGTAGAACCAACACAACACTGGACATGGATGTCATCCTTCCTTCCAAAAGGTCCATCTTCTGTGCAATCAGCTTTCCAAGCTCTTCCAACCGAGTCTTATGCGGCTCTTGTGTTACTGCCAGGGCCTCGCGCTTTTGTTTAACCATTGACAACCTTTCTACATGGCCCAATGTTTCATCTTTCATTACTCTCTGAACCTCATTATTCTCCTCCAAGGTCTTAATGTTGATGAGCACCTCTAGAGTTGTGCATATATTCAAAGCTTGGTCTGCTTTCTTCAACACTTCTTGTAATGCCTGCAATAGCCCTTCATAGGATGTGATTTTTCTCATCACTGATGCTTTCTCCCATTCGGCATCCTTCTCTGATCATTCTAGCGCTTGCATACGTAGAGTTTCATCTTTGAGCACCAAGTCCACCAACTTCCCCACATAGTGTATCACTGAAGGAAATGTTTGTGGTACCTTGGGTTCCAAGTGTGGCCTTGCTTTGATTACATTGTCCCCAATCTCCTTTGCGATGCTTATGAATACTTCATTCTTATTCTACGTGAAGTCCCTTTCCTATGTTATGTGCGCTATCTCTGTGTCCTTTGTCTTCAACTCTTTGCACAACACTTTGATTGTGGTAGATTTATCCATGTTTCTTCTAGCCACCTCTGCAGAAACTTTCACCAGTGCATTACTGACCTACTCGTCTAACATGACAGTAGGCTTTACTGTCATGTGTCTAGCCTGAGGTGCCTTCTTCAGTCACCTTGAAATACATGACTCTTTGCATACATCAAAGTCATGCTCATCCATGTGGGTTTGCATTGACCAAGATAGTTGTTTTCGTGTTCGCACGGTCATCATATCTTCATCCATCAACTCTAAGCCAAATAGATCCTTCGTGCTATATTGTGCTCTAGAAGCGGCGCGGACAATATTTCCTGCATCCTCTACATACCCCATGGCTGGTGGAATGTGCTCCCCACTTGTCCTCCTAGACCTTTGCTACTTAGGAACTCTAGCCTCCAAATTTGGGACTTGTGTCTCCATGTCTTGAGTATCTTTTGCAATTGTTTCCTCTCGTTCTTTCTCTTCTTCTTCCTTCTCCTTTGACTCCTCACCCCGTTATTCCGTGTGCTTCAAAGTGTAGGAGATGTAGGTGCGCTCTCCTCAGATTATTTTTCCTCCTCATTCAACTTCAGCTTCCTCCTTCTCTACGTGGTCGCTTCCTTTTATGGGGAGAGTCGGGGTGATTTGCACACAAAGGTTGGGGTAGCACCTTGGGTCCTTGTTCTCCTGAATAATCTTTTAACCTGTGCTCCCCTTGGACCACATTCAAGTCCTCTTCATCCCCCTCTTGTGGCTAAGGTGGTGTAATAGCACGCTCAGCTTCACTCTAACTTATAGGATGTCTCCTACCCCTATGCTCCAAGCCGCCACTATCTTTGCACTCCTCCTCCTCATCCTGAACTTTGATTTTCTCTATGGGCTTAGGTGCTTTGGATATTCTCCATTGTATGCTTCCCTTTTGGTGGTGCTGGAAGTGCGAACTCACCTTCCATATATTTGTTGTTCTCCATCTTTGGCTTCAACTGGAGATACACCAATGTTTTCCCCAAATCTTATACAACCAAGCTTATTGGTCTCGATATTCAACCCTTTGAAATGATCTTCTATGTATAAGAACTTCCGCCATATACATACTTCTTCCTTAATGTATGGTAATCATAGTTAACCTTATCTCGCATTGAAGATCAATCTTCACATGTCCATAAATCTATGAAAAATTCCTGAAAATACCTTGCATAAAGAAATGCGTAAGGTAGCTTGCACTAAGGGCTCCAGACTCCATCCTTCATTGGAAAACATGTGATACGAAATAATATTAAAATACAAACTAAACTTGTTTTCCCACCACTACTGTAGGTCCTTTGGGATGCGCCAATCTTCCCCAAATGTTGCATGCGAGCCTATCATACCACTTCTCCACCCTTTGTTTGACTTCATCTGTCATGGCCCCCTTGTATAGGTATTTGCTTTGAATCTTTCAGCTGGGGATTTTTTCTCCATGGGGTATTCCCATATTTTCTCCTTTGGTCCGTCTGGTACTCTAATTTCCATGAAGACCAGTGATAGTAGAACAGCCCCAAAGCTGATCTTCCCTCCTGTGCGCGCTTCTTCGACTATTTTTCTACAATATAGCTCTGCAATGTTGTAGATTATCCCTTCCAACATCTTTCGTGCCACATACAACCACATAGTGTTTACTTGTGACCACCACTCCTGATCATTCAACTTGGTAACAAGGTGTGCTACAGCTTGTACAACTAGATAGTTCTTAAATTTGTCTATGTCCATTCCGCATGGACCCTTCAGGTATCCAAACTCCTATTTGGTCTTTAAAATCATGGATTTATCTGTAAGGTCACTTTTTATGTCTTCCCATGTGGCCTTCAGACTGTCACTGATGAAACAAGCACAATCAAAATTCTAACTCTACATCCTGCAAAGTAGAAGCAGTCTTCATGAACCTTGCTCATGAGCCACTGGTACAAGGGCTCATACTTCCCAAAATATGGGAGCTCATATAACTAATATACCCCAATTCTCTTCAAAAGTTTTTCACCCGCATCATCATATACCGGCATGTCATTTTCCATGTGTTTGTTTGTTCTAACCATGAGCAAGGAATCGAGCTCCTTCTTGTTCTTTGATGTCCTGTGATTATATTCACTCACTTTACTTTTTCTAATGGGTGAATCCCACTCTTGGCCAACAATAACTCCTTCTGGGTATTGCATCTCCGAAAAATGGCTTTCGGGTGCCATCTCTTCTTCCTTGATAACCACCTTCTTCTTTTCTTTTTTTGCTGCTGCAGATGCCTTCTTTGGTGCCATTTCTATCTTGCAAATGTCTCCTCTTCAACTCTGCAACTCTGTGAATCAAACCCTAGCTCGATTTAATTATGCCCTAGGTGGAAACTTTGTAACCTAACTCTTTCCCTTCTCTTTGCTTCATTCCAACCCTTCACCACTGGGGACACAAGCTTCTTATAGCACAGATATGGTTTTCACACTTGGTTTCACACCCTTCGCACCTTAACTCAATCACTCGGCTCTTCGCACTTGGCTCTTCTCTCAAATACTCTTAGTTGCAATAGTAAAAATGAATCTGCATCCCATCCTTATATAAATTTTTCAAATTTTTATGCATTTATTACTCCTCACCTACCAAATATCCCTTCATTCATTGACCAAATCCATTCATTCCGTGCGGTACATCTTCGCGCCCAGCTATAACCTTCTAGTGTGCCTTCCTACCCTCTGGTCACAGACTTCTCTTCGCGTGCACTCCTGCACTCAAGTACCTCATCACTGTACCTTCTCCTGGTAGCTATCATGGCCTCCACTTACCTCGCATTATATTGTTCCTTCATCCATCTTCATCCTTGGTCACCTTTTGAGAAGCAATCTTCTTTTGACTTAAAGCACACCCATAGCAGCTTATTCCTTTCATCTTTCAATTCCCTTAGTCTTTTTCTATCTTTCTCTTGGATCACTACAACCACCCCACACTAAAATTATGTGCAGTCCTCTATGCATAAACATTCTTCATACAATAATTAGCTTCATGCGCGTAAGTGTGCTTATTACACAAACAACAACTAAATTGACAAAACATAGTGACAATGAAGGAAATACATAATTGAAAACCTAAACTAAATGGCAATATTGCCTTATTACAAACACCAAGAAGACTTATTTATAGTAGGGCTTTAGCCTACTCCCGTTAAAGTAACTAGGTAGCCATGTTCCATCAAGTGTTTCTAACTGGCATGCACTTGATTCAACTATAGAAGTGATAACATACGACTCCAACCAATGTGCTTTGAGCTTGCACAGGTGGCACAAGAACTTTAAGTCATAAAGAAGGACCATTTTTCCAATCTCAAGTTTCTTATCTCTTATGTTTCTATCATGCCATGCCTTCTATTTGGCCTTTTCCTACTTTTGACTCCACCGTGCTATGGCTTGGCGCTCATCTAGTTGAATCATATTTTCAATATGTTCTTCTAAAGCATGTTCATCAGCTAGAGCTCCAATGCATGCAATGCGTAAAGAAGGTAACATAAATTCTATAGGAAGAATAGATTCCATGCCAAACACCAATTGAAACTATGTGGCTTTATTCAATCTCTTATAAGTTGTTCTATATGCCCAAAGAACAGCGGACACTTTGTCATCCCAATCCTTTCTTCCAACATCACAGATTTTTTTCAAAGTCTGTCCCAAAATTTTGTTGAAATCCTCAGCAGTTCCATTTTCCTAAGGATGGTAAGGTGTAGTTTTATGGTGTGCAACCATAAACTCATCTGATAAGATCCTGATTTTCTCATTCAAAAAGTGTGTACCTCTATAAATTTTCAAGTTTAAAGGACATCCATAACATGTAAGAACATTCTCCCGTAGAAACCTAGCTGATGTAGCTATTATACAATCCTTCATAGGTGCTTGCTTCTACCCATCGTGTAAGATAATCTGTGTAAGTAATGATATAACACGATCCAGTCCTATCTTGCCTACTGGTGAAATAGGTCCTACAAAATTAATGGCCCATTTATCAAACGGTTCATAACTAATAATTGGTCTCAAAGGCATCTCATCTCTTTGCCCTAGTTTTCCTAGGTGCTGACAATGATCACATGCCTTACAATAATCTTTACAATCTTTATACAGTGTCTCCCACCATAATCCAGCAATTAAGATCTTCTGGGTAGTCACATCACTTGCATAATGGCCTCCTGCAATACCACCATGAGCTTCTTCCATGATATCCTTGTGCTCATTCTCTAACACACAACGATGTAATACTTCATCTCTACCTAGCTTGTAAAGGTCACCACTGATTAACATAAATGGTGCCACGCGTATAACAAGCTAATTCTTTTCTAATGCTTTCATTCCTTTTGGTGCCATACCTATTTGTAGAAAGACAGCAATGTCTTCTAATTCCATGGGCATGCATTGTAACCTATATAACTATGCATCTGGCATTGTTTCTTCAATTGTCTGTGCATCCTCTCTAGAACTGATTCTAGATAAATTATTTGGTCTAGAATTACATTTCCTAGCTTCACCATGACTATGAAGTCAAATTCTTGAAATAGGAGCGCCCATCTATATATGTGCCCCTCGTAAGACGGGCGTATTTACCAAGTACTTCAATGCCATACTATCTCGTATAAAACACAAAGGGTTGCTAACAAGCACCTTTACTGAAACTTGTATAATGTATAGATTATTGAGAAAGCTTCACGCTCTGTAGTTGTATAATTCCTTTCAGCATGAGTCACTTCCTACTAGAAAAATAGATTAGATGATCAATAATACATTCGCCAAAGTTGAGATAACACAACTCCAATGGCCATACTAGAAGCGTCCACATGCACATGAAATGGCTTATCCCATGATGGAAAGCACAGAATGGGCGTGGTAGTAAGTCTCTCTTTTAATATCTCAAACGCGCATTGCTGCGGTTCTCCCCAATAAAATGTACCTTTCCCTTTAGTAATTCTTCCAAGGGTGCTTCACTGGCATACCCTTTTATAAATTTTCTGTAATATCCTATATGACCTAAAAATCCATGCACCTCACTTTGACTGGTAGGTGCTTCCAGGCCTAAAATGACTGCAACCTTGGCTGGATCAACTAGCAAACCTTCCTTGAAGATTATATTCCCTAACGATATCCCAAAGGGCATAACAAATTTGCACTTCTTGATATTCAAAGAGATACTCAATTGTCTGCATCGTTCAAACATTAGATGCAGATTGTCACAATGATCTTTCACAAGCCCATATACTATCCAATCATCTAGGTAGACTTGTAAGAAGTTGTGAATAAAATATTTGAATGCCTGAACAACTATCCGTGAGAATACAACAGGTGTATTTTTCAACCCAAAAGGCATCACAATATAGGAAAAACTACCCCATTCAGTAGTAAATGTTGTCTTTTCTTGATCCTCCTGAGCGATCCTAACCTAATGATAACCAGAAAATCCATCTGTGAAAGAATATATTTCGTGCCCTACAACTCCTAGTATTTCCTTAGTGAAAGGCATAGGGAAAGGATCTGTGACGCATGCAACATTCAGCTCCCTGTAGTCCACACATATCCTAATCCACCCGTCCTTCTTGATATTGATCACCATTGGGCTAACCCATTCTGACTCATCAAGGGGCTTGATAATTCCAGATTTCAACATTTTATCAATTTCTTCCTTTACCTTTTCACGCAAATTAGGATTCATCCTGTAAGGTCTCTTTCTAACTAGGTCGTGCACCATCCTTAAGTTTGATCTTCATTTCCCCAAGTGATTCATGCATGCCTTTAAGTTCATGATATCCTCAAGGGAATAAGTCCTAATAGTCCCTGAGTAATTCGATGATCTTTGCTACCTCTGAGTCTGACTAGTAATCTCTAATTATGGCCTCCTTAGGCTCATCCTCCAAACCTATATTCACCTTCGTTGTCTTCATGGGTTCATGGTAGGCACGTGCATCTTTTTCTGCACTGTCCAAGACCTCACGCACCCCGTGTGAATGTTCAATATCCAGGTTCTCAACTTCCTCATCATCCACGATGTAGACCATCTTTCCTTTCTCTTTCTCAAGGCAAGCGTGCTCAAGTAGTTTGGATTATATTTCTTCTTCCTTTTCAAAACATGCTCTAAACTCTATCTCACCGAATAATTCTTGAATATGATCTTCTGCTTTTACACTATCTCCCATAGTTAAGCGCTTGACAAATTTTAATGCCTCTGCTACAGGAGGTTGAGTCGAGAAGTAGTCAAATGTCTAGATCATACCTGTAGTCAAATCTTGCTAGTTCCCAGTTTCTCTATGTAGTTTTGCATATACATACCAAGCGTGTGCACATCCTTGGAGTGTGGAATACAATCTATGCACCCAAAGTGAAGGTGGTAATGCTTCCTGTCTGCTATCTAGAGTCTCTCACACTGCTGAATGTGATGTTGAACAGGTTGATTACCATGATAAGTGTAGATTTGCGTAGGTGCATTGTTCCTTATAAACCTGGTAGACAAAGCTATTCCAATCTCTTCCCAGTTTATAAGATTATCTTTGTGGACTACCCACCAACGCGTTGTTGTCCCATGTAGTGTATATACTAACATATCTCTCCTTACAATTGGATCTGCCCACTTTGTGTTTCCATGGCCTTCAGAAAGGAAAAAATATCTTCTGTCCCTGTATACCAAGGTACTGTGCTTCCTATCTGTCAAATTGAGTGAAAATATTTGTGCACGTGCAACCATGCTTTTCACCTCATGCCCTACTAATTCATATGTACCATGAGCCCAATTGTCACAAGTAATACTCATAGTATCACTAATAGAATGAGAGTCCTCCCACTGTAGGATGCCTTCTTTTGATGGCTCGTTGACCTCTGGGTCCTGAATAGCGCTTACATAGACTTTTTTAAGTCCTCCTCACTTAGAGGCTCAACATATGGCGTAGAATTTCCATCTTTCAAAGGTATCACAACCCTCTCCTCCTTATTTTCAAAGCTAATATATCCCTTATTGAATCTCAAGTTAGCATTATTTTCATAACCCCAAGGGCATCCAAGCAAGGCTAGAAAATTGTCTCCTTCTGTAAGTGCTAATACCTCAAAATCCCCAAAGTGAACTTGGCCTACACTTTGTTATGGGAAGTGTCCTTAGTCTCGGTTTGCCAGTTTGCCATAATACACATTAGATGATGGCTGTAATGGTGGCCTCCCCATTTGTACCCATGCATCTAATGTCAGCACATTTACTTCTGCGCCTGTATCAATCAATATGTTGCTCAAAAGCCACCCATCCACAACAACATTCGAGTAATTTCTTTTTCATAGTCAATGCTATCAGGAGGAATATTTACATGTAGAATTTGTCTGGTCTCAAGGCTTGCACGCGGAGTGTTCCCTTTCAACCAATCTCCCAATAGTGGAATAATGTTCTCCTAGCGCAACATCTTACACACCTCCCGCAGATCATCGATATTAGTTTGAACTGTCTCCAATGCTTTCTTTTGCTCCTTTAGGTACTGTATCTCACCCTAAAGATTCCTTAGCACTTCCATGATATCATGGTAAACTTCCTTCGATGAGCGGATCTGGGTCCCTCACATGCAAAACCTCCTCCCTAGTAATCGTAGGCTTCGGGGCAATGCCTCTCGTGCTTGTGCTTTGCTTTAGCGTGTGTAGTAATCTTTACTTGTCAATGCCTCAAGTCCTTATGATATCTTGGGCATCCATTGGTCTTCTACCGTGCGCTAGATTCTAACCATCCCGGTGCCTATGGTTCTTCCCATAGAAATAACATGCATTATTCTAAGGACATTCATGCCTGTAGTGATCGGAGATCCACACGTATAACATGTTCCATGAGGGAACTCTCCTCTTCTGCCGACTCGGCCTCATCCACCATATCCACCCCGATATCCACGTCCTCTTCCATGACCTCCTTCAAAACGACCCTCATTCCTATCATAGCGCTTAATTATGATCCCAATCATGGTGCTCATTCCTACCCTTAGAATTGTCTCATTATACTTGTCTATCATATTCCAACATCTATGGCATCCTGGATCGACCAATCAATCGACAATCCTCGATTATCATGGGTTGTAGACCTATAAATTTTACAAAAGCATGATACATTCTTCCTTATCGCATGTTGTAACAAAGGACAAAGTGACTAGCATCATGATTCAAATGGAAAATTTCACGATCTAATAGAAATGAGCATACAGATCTATGAGGGCAACTATCTTTTGTGTGACCTTCCACTTCACAATCTATACACCAAATTCTGAGCACATTTCATGGGCTGAATTTGCTGATAGCTTCTCTAACTGCTTTTCCATAGCTATAATTTGTGGCTCTAGAAATGGACTAACACTAATGTCAATGCTCCTAATTTCCTCGATGCAAAGCTACTTTTAGTGCTTTGCACGAATCCGTGTATGTCTTATGTGACAGCGCCCTTCTAAAAGGTGTAATCAATCCTCCAACAAACCATTGTGCATGCTAGCTAGCATGGATATCATAAGACAACTTAGATAGAAGTGTCTTAAAATGAGCATCATACTCATGTACACTCTCATTAGTGCCTTGCTTGATATCTTTGAGCGCACTTATACTTTTTTACTCAAACTCAAGTATATGGAACTCTTTCAAGAAAACATCCCTCAATGTTGCATAATCCACGCAAGTTTGATCAGGGTCAAACTTCCTATACTAGCTGTGTGCGCACCATGTAATGTAGTAGTGAATTGACTTACCTTTCACTCAGTAGTTGTAATCCCTTTAGCACGCCATAAGATTTCACACATATGCACATGTTCGGCAACATCCTCTATACCTC
The DNA here is from genome assembly GCA_018340775.1 of Taxus wallichiana var. yunnanensis. Taxonomy (NCBI): domain Eukaryota; kingdom Viridiplantae; phylum Streptophyta; class Pinopsida; order Cupressales; family Taxaceae; genus Taxus; species Taxus wallichiana. Next base: position 657,635,419 of record CM031240.1, read on the forward strand.
TATATTCTCGGGAGATGAAGAGACATCTCCATGTAGATATTCTATGGTTGCTGCGGACCTTGACCACCTGATCTAGAACCCCTAGGTTCCCTCTACCTCTAGAACCACCAGATCCACCAGAACTAGAACCACCTATACCTCCTGATCCTCCACCTGTAGCTGGAGTAGGACCTATAGATGTACTCCCCTGTGCTCCGACAGTAGTACTATACTAAACCCCTACAATCTATGAGGTAGCTCCACTTCTAGAGGTGAATCCAACATTTTGCGTGCTCACATTCTGTGTAGATGATGTGCCTAAGAATGCTCCTCCATATAAAATTGAAGTTGTCTGTCCTGCCATTGATGTACTTGATCCTTGACTTACTCCTGCTTTCCTACTTCCCAAGTTAGCTTGTTGATTACTTGTTGTACTAGATACTAAAAACCAAGCGCAAAGGCTAGGTCACCAAGTGGATTAAGATGCACGCATGTGGCCCAAGTAGTCTCTGTTGGCGCACTTCCATGTGTGAGGCCGAGAAGGGATCTCTATCATGCTTTCCAAGATGGGGAGTTCTAATGCTTTGGCTCCACGTCTTCTATGTGAGCCATAAATCCTTCATGAGCCATCTCTCTCCTCAACACCATACTTTCTGCAATGGAACGTTGCTTCTCTATTTCCCTCTCACGTGCCTCATTATACTTAAGTCACCTTTCCTCTCTCTAATTTTCTACCGCTAGGTCCGCCATCTTAATACCAAACCTGTTCCTGCCTTCGCGCATGGTGAAGTTTAGTTAGCCATTGGTTTACTCTCCAGGTTCAAAGTTACCATTAAGATCTTGATCACCAGTGGAATACCATGCAAATATGTTCCTCTTGGATACCTCAAAAACTGAAATTCAGTGACCTCTAGGCAAGAGTATGTCGAAATTGAGTATTCCATAATATAACTGTTTAGAACACCACAAAACCACGTATCCACCGCACGAGTCCAAATTAAATCAGCATCATAAAGAGCTTGAAATTCTTCCTGTGTCCAAATAAGTGCACGATATCTCCAATTCCACTGAGATGCATAAGTCATAAGCCACTCGTAAAGTTCTACTAGAAAGATAGCGAAAAAGCTCTCATATAAGTTGTCGTACATGTTCTGTTCTACCCAAGTGCATGCGTTAAACTTAGATCCACTACTAAACCATCGTGCATATTCTTCCTCTAGATCATGTATCCATTCCTCAATACTTGCTAGAGTTAACTGGTATATCTTCATTGTGAACCATCCTGAAAGAAATTGAAAAAGAGGTCCCGAACAGAACCAATGATGCAGCCTAGAATTTACAAGATAACACCCTAGTCACACTGGTACATCACTCACCAAACTAAGTGCTCACCCAAAGTGCGCAAAGGTACAGTACCTCTTTAGGGTTGTTGTAATAGGACATGATGAAGGAATAAACATATAGATTCATAACTAATCTATCATTCTACAATGCATGCTACCCACATATCTATGAAAGAACAAGCTTAAATAGTAATCATGATTGAATTATTAACATGCACTACTCAATTACATAGAATGACACTTAGATTTAGCTAATATCTTCCATCTATTGATAAATATAGAAGCTCCTTACAGTACTGTCAATTTATCTCAAGGTGCATATGGATCTAATACACACGTTCAGAATCATACATACACCACTCTCTATAATACATACCAAAATCATCTCTACACACATATATATCCTACTATGCACCTAACATCATATATATAGGGTGGGGAATTTCCCTTCACCGCTTAACTACTCCAGAAATAGGTCACATGCTATTATTAGCCACATGCCATTTACAATTATAGCCACACATGCAAGTGCACTATCTATAGTCCTCTTGCAGTTAATTGAAGTGTCGATTCTATTCTTAGCTTACCTCCATGCATAGACGCTTTGAACCACTTCTCCAAATATATATAATGTATGGTGTGCACATCTCTAAATCGTTGATGTTTTCCACATGCTATCTTCTAAAAATATATCTTCATGCTCAAAATCAGCTAAGTCCCTGAAATCCAAACTTCCCTTCCACGCCTTTGATCTTGGTGTTCTATCCCACATGGACTCCTTGTGTGATCTCTACCAAGTATTATTTGATCAACAAGGTTCATAATAAATTTACATTATGTAGACACAATAATGGTTCTTTGGATTGCTAAGGACATCATACATCCAATTTCATGCATAAGCATAGTTCTTTTCTTAGTTCAACATTGACTAGTTTCATGGGTATACAGCTTTTAATATATCACAAGCTTGTGTAAAAAAGACAAATTTTTATGAAGGCATATTTAAAAATAAGGTACGAGTACCAAAATCAGATTTGACTCGGGGATGGGCACCCCTTTCAGGGTACCACAAGAACCGAGAATAATGTTTCAAAATAAACAACCCAAGTTCCTAGTCAATTGGGCAAGGAGTCATAATAAACACACACATGGCCTTAAGTAGATACATACATAAAAAATACCAACATACCACAAAACCTGATCATTGTAGACCGAGCACAAAAAGGGAAAAAAATAGAAAATGAAAAAAACTATACATTGTACAAGGTCATACCTGAGAATGTATCTTAATCCAGAAGTGCTTAAGATGATTTTCATTGACAGAAACTCTAGTAAGTTTCCTTCCAAATCCTTCAAAAATAAAGTATGTTCACCAATTCTGATATCAATGGAATACGGTCCCATCCACAAGGCATCATATTTCCCATGTTTACCCTTGTCCTCATGTTTCTTATTTCACAAAGAAGACCAAATCTATGATATTGAATTCCCTTGGAGTTACTTTCGTATCAAATATCTTTTTGAGCCTCTCTCTCTAAAATTCGGTGTTTTTGGTGGGATTCTCTTCTCTTTGTGTCTAACTCTAAGATTGGATTTATTATTTCTTCATAAGGACTTACTTCTCCTTCCTCCCCAAGTTGTTGCATGAACTAATAAGATGACAATTACAAGTGTAGAGGAAAAAGATCTTAGACTCCATAAACTAACTCAAAAGGACTTTTTCCAGTAGCTCTCTTAGTTATAACTATATCTTGCCATAAGGAAAATTTAAGTTCTTCACCCCATTTTTTCTTATTATTTTCTAGTGTCCTCATGAGTATCTTGAGTATATTTTTGTTACTTGATTCAGCTTTTCCATTTCCTTGAGGGTTATAATTTGATGCATAGGAAAATTGATACCATATTCTTTGTACATATCTACTAATGATTTGGCCCTGAAGCTCATAGCATTATCAACAACTATATTAGCGCGATACTCCAAATCTACAAATTATATTACTCGAGATGAATTCCATGACTACTTGGTAACTTGCTTTTTTTGGAATTGTGTGTCACTTGTGTTGTTATTGATTCTAAGTCTATTGATGTCACAGTGGTCTAGGTGATCTAGGTATGTTGGCTAGGTGATATAGAGTATGGCTAGGTGATCTAGGGGTCTCCAAAGGTGCATATGTGTGGCTTGAGTCTCTCAAAGGTGGTATGAAGGTCAAACAAGGTCCATGAGGTGAGTGAGATGTGTCAATGAGTCTGTAACATGTCCACATGGTCCAATCATGAAGTGTATGGGTCAAGTCAAGTCATTCTAGGCCTTGGCCTAGTGCAAATATATGGTGTAAATCAAGAAAATATGAGAATTCACTCAAACCAAAGAAAGGAAAGAAAGTTTGGATCATGATGAGGTAGCATATGATGTGCGAAAGATCTATAAGAGATAAACTAGGTTCATGAGACTAAAACAAGTTAGTATGAAGCTTTCTTAAGCCAATCCACAAGCAAGAAAAGTGTGAAATATTTACACAAGGTGTGATAATGTAAACCAAACATGGCGTGAGCATGGAATGATGATACATGGTGTGTAAAAGACTTCTCAGGTAGTTTTTGAGGTGTTTTAGGCACTTCTATATGTCAACATAATACAACTGCTAGGAATCAAAGACCAAAGGGCACCTAGATCATATGGGATGGAAAGATGCAGGATGAACCAAAAAAATATCACTTATAGGTGTTATAGGTATGTTTCCTTAAGGTGTGAGAAAAAATTCAGAAGCTGAGGTTGGATATTTTGCAAGTTATGCAAGTATTACCAAAACTAGGTTTTTCAAAGTATGCAAATTGAGCACCAAACTTATTAGTAGTCAAGAAAAATTGTGGAGCCTCCTTCGGATAAATCATAAGAGAAAAAATGGAGTAAATTGGGATAAAATTATGGTGCAAAAATTATTTCGGTGATTGGTGAGTATTTTAGAAGTTCTATCCATTTTTGTGAGCATGTTTATAGCCCTCTAAACCCCAATTTGGACCAGTTTTAGAAAATTGAGTTGGATAGGTGTCTTAACTCAAATTTTTTTCTTATAATCCTATTTGAACATGTAGAGAACTCCTCAGGGTATATTTTCATGATGTTTTTAGTTCATGATGCTTGGTGGGACCCACCGAAAACATGTGTTTTGTAAATATTTCAGTGTATAAGAGAAACTTGCAAAGGAACCCCTTCTAAAATTTGAGGTGGATGATGTTGGTAATGTGTTATTAAACTTAATGAAGTCACTTGGGTTACTAATTTAGAGAAAATTGGAGTAATGGTTGCATATTTGAGCTTACCGGCAAAAGGAGCTTGTTTTGAGAAGCTAGTGAAGAAGAATGAAGGTAACCATTTTGAATTGCATTGAATTGATTTTTTTATTTCCTTGATAAATTTTTTCATGTTTCATATGATGTTTGAAAGTGAATGGTTTAGTTTGAAAAAATCATTTCTTGCTTAAAGGTGATTGAGCCAAAACTACTCTTTTAGGCCTATTTGAGAAACATGTCTGAATGGGTATGAAGGTGAGACGGTCTCCATTTGATATATGGTTTTGAATAATTTAAAATTTTGTATAAATATAAAATGAAGTGTTAGAGGTGATATGGAGCTCTGAAAATTTCTTTGGAGGTGTTTGACCACATTGTATGGAAAACTAGTTTTTGTGCCTTCAAGACCAGCAAGGCCAATTGCAAATATCCAATATTTTGGAATCCTTATTCCATGAATTGGAGCAGTATAATAAGTGTATGATATAGTATAATTCATGATATTTACATTAATAGGTTACTTGCTTCATGATGAGGAGATCTGAGGTATGTATCGGCTCAATTCTTGAAGACCAAATTCAGAGATGTTGAAACCAGCCAGACAAGTCTTGCAAAGTAGTGTTTCTTGAAGTATTAAGTTTTGATGTGGATCTTAATGGTAAATTTTAATGAAAGTATACATCCTAAGCTTCATTTTTATATATTAATTTGGTTATGAAGATGAGTGGAAGTGGTCTAGTTAGATGGTTTTTCATAACTATGTTTGTAGAAGCTTATTTAAGCACACCTAGGAGCCTAAATGAATGTCTTGGCTAATGTGGAAAGTTTCTAAGAATATAAGAGAATTATTTGGTTTTGTGGGACCATGTACCATGTGAGTAAAAATATGGAATCCTTTTGGAAAAGTTTGAGATATAGAAGACAAAATAATGAGTGATTTGAAGAGTCATGGTAAATGAAAGGTCAAAGGTCATATCAAAGAGTTATATTTATTCATGTAAACTAATTTTATGATGGATTTTGTTGAAAAGAAGATAATTATCCTATTTTTTAAAGGGTGTAGATATGATTGTAAATCTTGATAAATAGGAGAAGATAAGTTAACTAAAACAGAGATCACATCAGGTTGATGTAAGCAACCAAGTGAAGAAGGTGATCAACCATTTGTTGTATGAATGAAGTTTGAGTTACTACTCAGTAGTTTGGGAGTGTGTGCTTCCGATAAAGTGGGTGCTTACAAAATTTCTCAAGTGGGTGCTTCGTTTTATACTAGATTGGGTGCTTCAGATTTGGAGTGGGTGCTTCAAGGTGAGTGGGTGCTCACCACATGGTGAAACCATTGTAACTTTATAGGACAATTTTCCAAGTTAGTTCTTTAGTTCTAGTGGGTTTTTGTCCCTTAATGGGTTTCCCACATTAAATATTGTCTCCTCATGTGTTTATGTGTGTTTACTACTCTTTCTCTTTCATGGTTATATGATCATGCTTCTCATAGTTAACATAGTTAAGTGTGGTTGATCAATCTTTGAAAATTACATCAAATATTAATAAGCACTTGATCCACCCCGCCTCTCGGTGCCTAGAATTTCATAAAATTTGTATAAAAGTTGGTTCTCTTTGTACAATTTTAACATCTTAAGAGAATATCCTCAAGGCACTAGCATGGGTGGACAAGTTGATACAATGTTGAAGAAGAGGTATGTAATTTCTCAAGCATTGATTGTTGAATTGAAAAAGGAAATCAAAATCCAGGATACTAATCATGTCCATAAAATGAATGAGATGTCCTCATATGTTGAGAAAGTATCAAAATATTTGAGGTAAAAAGAAGATGTTTGTCTCAAACTTGAAAAAGAATCAGAGACTTTGAAGGTTGAATTAGAGAAATTTTTAATAAAAATCAATTAATTGATGATTAAATGAACACATCCCAATGATGAGCTAAGTATCGAACTCAAAAATGAAGCATGTCAAACTGAACCTAAGCATAATCCTAGTCATGAGTCATGCCAAGCAGCCATCAAAGCTAAGGATGAAGAATGTGATGAACTAAATGAAAAATTGATAATACTAAGAGAGGAACTAGAGAAAGCAAGGAAAAAGGAGCTAAAGGGAAAATCAATCCATCAAGGACATACGAAGACCACAAGTAGCCAAATGTAATAAGATTCCCTTGTAAGTTTTATGTAATTTTATTTTTATGTATTTTTTTGGACATGGATCTAGTGATTTCCTAAGGAAAGTAGATAAGGATCACACATGAAGGGATTGTAGGATTGAATTTGAAAAGAACAAAAAAATCAATTACCATGAGAAGGGTCACATAGACAAGTTCTACCTTGAAGAACTTGTGTGTGCTCAAATTTGTCTCACCCCATTTGTCATTAAAATTCTTTAGATTGTAGCCTCTATTATGTTTTGTCTCCCTGGGCTCAAATGGTGGTTGTCCTAAATTTTACGGTTTGACAGGTGTAATTTCCCAGTCAAAATTACTTCTTGGCATCAGGTTGAAAAGTGGCTCTTTCTGGTTATATGCGGCTCTCTGGGGCACTTTAAAATTCTAGGGTTCACTTCAGCATAAAACATGTCCACATGGAGGCTTCTGATGGGCTTTCCCATACTTATACTTTTCACACAACTTCCTAAAGGGGCCTGGGACATGTGGAAGGAATGCGCATGTTTGGGGGTGGCCCTTGAGTTTTATTTTGAAGAAGCGTTAGGAGGACACTTGGAAAATCTGCCAGACTAAGACATGTGTTGGGCCAGTGCTTGTTTGGGGTCTTTACTTTTCGGGACCATCTCAAAGTGCACCATTGAGACACGTAGCAGGTGGAGAAACAGAGGTGCAGCCCGCGGGAAAACATGAAACTTTTTCATTTTTGGAAAATAGGGATAAAATTTGTAAGTTGAAGCGCAGGTCCACTGGGACCCACATTAGGACATGTGTCAAGCCCATTTTTTAGAGGGCGGAGGGGCGGAGAAAAATGTTAACATTTTACTTTTTCCAAAAATTATAAAATATGAAAAGATGCCCCCAAACCCGTTTCCAATTGCATTTTGCCATGTGGAGGGCTCAAATTAAAAGTTGAAATGTAGGATCAATGGTAGCTATGCATTTCATTTGATTTTACCACCATTGAAGCTCCAGATGTTTGGAGATGCATTTTTGCATCATTCTTCATCAAAATTTTGGCAAATTTGTGTCGTTTGGGTCTGTAAAGTTTAATTGAATCAATTTGGGAGCTCAATTTGTAGATCTGAAGTACTCTTGAAGTGTACTTTTGCTCAGCTTGTGCGAAACGTAATATGCCAGATCCAGAAGTTGTAGAATAAAATTTCAGAGGAAAAGGAAGGAAAAGGGATGAAATGATGAAGGTACAAGTGTGAAAGGTGAAAAAGGTGTTGCCACGAGAGCAAAAATGGATGACCTGTCAAGACCAGCTACGTGGAGGCTCCGAGAAATGATTAAAAAGGGGATTTCTCACATGACAAAATCAGAATGATTAAAGGGACTCCCGAGAAGTTGTGGCATGGCATCCTAGTCAGTAGTCGAGGGCCACCTGACATATTTTAGATCTGAATTTGTTAAATGTCTGTCTGAAACAAATTGGTAGCAAGAAAAGGTCCCTCGAATATTCCTCTTTTTTGAGGGAAAAAGGTGTTGCAGCGCCAAGGATGAAGAATATGCCTCCAGTTAGAGAAATGATGCAAATATTTGCAATGATTCACCTTTTTGAAACACTGAAACCTTTTGCAAGTCTGTTGAATGTCACCTTCTGCAAATCATGATCCGATATGTGCAACAAAGGTGCTTCAAATATTCCTCTTTTGGGGGAATTGGATGTAAAAGGGTGTATTATAAATGCAATGAGATTACTCTTGCAAAAGGTCGAGTTCATTTTCACGAGAAAATTTTGAGAAAAGATCATCCTCTAAGAAAACTTTCTGAGAAACCAGGTTAACTTCCTCTGTGTTAGATTTTCATTCATGTTGAGTTGGTTACAAGTGTATAGCCATCAACAAGCTCTAAGATTGTTTAAATAACTCTCCCCTGCTGATGAATCTAATAAATTTTGAGTTAATTTGTGTCAAATATCTGGAAAATTTTATGTTTATTTCACTTTCAGAATGTCTACAAATAGTTTTTCTTGTTCCTATTGCAATCTTGTATCAAAATCTATTTGAATCACACAGATCTCAATCCTTGTGAGTTTAGTGGCATCTGTAATTTCATTTTCTAGAAGAGCTTTCATCTTGGAATGAAATAAATGATTTAAATCACTTTTCTTTCATCTGTTGATAGAGATTGTTTGTAATCCTCTGGGTGTACCTCGTGCATGACCGATCTTAGATTTTGATGTTTTATTGGGTCTTATAACTTGAGCCTTCATGCTAGGGAGCTCAAAGATTGTGTGAAAAAGTGCATGTCCGGGCCTCCATTAATGCATACCTTTTGGTTGAAGGAAAATTTTAACTATTTTTGAAGCTTTCTTATTGATTTCTCTATTTGTTGTGAAGTTTCTCAAAGATCTCGCAAAGTCCAATCTATCTTGTTGATCTCCCACTAAAAATTATTCAAATAACCAATCTTACCCCAAACTACCCTTGTTTTTATTTATATATGCACAGAAGAAAAAAATCCATTTGCTAAAGTATGTAGAACATATCGGATTCCAAATGTCTTCAGTAATATCTCCTTACTTGCATTGAAAATATCTCCATAATCTGGAAGTGACAACTTGTGAGAGTCAAATTTGGTGTGTTGATCATATTTTCCCCAAGCTCTTCTCCATAAAATTTGTGCAAAAGAAAGGTATCTATGTCTCCTTCAATAACAGAGGTTACAAAATAGGTTCTCTTACCTTGGTTGAAAGGCACAACCTAAAATATTTAGGATAAGATCAAATCCTTTTAAGGTGTTACCCACTTCTTCAAATCCTGAGTGCTAAAAAGTCAAATAAATTGCTTCCCCAACTACAAAATGACATACATAATCATTTATCTAATTTTGAGTGTCCTGTCAAATCCATGATGTTGCTCGGTTTGTGAAGAAGAGTAAATCTAGGTACCAACACAACCTACGAAGCATGATTGGATAAAGGAGACATCTAGAGTTGTATGTTTTAAGTGCAACAAAACATGTCATTTTTAAGACATTGTAACAAGAGGAATCTCATCTACAAGAGGAAGGATGAAGTCAAGCCTCATTTAATAGAAATAACCAAGGAAAAATCAAAACTAGCCAATGAAAAGCTAGGTTTAACCGAGGAGACTAATTGCATGGATAAAGATAAAAGGAGGTAGTTGGATTAGTCCAGGTCTATAAAGATCAATCAGCCATTAAATCCTATGAGAGGTATGTTTTCCCTGGTTGAGAAAAAATTCATGCATATGGAGGAACATATGTGCTTAGTTAGAAAAAATTAGGAGAGCATCATTCTTAGATAGCTATCTAAAGGAGACATCGATTCACTCTGCAAGAGAAATAGAGGTGGAGTCATTAGACTCCTTTGAGGAATCCATGTTATAATTATCTTAGGACCATGAAATGTCTTCCCTAAGCTTTTGAAAGGAATGAATCTCTTAAAGGAAGCATAATGAGCCTTGAAAGCACCAAGTCATCTTGTAGCTATTGAACAACTTTTCTTTATGATGAGCCCGAGATCAAGAATTTAAGGTATGTGGCTCCATTTCATCCTTGATATCTTTGTGTATGAGAATTATGTAAGGTGGTTGATGATCCTATGTGCTTGCTTCAATATATAACTTAAATAGAGACTGCAAATATAGTATAAAGTTCTGAGTTCTTGGGATCTGTGGGCAAGTATAATGTCAAATCTCTTAACTCATACAAGGAATTGTCTAGTCCTTCAAAACATGAATTGTACCATGTTGAATGGCTTAAGAGATTATAGTCAAAGGCCATGAGCTATACCAGTTCTTCTAGAATGTTATGAGTGAACTATAGTCTAGAGAACCTCCAAGGCTATCCCGAGGCATTAGATTCCAAGTTTTGCCTTCAATTTAAACAATGAGTCATTGTAGTCTTTCAAAGATGAATGATTCATAAGAGTTCCTAGCATTTTTAAGCTTCAACCAGTAAAATCATCCCATGATATATTTAAGGCTCTTGTCATGAGAATTAAACAAACCATGAAGTTCCCTAAAATGTGTCATGTATGCACCAATCATCAAAGAGCTCAAGGATTATGTGTTAATATCTCTTAAAGTACATGTGTATAAGTTGACGGTGTATCATTAAATTAAAATTCATTATTCTACATGAAGTTTCTCAAAAGGTTGGAAAAGGATCAATACTATTTTAGGATTCCCAAATCCTATCAAAATAAGATAATATTATTCAAGAGTGTTCAATTTCTCATCATGGAAAGTTCCTGTCAATATATAGTACCTACCAAAAAAATAAATGTGGTGTTTGGCGGGGTCACTCATTTAAATCATAAATGTATTACTTTATGTCATGAAGTCTCCGAGATTATGGATAAACAAAAAGTGAGTTGAAAAAGGTTAATATCTCCTCAAAATAATAAAATCGGATGAAAAAGATGGCTAGATACTAAGGATAAACAAGACTAGGTCTATTTTAAGCTTGTGTGATAGCTAATAAGATTGAGGGTTTGTGTTTAAAACCCTAGGTAGATACAATGTTTGAATTTGGGTCCTTCTAAGGTGTTAGATGTAATTTCCTTCTATCTCGTTGATCTAAGAAACACTGCAGAGGTTTATTACTCTTGAAAAGATGTTGTTAAGAGTAAATTTGTCCTAAAAATGTGAAATGTTAACTCCTTGATCTAGAAGCTACATACAAGAAAATAAAGTAACCTTCTACACATGACTTGATAAAATACACTGAATTCCCAATTGATGTTTATATTTGAAATGTGATCTAAGTGAAAAAGTGAAGTTGGAATCTATCTTGGCAAGATCAAGTCTATTGAAAGTTGAGGTGAAGGTAAGTAACATGTTTAGTCTCTTATAACACCTGATACAAAATCAAAAAACAATAAGTGACAGTTACAAACGTGTTGTAGAAGATGAAATACAAAAATACAGTTACTCCTTGAATGTCATGAGTAGTTACAAAACCCATTATCTCTCATTCTAGTTCGAACAAGAATGTGAAGAGCCATGATGCAAAAGTCAAAGGAAACAAAATGATGTAAAGTTGAAGAGTCATCAAAAGGTATGTTGTCCATTCAAATATAATATAAAAGATCTAGGAAGGTGAAAAGTTTCCTTGCTCGAGTTGTTTGAGTTCTTGAAGACATCAAATGGCTATAGTCAGTTAATAATTCATGCACCTCTTCCTCAAGGTTGAATGAGAAGGTGAAAAGGCAAATTGTAGTTAGTGACAAGAAAAATTCGAGAAGGTCACATAGAACAAGGAGAGTGAGTCTAGTTGCTGATAGAGCTCAAGTGAAATTGTGTGGAGTCATGAAAGCTTAGGAGAAGTCAAGAAAAACAAGGAATGTGTCTCTCGTGTTAGTGTCTTATTTATCTGAGTTCATCATTGTCTGATTCCATCATATTGTGTTCATACTTTTGATCTGAGTTGGTAAGGTCAAGTTTTAAAGAGCATCAAATCCTAATGAATGGGTATTGTTTGTATCTTTTGGAAATGAAGGGTTTGTGCTTATTTAAACAAATATGTAATGTTTTTATTATTTTTTCATAATGCATACACTGTGTGAAGGTATCCTCATGTCTCTAAAAATCAAGTCTTTCACCATCAAAGTTTGTGTCATGGTTCTAAAGGTTTGTTTATCCATTAGAAGAATTTAAATGTCTATTGTCAAGGAGTTATCTTACAGGTTTTTGTCGGTGTATGTCACAAGTCAGTGATTTTTGTTTCATTCATCAAGATATCTATAGTTTTTCTTGAAATCATGTCAAATTTTATTTATACAGAGAAATTCCTATATTGTCATATTGTGATGTATTATCTATCGGGAGCCTTGACAGAGCTTTGAAATAATGAATCCTTTGAAATCGAAGATGAGTTTGAGATTTAGGAACTAATAATGTTTCTTCTATTTGCACCTAAATGAGTTTATCAGGGAGGATCTTTTTATAATTTTATTGCAATATGGATTGAAGTACCTTAATTGATGTAGGTAATTGTGGTGAAAAGTTGTGTGTGATAGTGAGAAAGACTTGAGTAAGGACCTTTTAGTGATTTTTTTGCATGATCATGCTTTATAAGCTCCTTTCAGCGGTGATCACGTGTATGAAAGGGTAAATTTGCTAATTCAAGGGTGAAAGTTGGGTACAATGTCTCATTGGTGAGCACTAAAACCATCATACATGGGACCGTGCATTTTTACTTGAACAATCTGGGATAATCTTCGCTAAAGGAAAGTCATTGGGATGAAATGAGAAGATCTAAGATCCTGATGTCACATCTCCAGGGATCCTTAGAACCATCAAGAGGAAGAGTTGAACTCAAAATATGTCTATTATATCTTAATCGTGCATTTTTAGTCCTAGAAACTATGATAAAGCATTTTAAGGAAAAATTAAAGATTTGGTGAGACACTAAAGGATTCTATGAGGAATGAAAATTTGTTAATAAGATTTAGATAGTCATCTTACACCTAGTACAAGCTAGTACACTTTGAGTACTTAAAAGAAACAAAGAGTAGGCACGGTCAACTAGGTGAAAATATGTGGCTATCAAACTCAAAAGTTACAAGTAAGACAATATTCTCTATCATATTGTGTGCATATCTATCCAAGTGTTGTTTCAGTTGTCCTTATACTACAAAAATATCAATATGGCATGCCTTACATTGATAAAAATGAGGTGAAGGTTGTAGCCTTGTCAAATAACTTGACATGAGTCTAAATGCACTCAAGGAGGATTTATCTACGTGAAACCCTAAATGCCCAAAACCATGTCTAAGGACCTATGATGTTGTTTGTGTTTCAAAGGAGTGCAAGACTCCATCATGGCAAAAATTGAAATAGTGGTGCTCTTGAATGGATATGTTTCATGAATTTTACCATGAAGTAGTCTCAAATCTCTTTATTTGTATATGGTGGATAATTATCCTAAAATCTCAATACAGGATACGGGATTGAGTAAAGACCTAAATAAAGTACTCGGATCTTTCAGAGGCCCTAAATAGGGTAGAGAAACCTCAAAAAGTCACTCAAGAACTTATTTTTTGTTCTGAGGAGAGAAACTAAGTCATATAAAGATTTGAGAATGAAAAAATTTGTAGAAGCATATTTGAACTCTAATCACATCACTCTTAGTCAAGAAAAAGGCACATATTTGTTTCATGATGATTCAAGAAGGTTTAAGGGGTATTTAATGAGATTAAGTTGCTATTAAAGATCTAGAACCATTGAAAGGGAATGGTCAATCAAATTGATTACCCTTCCATAATTATATTTGACCTAAAGAGAGGACCTGGACATAGTTCTTGTATGATAAGTTTTCCTAGTTGTGTCATGAGGTAGTGTGACTATCCTTTTTAGTTGAGAAGTTAATCCATAGTGGCACCATCTTTAATTCATAGTGGCAACAACTAGAAAAATATGAAATAATGAAAGGAAAAGTAGTGGTTGTTGGCTAACCAAATGCATGTAAGGACATCTTAGTCCAATTCAAGAGGTTTAAAAAGATTGAAGACCTTGACCTTAGGTATGTGTTCTTTGATCTCATTCTTGAGAAGATAATAGGAAACAATGGTAGTGATCAACATAGTGAAAGCAATGATTAGTGGATGGAATTTTATTACCAATTAGATAAGCCAAAACACTTTATGGAAGGATGAAATTGACTTACAAATGCTATAGAGTCCAGAAAGCCATTCTTGGATCAGGTATGATGAACATAAAACTATATAACACTTGGTGTGAAGATGACTAAAGATGTAAGCTACAATATGGTCCAAAATGCTAATATTGTGTGATGTTTTTTGGTGCTTGAAATGAAAATGATACATAAGAAAATAGTGAAGTGAGATAATGAATAGAATGTGATGATAATAGGATTGAATTGAGTTCTCAAAAGAAAATAAGGTGTGTATGAAAGATTATTAGATAGAGATACAAAAATTATAGAAAATGGGAATGCTTTATCATCCTGAAATTAGATCTAATGCATTTAACATGTTGAAGCAGTGAGTATATGAGTCAACATGATGGACTATCATCTCAGGGGGAGCTTATTGGATGTCCAAACCAGGTCCTTGGATCCTTCTCATGCTACTTTGGAGTCAAATTAGAGAAGTCACAGTCCAAGGGGTAACTATGTCATGTAAGTTGTCTTTCTCTTATCTTGATGAGCTTGGTTGTCACTATGATTCATTGGTTTCCATGTCAAGTCCATTGTCATATATGTCAAAGGGGGAGAATTATGTCAAGAAACATGCAAATGAGGTCATCTAAGTGTGTATGCATTCATGGTTTCCATCAATGTTTCTAGGATGGTTGTCATCAATGACAAAGGGGGAGTTTGTTAGAAGTGTGTGTCACTTGTGTTGTCATTGATGTCAATTCCATTGATGTCATAGTGGTCTAGGTGATCTAGGTATGTTGGCTAGGTGATATAGGAGTATGGCTAGGTGATCTAGGGACTCTCTCAAATGTGGTATGAAGGTCAAAAAGGTCCATGAGGTGAGTGAGATGTGTCAATGAGTCTATAACATGTCCACATGGTCCAGTCATGAAGTGTATGGGTCAAGTCAAGTCATTCTAGGCCTTGGCCTAGTGTAAATATATGGTGTAAATAAAGCAAACATGAGAATTCACTCAAAAAAAAAGAAGGAAAGTAAGTTTGGATCACAATGAGGTAACAAAAATGTGCATAAACAACTACAAAAGACAAACTGGGTTCATGAGATCGAAATAAGTCGGTATGAAGCTTTATTAAGCTAATCCATAAGCAAGAAAAGTGTGAAATGTTGACCCAATGTATAATGATGTAAACCAAACATAGTGTCATCATGGAATTATGATACATGGTTTGTAAAATACTTATTAGGTAGTTTTTGAGGTGTTTTAGGCACTTCTACATGTCATCATTATACAAATGTTGGGAATCAAAGACCAAAACACACCTAGATGAGATGGGATGTAAATTTTTAGGATGAACCAAAGAAAAATATCACTTTTAGGTATTAGAGGGATTTTGCCTTAAGGTGTGAGAAAATTTCAGAAGTTGAGGTTGGATATTTTGCAGGGTTATGCAAGTTTTACCAAACCCGGGTTTTTAAAGTATGTAAATTGAGCACCAAACTTCTTAGTAGTCAAGAAAAATTGTGGATCCTCCTTCAAATAAATCATAAGAGACAAAATTGGATTAAATTGGGATAAAATTATGGTGAAAAATTATTTTGGTGATTGGTTGAGTATTTTAGAATTTCTATCCATTTTGTGAGCATGTTTGTAACCCTTCAAACCCCAGTTTGGACCAGTTTTGGAAAATTGAGTTGGATAGGTGTCTTAACTCAACTATTTTTCTTGGAAACCTATTTTAACATGTATAGGACTCCTTAGGGTACATTTTCATGATGTTTTGAGTTCGTGATACTTGGTGGACCCCACCAGAAATACATGTGTTTTGTAAATATTTCAATGTACAGGAGAAACTTGCAAAGGAAACCCTGTTCAAATTTGAGATGGATAATTTTGGTAATTTTTTATTAAACTTCATGAAGTCACTTGGGTTACTAATTTGGATAAAATTGGAGTAATGGTTTTATATTTGAGATTATTGGTAAAAGGAGCTTGTTTTGAGAAGCTAGTGAAGAAGAGTGAAGCTAACCATGTTAAATTGCATTGAATTTATGTTTTTATTTCCTTGATAACTTTTTTCATGTGTCATATTATGTGTGAAAGTGCATGGTTCAGTCTGGGAAATTCATTTCTTGCTTAAAGGTGATTGAGCCAAAACTGCTCTTTTAGGCCTATTTGAGAAACATGTCTAAATGGGTATGAAGGTGAGACTTTATCCATTTTACCTATGGATATGCATGATTTAACATGTTTTATAAATAAAAATTGAAGTTTAGAGGTGATAGGGATCTCTGAAAATTTATTTGGAGGTGTTTGACCACATTCTATAGAAGACTAGTTTTTGTGTCTTTAAGACCAGCCAGACACTGTGCAGAGATCCAAGATTTTGGAAGCCTTATGCCATAAATTGGAGTAGTATGAGAAGTGGATGAGATATTATACTTCATGATATTTCCATTTATAGGATACATGTCTCATGATGAATATATTTTAGGTATGTATCAGCTCAATTCTTGAAGACCAAATTCAGAGATGTTGAAACCAACCAAAAAAGTCTTGCAAAGTGGTGTTTCTTGATGTGTTAAGTCTTGAGTTGACTATTTCTAGTAAATTTTAATGAAATTAGACATCCTAAGATTCATTTTTATATATTACTTTAGTTATGAAGTTGATCAGAAGTGGTCTAGGTAGATGGTTTTTCATAACTATGTTTATAGTGCTTATTTAAGCACACCTAGGATCCTAAATGAATGTCTTGGATAATGTGGAGAGTTTCTAAGCATACAATAGATTTTTTTTTGTAAGGTACCATGTACCACATGATTACAAATATGGAATCCTTGTGGAAAATTTTTACATCTATAAGACAAAAGAAGGAGTGATTTGAAGTGTCATGGTAAATGAAAGGTCAAAGGTCATGTCGAAGAGTTATATTTATTCATGTAATCTCATTTTTGTGATGGATGTTGTTAAAAAGAAGATGATGTTGTTGTTATTGAAATGGTTCAGATCTGATTGCAAATATTAAGAAAGAGGAGAAGATAAGTGAACTAAAACAAAGATCACATTAGGTTGATGTAAGCAACCAGGTGAAGAAGGTGATCAAACATTTGTTGTATGAATGAAGTCTGAGTTGTTGCTCCTAAGAAGTGGGTGCTTTCCAAATTTCTCAAGTGGGTGCTTGATTTTATACTAGATTGGGTGCTTCATATTTGGAGTGGGTGCTTCAAGGTGAGTGGGTGCTCACCACATGGTGAAACCATTGTAACTTTATAGGACAATTTTCCAAGTTAGTTCTTTGGTTCTAGTAGGATTTTTGACTCTTAATGGGTTTCTCACATTAAATATTGTCTCCTCGTGTGTTTTATATTCTTTCTCTTTCATGGTTGTATTCTCATGTCTCTCATGGTTAACATAGTTAAATGTGGTTGATTGAATCATTGAAAATTGCATCAAATATTAATAAGCACTGATTCACCCCCCTCTTAGTGCCTAGAATTTCTAATGATTTCATAGTGGGGATAGCTTCAACCCATTTGGTAAAGTATTTTTAGCAACCAAGTATCCATTTATGTCAAAAACTTGAGGAATCTAATATCTTTCCAATAAAATCCATTCCCCATTGTTTGGAAGGGGCTTCAATTGACACAGGTTGTAGGCAAAAGGCACCTGAGGATTTCAACCTCCCATAAAAACGTTGACAACTTTCACAATTTCTAATCAACCTTGTAGCATCTTTAAATAATGAAGGCCACCAATAACCTTCCCTCAAAATTTTATAATCAGTAACTCTTCTAACAAAATGGCCTCCACATACTCCTCCATGGAATTCTGTAATGATTTTGGGAGCTTCCTCCTCAGTGATACATCTGAGTAGAATTCCTTCTGGATTATTCCAAGCTAACCCATGGTTAGTCATGACATACTTCTGGGAGGATAATTTGAGTGTCCTTATTTGGTTCTTATCTAAGTGCCCAAGATAATCCAAATTCTTTAAATAATAGATTATGTCCTTGTACCAAATTGAATTGCTCATCTTCTCATGGGGGTCCAAACTACCTTCCTTTACTTGTATTTATTTCCATCACTGCATATTTTTGTCAGCCATTAGATTTTCCAAGCCCAAACCTCTAACCAATTTAGTTATTTGAATTTCCATGTCATATTCTTGTAGTTTATTTACCCAGTGGTATCTTTTTGTTGGATATCTCCATTTCAGAAAGAATATATTTGACCATTGTATGAGGGACATAAGCCACAACCTTGGAACTCAAGATATAAGATCTAAAGATTTGGTGTCTCTTACCAAGGAAAATGCATGTTTCTCCATGATGGTGTACTTCATCTCAGCTCCTTGCAGGATTTGCTAAAGAAATCAATAGGCCTCTCATTTCCCTCTTCATCCTTTTATAACAACACATATGTAATTATATTTTCCAAAGCAAAAAAACATTTGAAATGCTTTCTTATAATCAGGGCTTGCTAAAACAGGGGCATTCTTTAGTGCTTCTTTTATTCCATTGAAGGCCTAAACAACTCCTTTCTTCCACTTTATAATTTGGTCTTTCTTCACCATGTTTATAATAGGAATAGTTATCTCAACAAATTTTGATATAAACCTCCTTATAAAATGTATTTTTCTGAAGAAATATTGAATACCCTTTTTAGACATGGGTATGGGGACATTTCTAATTGCTTCTTATAGTCACAAAATTGTACACTTTACGCATTATTTATCTTGGTTTCATACAACTATTTAGAAGGTTCTTGAGTGAATCAAGTACTAATTAAGACACGTCTTTTGGCCATCTTGTTTTATTTTATTTTTTCATTACCGACCTCTTGCACACATATGCCCAAATCAAATTCTACCATCCCACGTCATTTTATCCTTGAATGGAGCACCCAGTTAGTCTTGGGGCTCCCGTGGGAAGCCTGGTCCCACTAGGGGTGCCTCGGTCCCACCAAGGGCACCCCAATCCTAATTTCACTTCCCCGCCACTTTTTTGGCTCTTTTTATCTATTTGAGATCTTTATCTTTCTTTTGGTTGACCTTTTTAGGTTTAATTATGAAATTAGATCAAGAGAACTCTATAAATATAAAGTTATGAGACCATAATGAGGGACCTAGCATCATCTATCACTATCACTCATTTAGAGTTGCATCCATCTATTGCATTGGAGATCAATTGCATCCACATAGCTCCATCATCAAGGCACAAGGCTAGGAAATTTGCATCACACTTCATAGGGGATTCTATTCTATTCCATGTACACATCCTATTACATTTTCTACACAGCTTATTATTCACTACTTCACAAAGTACGACTTGAACAAGAGACACCTAGGGCATGTTCACACACACACTTGCACATAGAACTACATCGGGTATGAGATGTAATGTAGCGCTTAGTTAGTAAGTCCACCATTGTGGCATCTGAGGTCATTCGACCCCTTCATATGTATTTTCCTATTTTTAGGGTTTGATGCTTGTTTTGGGGTCTTGTAGGTCTTCATCTTGAATTATTGGTGACATATGACATGGGATAGTGAATCTGATGAGACACACAACTAAGGCTCCAAATCATCTCCTAATCATGTGAAGATTAGTTTCAGAGATTTTGCATAGACCAGGGTGTCCAGACTGCAGACTCAAGCACCCAAAGGTGCCCCAGTCCCTCTCAAAACACTCCAGTCTAGCTAGATCCTCCAGATCCATCCTTTTCGGACTTCTGCATAGTTGTTTCCACCTCCATATTTTATAGTAATCACCTGCACACATTCCTATGAAAATTGGTTATTCAGCTAAGTTCTTTGCTCTTCCCTCTTGCATATTAGAGTTATAGTTTCCTTTTGCATACTTATTTAGCGTACTTACATAATTATTTGCTGCATTTATTTAATTTATTTACAGTTGTTCATAGCTTAGATTAACTATCCCCACACTACATAGTTACTTAATTTTAGTTAATCATTTTAGTGAACCCGTCTTGCGTAATTTTCTTCCTTATTTCATTTTATGCCCATTATTTGTAGCAGCTTATTTTGGGACTTTCCAATATCGTGAGCTTCCCTCCTTTACCCATAGGGTTTCCAAACCAATGGCCGATATCTCTCCTTCCATAACTCCTACTAGCAACCCTTTGGATAGTTCAAATAATGTTCCTCTGCATGAAATAGAGGTGTCTAATAGTGAGAAGTCATATGATGAAAATACCAATGTTGATAGGATCAACTTAACACTATTAATGACTTTCGTCTAACATTATGTGAAAACCCTACTCATCTCCCTCATGTTTTTCATGCTTTAATTATCGCTCAACGGGCTCGTGATGCTTCAATGGTTTCCATTACTTCTTCTACTCCTATGGTATCTACTCCACCCACCTATGTCTCTGCTTCTATTGTTACCACCACTGCTCCCACCATTCACCCTAGTACTCCTCTATTGTGCCTTGGTTCCTCTTCAAATTCCCCATATTTGACTTCTTTATATCAAGATTTGTAAACTCAAATCCTCCAACTTCAACTCGTTACCTCACGTACACCACTAGCTTTAGACTCCACATCATTATTACATACTCCTTTTCCACCAACTATATTTGTTTATCCCTTTCCACCTGATTTCATCTCTCCTAAGCCCTCTATATCACCTCTAAGCATTTCATGTAGCATGCCTCTAATCAGTAGACAATCATCCTATTTTAACAAAACTCTTCCTCGTAGTTTGCAAGACTATGTAATGCGTTGGTTCTATGACCTACCCATACATTCGGTATTTTTGTTTACACATCCGGACAATGCCTTTCTCATGCATTTCTCTATCAATATTGGCTCTAAGATCTCCTATGCTCAACTTGCACAACTCAAACAAGGGTCTAACGAACATTTATCTTATTATATCTTGTGTTACAAGAATAATTTAGCTAAGATGTCTAATGCCCCTTTGGATACCAAGCTTCAAGAATTATTTATTTAGATTCTCCTACTGCCTCTACAAGAGAGTGTTCTCTTTTAGACTTATCCTTCATTTGATCAACTTTTTCATACTCTCAAACTTCGTGAGAATAAACTCTTAGCCATAGGAAAACTTAGATATCACGAGCAAGCCTCATCACCCTTGCACTTTCAAAGTAAACCAACATTCAAATCTCTTACACCTAAACCCATGGATGAAAAAACTACTATAAACATCATTTCTACCCATAAGGAGCTTCAACCACAACCATATTGACATCCTTTTACCAAGCTTAATACTTCATCGAGCGCTTTTGCTACCACAACTCATCGATAGAAATATTATTACCTTACCATCACCTTTATAACTTGATCCATCTCAGCCAAAAGGGCGTAATTTCGATGAAAATTCTTATTATGATTATCATCAATGCAAAGGACATTCCACTAATCGTTGTTTCTACTTGCAACATCTTACTCGGGAATTTCTTGACAATGGTCAAATTGAACTTCTGGAATCCACAACATCTCCACCTGTTAATGAAAATCATAAACTCAAGATTTTCAATAACCCTTTACCCAAACATAACACTAAAACAACTG
The DNA here is from genome assembly GCA_018340775.1 of Taxus wallichiana var. yunnanensis. NCBI lineage: Eukaryota > Viridiplantae > Streptophyta > Pinopsida > Cupressales > Taxaceae > Taxus > Taxus wallichiana. Next base: position 657,657,361 of record CM031240.1, read on the forward strand.
ATGCATCTGATAATTATGTATATCATGCAATTTCGTCTCTCCTATCTTAAGGACTCTTTATTTCTTATTTGCAAATATTAATACTTCTTCACCAATCATTTATTTTTCTCGATCATGACTATCATGCGAATTTTACTTCCAATAATTTACATATCAATGTCTCTATTGGTTTGACCACTATTAACAACACTAAGGTTGACCCATCATGGCTCATTATTGCATGCTCTATTTCACTTCTCGGGCTATCGGTTATCCTCCATTGTAAATTGACTACCCTGTTAACAAACCATTTGGTGTGGTTAAGTTACACATTACTGATTGGTCCTTGTACTATGCTTATACCTTTCCTCATTGGAAACACAGTTAAGGGATGCAACATGCTTCTTGGTCTCAATTGGATTCATCGCTCACAATATATTATTTCTATGAATCATTTACGACTCAAATTTATTTACAAAAATCAGGTCATTTCTATTGACAGTATCCCTCCATCTACTCCATGGTCACCAACCCTCGCACAATATCTAGCACATCCCCTACTTCATCTAGCACATCACATTCTATGTTTCTCAAAGCACAATCTACTCCTAGTTCACCTACTCGCGTATCATCTCGCACAACTTCACCGCTCCACTATCCTACACATAAGTATAGGCCTATTCCTCACACAATTACTGCATCTCGGCATAGATCACCACCTCATTTTATTCCACGTGGATATTCTTCACCTTCACATTTTGTATCACATAGATATCCATCGCCGATGCATTTTGTGCCACCACAACCTTCTTCGTACATTCATCCTTTGCAGCACGCGTACAAACTTTATTCACCACTACAAAGGTGTTTGTCTCGCCATGCCTCCATTATTAGAGAATGGTCATACGCTTTCATCTCCTACATCAGATGAATGACCTTCATCATTCCCCGTCATTGGATAGTTCATCCATTCACACTTGGGGGCATAGAAATTTACATCCCTCACCTCATCTTGGCATAGTCACACTTCATGCAACCTAGAATTTACAAGATAACACCCTAGTCGCGTTGACACATCACTAAGCCTAGACTGAGCACTCACCTGAAGCGTGCAAAGGTACCAGGTCCCTCTTTAGGGTTGCTATAATATGATGATAACATGATGGAGGAAACATATATATTCATAACTAATCCATCATTCTATAACACATGCTACCCACAGATCTATGAAAGAACAAGATTAAACAATAATCATGATTGAATTATTAACATGCACTACTCAATTACACAGAATGACACTTAGATTCAACCAATATCTTCCATCTATTAATAAATATAGAAGCTCCTTACAGTACTATCAATTTATCTCAAGGCGCATATGGATCTGATACACACGTTCAGAATCATACATACACCGCTCTCTGTGATACATACCAAAATCATCTCTACACACACACATATATATTACTATGCACCTAACATCATATATATAGGGTGGGGACTTTCCCTTCACCACTTAACTACTCCAGAAATAGGTCACATGCTATTATTAGCCACACGCCATTTACAATTATAGCCACACATGCAAGTGCGCTATCTATAGTCCTCTTGCAGTTCAACTGAAGTGTCGATTCTATTCTTAGCTTACCTCCATGCATAGACGCTTTGAACCACTTCTCCAAATATAGAAAATGCATGGCGCGCACATCTCTGCATCGTTGATGTGTTCCACACGCCATCTTCTAAAAATAGATCTTCATGCTCAAAATTGGCTAAGTCCCGAAATATGAACTTTCCTTCCATGCACAGTCCTTCCTATCCTTCTGCACCTTTGATCCTAGCCTTCTATCCCACGCGGACTCCTTGTGTGATCTTTACCAAGTATTCTTTGATCAACAACACCGATCATCCTTTACATTCTTATACATTCATATCCTTGCATTAGTTATACTCATCATACATTCTAGAGTCATTTCTCGATGAAACACTCTTGTGCTTTGTTTCACACTTGATTTGTTGAGGGATTACTACACATGAACCAAAAACACCGCACTATAGTCATTACACATTGTGTTTCATCGCACCTTGTGTGTCTTACATCATCCTAGTTGTCATTATACACATATCATACTTCTATTATCTACACCAATCGCATTACATCTTATTCACCCTATATATTACATACCCTATTAGGATATCTACACATATCACATCATGTCACATGCCTTACATCATACATTGCGCGTCTTCACATCACACATCTTATACATACTATACTAGTCTTCATCACATATGAGCCTAGTGTGACATCATCCTATAGACTACATTCTTCATTTATATACATACATTGCATGACATGCTACACATTACATTTTACACATTCTACACATCTTACATACCATATGGTCTTTTTCTCATCGCACATACTACCGCATCTTCTACATCCGCACTCACCACCCGATGATGCACTTTGGTTCCTCATTCTATACTCACATGCGCCGATGTTTTACAAATCAAATGGACCTTACATTCATCACGTGTTTATCATTTGACATTTCATCATGTGACAATTTTAGGTTAGTGACTTAAGCTTTAGGCTAAATTGTAACCCGTTTTATCATCAAGTAGTGGTATACACCTTAGGTTACATCACCACTCCCTCTTTTCATATCGTAGTGATATATGCTTAGTGCTAAATCATCACTCATCTATTCATCTTATAGTGATATACGCTTAGGATAAGTCATCACTTATACATTTAATCTAGTCGTGATATACACTTTGGCTATAGGGTTCACAAACCCATCCTCACTAGGTTAGATCTCTTCACTACACATACACACTCATCACAACGTGCTAAACAAAACACACACTTTGACTATTTCCCGGTGATGCACTCTCGTTTACGGTTAATTATTGATCTAAGGGGGAAAAATGAGCCTCACCGCATACATTTTTGTTCGCTTGTGGGGCACGCAGATCCTATCACTCCATCTTCCATTCCACTCCATCTATCCACAACATACTACATATTATGATTGCCTTTACTCTTGCTTACTTTTTCTTATTCATGGTCACTTTATTACACATGCTAGTTATCTTACTTGTATGTCATTTATCTATTTCATCCACACATGCACGTTCACATATTTTTCTAGTTGTGATCATAGATACAGTCTCTTACACACAACACGGATGCTCACCTTCTATCCTTCCTACACTAGTCATTGGGGGCATCCACATTCATCTCTTATAAGTGTTATTGTTTCATTTTGTACTTAGCACTTTACATCACTTGGTTATACACGCTTTTGACATGCTAGTTATCTTTCTAACATGTTAATGGGTGCTTCATGTGTAACATTTGTTATGCAGGGATATTGGTTTCCATACTTATCATTACATTGTTTGTTATTGTTTGTTATTATATGCAGGCCTTGCCCTTTGTTTGGTTTGCACACTTGTTTTTTTGTGGCCATGATGGCCTTGCATTTCTTGCAATATCATGAGTGATGTCCCATGTTTGCAACCCACTTTTTCCATCTTAATTTATCTTCTTTTGTGTTTATACTACTTCACTATTTGTGTAGCTTACACATTGTTTTCTACATGCATGTCTATTTACACTTGTCTTTGGCTAGCCTTCTTGTTTGTGTGTGCCTTGGTTTCTACCAAGCACTTTTTAGGTTACAACATACATGCGGTTGGTCCTCTTTTGGGGCCACATTATCCTATTAGGAAAATGGCATACACCCCCAAAGAGGGGGAATCGTTTGGGGGTTTTCACATACTAACACAGAGATTCTACATTGGTTTGGTTTAATTATATACAGGAGTGGGTTCGGACCGCACTACGAACTCCATACATAGTAGATTTTATAGGACATGGTGTCCTTAGCATTCTGGTGAAGTAGTTACAAGCTTATAGGTTATAATGGGTGTATCTCTCTACACTACTTCGTCCAGTGGTGTTGGATCTCCCAAAAAACTAGGATGATACAGAGATCTCTTCACACATATTTAGGGAATTAGTTAGAGCTTGGAGGACATAAAACATTTCCTCCCTACACTTCTTTGTCCAAGGTGGTGTGAGATGGCCCAAAAAACTTGCGTACAGATATCCTTCTACACTCTTTTTCTTAACATGGATCAAGTACACATGTTCCATTTACACTTTTTCATTTATGTATTTTACATTTACATACTTTCATATACATGTGTATTTTACATTGTATTTTTACACATACATACATACATATTTGAATACTTGATTGTTTTCTCCTTGTAGGTCTAGTCGTATGAGAAACAAGCAATAAATAGGGGTAACAACAACAACACTTCGTGACAACACACACTTTACTAACCATGCAGTACACACTACATACATCAGCAAATACACATGCATTCCACCCTAGGTTCACTCTCATCACTTTTTCTTTGTGCATTTTTCATCTTTAGTTTCCACACTCCTCCATCTTTTTATCATTCCATGCTTTGTCTAGTCCTTCAAGTACATTTTCTACTACACTCTTCATGGACATTAGGTACACATCTCTATCTACTTTATGTTACCGAGATTTCCACTCACCAACATAAAGTGGGGGAAAATGTAGTCATAAAATCATACACTTTAGACATTATTTATCCCAGTCTCATACTACTATTTAGAAGGTTCTTAAGTGAAGAAAGTACTAATTAACCCCTGTCTTTTTGTCATCTTGTTTTATTTTATTTCTTCATTACCGACCTCTTGCACCCATATGCCCAATCAAATTTTGTCATCCCACGTCATTCTAGCCTTGACCGGGTGCCCAGATTAGTCGGGGGCACCCGTGGGTGCCTTGGTCCCACCAGGTGCCCCGATCCTTTTTGCACTTTCCCACCACTTTTTGGGCTCTTTCTAGCCATTTGAGATCTTTATATTTCTTGTGGTCAGCATTTTCGGTTAATTATGAAATTATATCAAGAGAACCCTATAAATATAAAGCTATGAGACCATAATGAGGGACCTAACATCATCTATCAATGTCACTCATCTAGAGTTGCATCCATCTATTGCATTGAGATCACTTGCATCCACATAGATCCATCATCAAGGCACAAGACTAGGACATATGCATCACACTTCATAGGGGGAGGGATTCTATTATATTCCATGCATACTTCCTATTAATTTTTCTACATATACTTATTTCTCGCTACTTCACAAAGTATGAATGGCACGAGAGAAACCTAGGGCATTTTCACAAACACACACTTGCACATAGAACAACATCGGGTTTGAGAGGTAATGTAGTGCTCGTTTAGTAAGTCTACCATTGTGGCAATTGAGGTCATTCGACCCCTTCATATGTATGTTTATTAAGGTTTGATGTTTTTTTGGGGTCTTGCATGTATTTCTTCCATCTTGGATTATTGGTGACATCTGGTACGGGATAGCGAATGATGTGACACATAGCTAAGGTTCTAGATCATTTCCTAGCCATGTGAAGATAAGTTTTAGAGATTTTTCATAGACCAGGGGCACCTAGACTATAGACAAAAGTGCCTCATTCCCTCTCTAGGTACTCCATCCCTGCTAAATCCTCTAGATCCATCCTTTTGGTACTTTTTCACAGCTCATTTCCACATCCATATTTTCTAGTCATCATCGTGAAACATTCCCGGGAGCATTTGTTATTCAATTGAGTTCTTTCCTCTTCTCTCTTGCATATTACGGTTAGAATTTCCTTTTGCATATTTTTTTAGCATACTTACATACTTCCTTGATGTATTTATTTACTTTATTTATAGTTGTTCATAGCTTAGATTAATTATCCCCACACTACATAGTTAATTTTAGTTAATCACTTCCAAATTTTTCAATGTCTATCATGACCCCTTCTTTTAATACAATGTGCCCTATCAATTTTGCATTTTTCATCCAAAGTGGCACTTCTTGGGAGTCACCAAATCCCATATTTCCCAGCATCTAAGTAGCATTTTTTTATATGTCCCAAATGGTCACCTCTTTTCTTTGAGAAAACTGTAACATTATCCTGATATACAACTATGAAATCATTGATAAGGCTCGAGAAATCCACATCCATGGCTCTCTGAAAACTTTCTCCAAAGCATTCATAACTCCAAAGGGCATCCTGACATAAACATAAGTTCCCAGGGAGTAGTGAAGGCATTTTAAAATTGTTCGACTTTTTACAACCACTTGGTTATATGCTACGAAATCATCCAATGTTGATAGTAACTCTCATCCTATGACTTGTTGCAACATATTGTCCATGTTTGGTAATGGGTAATTATCTTTGATTGATGCTTTGTTGAGATTTCTAGAAATCTACACAAAGCCTTATATCCCCATTATTTTTCTAACTTGCACAAGGTTGTCCACCCATGATGAATACCTAGTAGGTTGTATAATTCCACCACCATCCCTTAGCTTCACTAATTCTTCTTGCATTTTGACTGCAAGAAGGGGGTTGATAGGCCTTTGTTTCTATCTAAAAGGTTTAGAATGAGGTTCCAGAGGTATTTTATGTTGAAATAAATCATCCTCATAGGCTTGGTTCGAATATGACCATGTTAGGCAATCCTAGTATTCTTTTAGTAGCTTTGTATAAGCCTTCTTTTCTTCTTTATTTAGATTGCACCCTAACCATACCTTCCTGGGTTCTGTTGGGTCCCCAAATTGCATTCTTCCACCTCCCTAGATGTAGAGATGGGTCTATTGATTACTCTGTCAGCATTGTCAAAGTTTTATTTAAGGGCAACTAGTCCTCTAAGGATAGTGTTTATTTTTAATTGAATTATATACTTCCTAAAGAGGGTCTCTTTACCTTCACACATCTCAATCATAGGCTCAAAATCAATAAGATGATTAGAGAACTCCTCTTTGCAGCTTCATAAATATGTTTACTCGAGCATCATCCTCAAAAAATTTCTAGTATTACATGTTTTTGATACGATGGCCCGACCAACACTTTAAGTTTATCATTGCAATAAGGATATATTGCATCATTATCATCTTTGGGATGCCATGACAACTAGTTTGTTAGCTTCAATTCTCGGGGTCTTTTATGATATAAGATATCAAAATAAACAAGAAGGTCAATAAGATCCCAAACCGCATGTTTGTATTACTTTAGCCTTTAATTGTTAGTGGCATATAATGTTACGACTTGCTTCACCACTAACTCATAATCTCCCTTTATAATGATTTCCTTGATTCCATGCTTCCAAGCAACCCTTTGTTGAGTTGTGGAGCTCAATTACTTCAGTTTAGCATGCAATGGAAACTTGCTAGAAAATATAGTAACCGTCATCGGTTAAGGGGGAACCGACATTGGTCAAGCAAGGAGGAACCGGTAGTGGTTAGGGCTAACCGGTGTTGGTTACCTGTGCGAGGATGTTTTAATTAACTCTCAGGAATTAGATCTATTTTTAGCATTAAAGTATATCTATTGATTGTAATTGCATGGCTAAGTGCCCTAAGTCTATAAAAACTATATAAGCATAAAATCTAGGGTTTAGAAGTTATGATTAACAAAAATTAGAAAGAACTTGCAAAATTTGGTGAGAGAGAATTCTTGGTGATGAAGCAAAAATCTTGAGAGAAAGAAATTATCGTACATCTGAGAGGTGTGGAAGATTGTAAATCTTCATTGTATATCTTTTCAAAGCTTTGGATAATAGATTGGCTTGTTTCTTGGTGGATGTATCCCACACTGGGTGAACCACATTAAATTTGGTGTTGATTTATGTCTCTTGTTTTGTATATTTCTTTTGGTAGAATATCCGCTTTTATTTGCATGTATGCTTAGATCTGATATATTGTTTGTACAACCAGTGTGCTAACCCCAACAACTGGTATTAGAGCTTTATTTGAGGGTTTTGTGTGTTGACATATTTACTCACAAAGAGTTTTCTGATTGAGTGGGAGCTACAACAATGGTAGAAGAAAACAAATACAAGGTAGAGAAATTTGACGGCCGAATTATCAATTATGGAAGATGTAAATTGAGGATTATTTGTATCAAAGAGATTTGTATTTACCGTTGGATGAGAAGTCTAGACCTACGAAGATGACTGATGAAGAATGGAATATTCTTGATAGAAAGGCTTTGGGATCTATAAGATTGAGCCTGACAGCATTTGTGGCTTCCAATATTACAGAAGCAGCTTCTACAATAGACTTAATGAAATCTCTTGCTAGTTTATATAAAAATATAGTGCTTCAAATAAAGTTTATTTTATGAAGAAACTATTTAGTTCTAAGATGCATGAAGGTGGATCTGCATCTAGTCATTTGAATGATTTCTGATCTATTGTAAATTAGTTAAAATCGGTTGTTATACCATTTGATGATGAAGTAAAAGCACTTTTATTTTTATGTTCTTTGACGGATAGTTGGGATAACTTGGTAATGGTACCGTTAGTAATACAACATCTGCTAATAATATTTTGAATTTTGATGATGTGGTTAGTATAATCTTGAATGAATAAATTCATAGGAAGAGTACAAGAGGAATCATCATCTGGAAATGCTTTGAATGTATAAATCGGGGTAGGAAGAAGGAGAGATCCAAGAGTAAGAATAATGGGAAATCAAAGTCAAGGGATAGCAAATCTAAATCTAGAATTAAGGGAATTACTTGTTGGAAATGTGGAAAGAAAGGACATGCAAAGAAAGATTATTGGTCAAAGGATAAAGAGAACCAACAATGAGAAAAAGGTAAAGAAGTAAATCTTGTTACATCAGAGGTAATGCAAGATGCTCTTATCCTTTCTTTAGATAGTAGAATTTAATCATGGGTTTTAGATTCAGAGCTTCTTTCCATGCAACCCCTAATAAGGGTTATTTCAGAAATTATGTCTAGGGTAATTTTGGGCATGTTTATTTGGGTGATGACGAACCTTGCGATTAATGGTAAAGGGGAAGTTCATCTAAAATTGCAGAATGAAAATACATGGGTATTGAAAGATGTGAGGCATGTGTAAAGCCTCAGGAGGAATCTTATTTATGTAGGGAAACTAGGTGAATCTGGTTGCATGGTTACTTTTACAGGAGACTCTTGGAAAGTCACCAAGGGTGCTTTTGTTGTGGTAAGAAGTAAGAAGGTAGGAACGTTATATTTATCTACATGTATTGCTTGATTCCTTTTCTGCATTATCTACTTCAGATTCGGATGCATGCATGTGGCATAATCGGTTGGGTCATATGAGTCAAAAAGGAATGCGGATCTTAAAGGATAAGGGTAAGTTATCAGATTTGAAAGATTTAGATCTTGATTTATGTGAGCATTGTATCTTTGGAAAGAAAAACAAAGTGAGAATTCTCAAATTTGGGGCAATTAAGAAGGAGCAAAAATTGGATCTTGTACACTCGGATGTGTAGGGACCACTCGGGTAGCTTCTCATGGAGGATTCTAGTAGTATGTTACTTTCATTGATGATGCTACAAGAAAGGTATGGGTTTATTGTATCAAACATAAATCTGATGTTTTGAGACTTTAAAAGATGGAAATCCCTTATTGAGAATAAATAAAATTCTAAGTTAAAGTGCTTTAGATCTAAAAATGGTGGTGAATATTGTAGAAGGCTTTCAATGATTATTTTTCAAAGAATGAGATACGTAGAGAAAGAACGGTTCCAAGAACACCACAAGAGAATGGTGTTGCGAAAAAGAATGAAAAGGAAAATCATGGAACGTGCTTTAGAAGTATGAGGATGCATTCGATTGCCCTTGCGGTTTTGGGCGTAAGCAATTGATACAATGGTTTATTTGATTAACCATGGGCCTTCAAGTTCACTAGATGGAGGAATACCAGAGGAAGCTTGGACCGAAAAGAGGTAGATCTTTATTTTCTTAAATTTTTTGGTTCAAAAGCTTTTGTGCATGTTGATAAGGAAAATAGAAAAAGTTGGATGCAAAATCCAAGATATGCACTTTCATTGGTTATGGATCTGGTGATTTCGGTTTCCATTTTTGGGATTTAGAGAATTCTAAAATTATTAGGATTCGTGATGTTGAATGGAATGAAAAGATAATGTACATGGATGAAATTTTGGTACCCAAGGATGAACTAGTTGAGAAGTTTGTGAATGAAAATGAACTCTTGGATTTAAAATAATTACCGACAGGGGTTATAGGGTAATCGGTGTCGGTGACCCCCAAGACCTTTGTTTAAACAAACCGGTATCGATTCTGAGAGGATCTAACCCGGAATCGGTTAGCAAAACCAACGTCGGTTAGAGGTGACCGGCATCGGTCACTATCAGATTTGGATACAAATGTCCAAGAGGTCCAGATTGAGCCTCTGGTACCCCAAACTCATGTGAGAAGGTCACAAAGGGTAAGTAAACTTCTAGAAAGATTTACACCTTCTCTATTTTATTTATTATTGACTGATAATGGTGAACCAGAGAGCTTTGAAGAAGCAATGTAGGATAAGACCCACGTCCAATGGGAGCATGGCATGGATGAGGAGATGGACTCCTTGGAATAGAACCAGACTTGGGATTTGGTTAAATTTCCAGTATGTAAGAGAACATTGCAGAACAAGTGGGTTTACATTATCAAGGAAGAAGAGGGTGGACAGAAAAGGTACAAGGCAAGAATTGTAGTAAAGGGATTTACACAGAAAGCACATATTGAATTTGGTGAAATATTTTCTCCTGTTGTAAAGATGACTTCTATTTTTACTGTATTGAATTTAGTTGTAGTAGAAGATTTACATTTAGATCAACTAGATGTGAAGATGGCTTTCCTTCATGGTGATTTGGATGAAGAGATTTATATGCATCACTTGGGTATGAAGTCAAGGGTAAGGATAAATTAGTGTGTAGGTTGAAAAAGAGCCTATATGTGCTCAAACAATCTCCAAGGAAATGGTACATGAGATTTGATAGTTTTATGCATGAGCATGGTTACTTGAGATGTGAATTTGACCATTGTGTTTATTTCAAGAAGCTTGAAAATGGGAGCTATATTATTTTGTTATTGTATGTGGATGATATGCTTATTGCAGGATCTAGTATGTAGGACATTGGTGAACTTAAGGGAAAGCTAGCTCACACATTTGCTATGAAGGATTTAGGAGATACAAAAAGAATCCTTGGCATGCAAATACATAGAGACAGAAAAACAAGAAATTGTATTTGTCTCAGGAGGACTATATCTACAAGGTGTTAGAAAGGTTCAACATTAAAAATGATAAACCTATTAGTACACTTATGGTTGGACAATTCAAATTGAGAAAAGATCAGTGTCCTTCATCACATGAGGAGGTCAAATACATGACACGAGTGTCATATGTTTTAGCGATTAGAAGTCTTGTGTATGATATAGTTTGTACCGGACCGGACATTACACGGCAAAGGGGGAATTGTGAGTAGATATATGGCTAATCCAGGTAAAGAGCATTGGAAAGTAGTCCAATGGATACTCAAGTATTTGAAAGGGACATCTAGCATGCGGTTATGCTATGGAGGTTTAGATATTTCATTACGTGGCTATGTTGATTCGGATATGGTGGAGATCTGGATGGTAGGTGTTATGTTTATGGAGCCTATTTTCATGTTAGAGTGTGGTACACCTTCTATGTGTTACACTCGGGTATTTTTAAGGTGGTCCCAATCGCCAAAGTGAGCGAGTCAAGAGGGTTCGGGGTGAAGCCCTCAAGTAAATTTTCATGGGTGGTTTATTAACCCATGGGTAATGGGTAACCATTATGGGCTGTTTTTGGGCTCATGGTTTTTGGTACACATTGTTTTTGATACCCACGGTTTTTTGCCCATGGTTTTGATATCCACGATTTTGTATCAAACTACTTAAGCAATTGTATATTTATATGGTCTTATGCATATGATACATATACAACCAAATGCATTGCGAGATGTGCTTTGAATTCGGGTGTGAATTTCAGAGAGTTTGTTGAGCATAGCTCTAAATGGATCTAGGTATTGTATTGAGAGAGTGGAGGCTTGTAATAAAATCTGAGCAAGTGATTCTTGGTGGACGTAGCCCAAATTGGGTGAACCACGTCAAATATTGTCTCTCTGTGTTGTGTTATTTATTCTACACTTTTATTTAAGATCTGTAATATTTTATGCATATTAGTTTCTACTGTTACGATTCTGTAAGGGATTATTCCACATATTTTATCTCTTATTTCCTATCAATTGGTATCAGAGCCTGGTTTTGGTTTGCTGAAGTGTTGAATCGTAGGGAAAGTTTTATCTTGAGTGGGAACTATGGCAGATGATGGAAGATCTAGGGTTGATAAATTCAACAGGCAGAATTTCAGTCTTTGGAAGATGCATATGGAAGATTACCTTTATCAGAAGGATCTTTATACTCCATTGTCTGAGAAGGTGAACAAACCCTCGAGTATGACATATGCGGAATGGGATTTTTGGATTGGAAGGCACTTAGAACGATCCGGCTGTGTCTTGCATCTTCGGTATTATTTAATGTTTCAAAGAAAAAGACTACAAAAGATCTAATGGATGCATTAGGGAAGTTGTATGAAAAACCCTCTACCTCTAACAAGATATTTTTAATGAAAAAGTTGTTTAATATGAAGATGTCTGAGAATAGTTCAGTAGTAGATCATTTAAATGATTTCAATACGGTTGTGAATATGCTAGCTTCGGTTACAATAGAATTTGATAAAGAAGTTAGGGATTTATTAATTTTGTGCTCTTTACCTAAAAGTTGGAATAGCCTGGTAATGGCGGTAAGCAACTCGGTTCCAGCTAACTCAAAGTTGAAGTTTGAGGATGTTGTAGGGGTGATTTTAAGTGAGGAAATGTGAAGAAAAATCTCTGGGAATCTTCTACTTCAGGGAATGCTTTGACAATGGAAACTAGAGGGAGATAGAAGAATAGAGGAAACTATGGAAAATTGAAAGATCGGGCAAGGTCAAAATCCAAGAGAAAGATTGTATGTTGGAACTGTGGAAAGTCTGGGCATGCAAAGAAGGACTGTTGGGAGCTTCGGGACAAGAAGAAACAACATGAAGAAAACAAGGAGGCAAATGTGGCATCGGGTAATGTATGCCAGGATGCTTTGATTCTTTCTTTGCATAATATTACTGAATCTTGGGTTTTAGATTCAAGGGCTTCTTTTCATGCTACTCCACATAGGCATTATTTTTTTGATTATGTTCAAGGGGATTTTGGGCATGTTTTTCTTGGTGATGATGAGCCTTGCAGTATAGTTGGAAAAGGTTATGTTCAGGTTAAGATGCAGAATGAGAATACATGGCTATTGAAGGATGTCAGACATGTGCCTACATTAAGGAGAAATTTGATATCGACGGGCAATTGGGAAGTGATGGTTCTCTGTGATATTTACAGCTGAATCTTGGAAGGTTACCAAGGGTGCTCTTGTGGTGGCAAGAGGTAAGAAGGTTGGAACCTTGTATGTATCCACCGATAGTACTAATGATTGTAATCTTGTGGCTTCGAGATGCGAGATACAACATTATGGCACTACAGCTCACCATATGAGCCATAAGGGCAAGGACATCATAAAAATAATTTGCACTGGATATATAGAAATAGGTTTGGATTTCTATGAGAACTGCATATATGGAAAACATAAGCGAGTAAGGTTTCTTAAGGTTGGACCTACAAAGAAAGAGAGTAAGTTAGAGCTGGTACATTCTGATGTGTGGGGGCCAGCTCAGGTATCATCTCTTGGGGGTTCAAGTTATTATGTTACTTTTATTGATGATGCAACAAGGAAAGTTTGGGTTTATTATATTAGAAACAAATATGATGTATTTGATACTTTTGTTAAATGGAAAGCCTTGGTAGAGAATGAAACAGGTCTTAAGTTAAAATGTCTCAGGTCAGATAATGGAGGGGAGTATTGTAGCAATGAATTTGATGATTATTGTTCTAAGAATGGAATCCATAGGTAAAATATGGTTCCAGGAACCCCGTAGCAGAATGGGGTGTCAGAAAGGATGAATAGAACAATAATGGAACATGTTAGGAGCATGAGGATACATGCAGGACTGCCTCTTTATTTTTGGGTAGAAGCGGTGAGCACAGCTGTGTACTTAATAAACAGAGGACCCTCAAGTGCCTTGGATGGAGGCATACCTAAGGAGGCTTGGTACGGTAAGAAATTCGATTACTCATTTCTTAGAGTCTTTAGATGTGAGGTGTTTGTTCATATTGACAAGGATGATAGGACCAAGCTAGAGGATAAATCAGAAAAATGCACTTTTATTGGTTATGGTGGTGATGAATTTGGATTTAAATGTTGGAGTATTAAGGACAAGAAAATCATTTGGTCTAGGGATGTGGTCTTTAATGAGAAAGTCATGTATAAGCAACAGTTGCAGGAAAACAGGAAGAATCCAAGAAAGAATATGCAGTGGTAGAGGATCTTCCGGATGGGACAGTGACCCATGAATCAGTTCATGAACCTACTCAACAGGAACCCCAAACTCCTACAGTGAGGAGGTCTTCTAGGGTAAGAAAAGAACTTGAACATTTTTCTCCTTCTCTTTATTATTTATTACTCACTGATAGTGGAGAGCCATAGAGATTTGATGAAGTAATACAGGTAGATGCCAGTAAGAAGTGGGAGCAAGCCATGGATGAGGAGCATAAGTCTCTCATGGAGAACAAGACTTGGGATTCGGTGAAGCTACCGGAAGGAAAAAGAGAATCGTAGAACAAGTGGGTGTACAGAGTTAAAGACAAAGAATGAGGAAAGAAAATATATAAGACCCGATTGGTGGTCAAGGGGTTTGCATAGAAACAAGGTATAGATTTTGATGAGATCTTTTCTCTTATAGTAAAAATGACTTCTATTAGACTTGTTCTTGGAATAGTGGCAACAGAAGACTTACACTTAGAACATTTAGATGTAAAGACTACATTTCTCCATGGTGATTTGGAGGAGGAGCTATATATGCAAAGCAGAGGAAGGGATATGAAGTCAAAGGTAAAGAGGAGATGGTGTGCAAAATGAAGAAGAGCTTGTATGGCTTGAAACAAGCTCCATGTCAATGGTATAAGAAGTTTGATAGCTTCATGATGGAGTAAGGTTATATCGGATGCCATTCGACCATTACATGTATACAAAGAAATTTGAGGATGGAAGTTATATTATCCTATGTTTGTATGTTGATGACATGCTGGTTGTAGGTAAAAACATGCAGGAAATAAAAGTACTCAAGAAACAACTAAGTGAATCCTTTGATATGAAGGATTTGGGGGCTGCTAGACAAATCCTTGGTATGAGGATAACTCGGGATAGGAAGGAACGGAAGCTAACTTTATCTCAGGAAGAGTACATTAAGAAGGTATTGGATAGGTTTAACATGCAGGATGCTAAACCGGTTGGGACTCCTTTGGCAGGCCATTTTAAGTTATCAAAGGAGCAGTGTCCCAAGACAGAGTAGGAAAGAAACCATATGTCCAAGGTACCTTACTCATCAATGGTTGGCAGTTTGATGTATGTTATGGTATGCACTAGGCTTGATATTGCCCATGCAGTAGGAGCTGTGAGTAGATTTATGAGTGATCTAGGTAAAGAGCATTGGCAAGTAGTAAAGTGGATCCTTCGGTATTTGAGAGGGACCATGGGGACAGTTTTATGCTATAGTGGATCAGACACCACTTTACGTGGTTATGTAGATTCAGACATGTCTGGAGATGTAGACAATAGGAGGAGCATGAAAGGTTATATTTACACTGTAGGTGGGACAATAGTAAGTTGGATTTCACGACTATAGAAGCTGGTGGCTTTATCAACCACAAAGGCTGAGTATGTTGTTTCCACAGAGGCAAGCAAAGAGATGATTTGGTTACAACAATTGCTTGAGGAGTTGGGGCATAAGCATGAGGAATATAAGTTGCATAGTGATAGTCAGAGTGTTATACACCTAGCTAAGAACTCTGCTTTCCACTCCAGGATGAAGCATATATAGTTGAGATATCACTTCATCAAGATAGCTTTGGAGGAAGATAAGTTGAAGTTGGAGAAGATTCATACCAATCAGAATCCTGCACATGATGATAACCAAGGTGGTCACAAGGGATAAACTAAAGCTATGTTTAGCTTTGGTTGGCCTTTGCAGATGACAGTGAAGGGTTGAGAAGCTTGCTTAGTGGAAATTAGTCTCCAAGTGGGAGATTGTTATGTTTGTGGAGCCTATTTTCATGTTAGAGTGTGGTACACCTATGTGTTACACTCGGGTATTTTTACGGCGGTCTCGCTCGCTAGTGAGCGGATCAAGGGGGTTCGGGGGCGAAGCCCCCGAAGCAAATTTTCATGGGTGGTTTATTAACCCATGGGTAATGGGTAACCGTTATGGGCTGTTTTTGGGCCCATGGTTTTTCGGTACCCAT
Organism: Taxus wallichiana var. yunnanensis; assembly: GCA_018340775.1. Lineage (NCBI taxonomy): Eukaryota > Viridiplantae > Streptophyta > Pinopsida > Cupressales > Taxaceae > Taxus > Taxus wallichiana. Next base: position 657,673,711 of record CM031240.1, read on the forward strand.
TGTTTTTGATACCCATGGTTTTTGCCCATGGTTTTGATACCCACGGTTTTGTATCAAACTGCTTAAGCAATTATCTATTTATATGGTCTTATGCATATGATACATATACAAGCAAATGCATTGCATATGTGCTTTGAATTCGGGTGTGAATTCTATAGAGTTTGTTGAGCATAGCTCCAAACGGATCTGGGTATTGTATTGAGAGAGTGGAGGCTTGTAATAAAATATGAGCAAGTGATTCTTGGTGGACGTAGCCCAAATTGGGTGAACCACATTAAATACTGTCTCTCTGTGTTGTGTTATTTATTCTACACTTTTATTTGAGATCTGTAATATTTTCTGCATATTAGTTTCTACTGTTGCGATTCTGTAAGGGATTATTCCACATATTTTATCTCTTATTTCCTATCGGTAGGAGGAGCACTACTGGATATATTTTCACGAGGTGGAATGGAAGTTAGCCGGATTTCAAGATTGCAGAAAGTTGTTGCTTTGTCTACTACAAAGGCAAAGTATGTTGCAGCAGCTACAAAGGCTAGCAAGGAGATGATATATATGAGTAGGTTCATAGAAGAGTTGGGAAAGGAGCAAAGTGATTGTAAATTGTTCAGTGATAGTCAGAGTGCAATTCATTTGGAAAAAAACTTAGTGTTTCATTTGAGAATGAAACACATTCAGTTGAGGTATCACTTTATATGGCAAGTATTGGAGGATGGACAATTGAATCTGGAAAAGATTCATACGAGCAAGAACCTCATGCGGATATGCTAACGAAGCCATTAACAAAGGATAAGTTGGAGCTACACTCCACTTCTGTTGGTCTTCGATTTTGAGACTTGAAGAGGAATAAACAAAGATAAGAAATGATCCAAGAATGACATTGTACATGTATGGTGCAGTAATTAATCTCCAAGTGGGATATTGTTGAGTTATGGAGCTCAATTACTTCAGTTTAGCATGCAATGGAAACTTGCTGGAAAATACAATAACTGTGCATCGGTTAGGGGAACCGACATCGGTCACCCAGAGGTCGGTATCGGTCGGAAAGGAAGGAACCAGCAGTGGTTAGGGCTAACCGCGTCGGTTACCTATGCGAGGATGTTTTAATTAACTCTTGGGAATT